>QNTS01000759.1:0-18969 GCA_003317085.1 Hucho hucho | reverse complement strand
TGACCAAATACTTATTTTCCACCATAATTTGCAAATAAATTCATTAAAAATCCTACAATGTGATTTTCTGGATTTCTTTTTCTCATTTTGTCTGTCATAGTTGAAGTGTACCTATGATGAAAATTACAGGCCTCTCATCTTTTTAAGTTGGAGAACTTGCACAATTGGTGGCTGACTAAATACTTTTTTGCCCCACTGTACCTATGGAGATGAGTAATGTAAGATATGTAAACATTGTTAAAGTGGCATTATTTAAAGTGTCTAGTGATCCATTTATTCAAGTGGCCAATGATTTGAGTCTGTATGTAGGCAGCAGCCTCTCTGAGTTAGTGATGGCTGCTTAACAGTCTGACGGCCTTGAGATAGAAGCTGTTTCAGTCCCAGCTTTGATGCACCTGTACTGACCATGCCTTGTGGATGGTAGCGGGGTGAACAGGCAGTGGCTCGGGTGGTTGTTGTCCTTGATGATCTTTTTGGCCTTCCTGTGACATTGGGTGCTGTAGGTGTCCTGGAGGGCAGGTAGTTTACCCCCGGAGATGCGTTGTGCAGACCGCACCACCCTCTGGAGAGCCTTGCAGTTGTGGGCGGTGCAGTTGCTGTACCAGGCAGTGATCCAGCCCGACAGGATTCTCTCGATTGTGCATCTGTAGAAGTTTGTCAGGTTTTTACGTGACAAACCAAATTTCTTCAGCCTCCTGAGGTTGAAGAGACGCTGTTACGCCTTCTTCACCACACTGTCTGTGTGGGTGGACCATTTCAGTTTGTCTGTGATGTGTACACTGAGGAACTTAAAACCTTCCACCTTCTCCACTACTGTCCCGTCGATGTAGATAGGGGGGTGCTCCCTCTGCCGGTTCCTGAAATCCACAATCATCTCCTTTGTTTTGTTGAGTTAGAGGTTGTTTTCCTGAAACCACACTTCGAGTGCCCTCACCTCGTCGTTGTTGGTAATCAAGCCCACTACTGTTGTGTCGTCTGAACACTTGATGACTGAGTTGGAGGCGTGCATGGCCACGCAGTGATGGGTGAACTGGGAGTACAGGAAGGGGCTTGTGGGGCCCCAATGTTGAGGATCAGCGAAGTGGAGATGTTGTTTCCTACCTTCACCACCTGGGGTGGCCCATCAGAAAGTCCAGGACCCAATTGCACAGTTTGGGGTTGAGACCCAGGGCCTCAAGCTTAATAATGAGCTTGGAGGGTACTTTGGTGTTGAATGCTGAGCTATAGTCAATGAACAAAATTCTTACATAGGTATTCCTCTTGTCCAGATGGGATAGGGCAGTGTGCAGTGTGATGGCGATTGCATCGTCTGTGGACCTGTTGGGGCGGTATGCAACCTGAAGTGGGTCTAGGGTGGCAGGTAAGGTGATATGATCCTTGACTAGTCTCTCAAAGCACTTCATGATGACAGAAGTGAGTGCTACATTTAGTTCAGTTATCTTTGCCTTCTTGGGAACAGGAACAATGGTGGCCATCTTGAAGCATGTGGGGACAGCAGACTTGGATAGGGAGCGATTGAGCGATTGAATATGTCCGTAAACACACCAGCCAGCTGGTCTGCGCATGCTCTGAGGACGCGGCTAGGGATGCAGTTTGGGCAAGTAGCCTTACGAGGGTTAACACATTTAAATGTCTTACTCACATTGGCCACGGAGAAGGAGGGGTGGGGGGGGGGTGGGGGTCCAGTCCTTGGTAGCAGGCCAACGTGGCACTGTATTATCCTCAAAGCGGGCAAATAAGGTGTTTAGTTTGTCTGCAAGCAAGACGCCGGTGTCCATGACGTGGCTGGTTTTCTTCTTGTAGTCCGTCATTGCCTGTAGACCCGGTCACACACACTACCGTTCAAAAGTTTGCGGTTACTTAGAAATGTCCTTGTTTTTGAAAGAAAAGCACATTTTTTTGTCCATTAAAATAACATCAAATTGATCAGAAATACAGTGTAGTGTAATGTCCGTGGTTCTGTTGTAGAAAGAGTCAGGTGCAGGAGGAGTACGTGTGAAAAGATATTTTAATAATACACCAGTCCAAACCAACAAACTCTGGCGAACAGAATACCCACACGAATAACAACCATAAACGGGCTTAAACAGCAACCCGGCATATACTAGAACCAAAATAAAATAGCCCTCAGTACACAGACTGGGAAAATACGAAGTCAAAAAGGTACAAACCAAACAATCACGCACAATGGGATGAGGGGAAGGAATTATAAATAGGTGCGTGATTGGGAGAAATTAACAACAGGTGTGTACAATTAGACAAACCTAACAAAACACATGAGAAGGGGAGCGATGATGGTCAGAAAACCGGTGACGTCGACCGCCGAACAAGAAGAGGGACCGACCTCGGCGGAAGTCGTGACATGTAGACATTGTTAATGTTGTAAATGACTATTGTAGCTGGAAACAGCAGATTTTTTTATGGAATATGTACATAGGCGTACAGAGGCCCATTATCAGCAACCATCACTACTGTGTTCCAACGGAACGTTGTGTTAGCTAATCCAAGTTTATAATTTAAAAGGCTAATTGATCATTAGAAAACCCTTTTGCAATTATGTTAGCACAGCTGAAAACTGTTGTTCTGATTAAAGAAGCAATAAAACTGGCCTTCTTTAGAGTTGTTGAGTATCTGGAGCATTTGTGGGTTTGATTACAGGCTCAAAATGGCCAGAAACAAAGACCTTTCTTCTGAGAAATGAAGGCTATTCCATGCGCGAAATTTCCAAGAAAGTGAAGATCCCGTACAATGCTGTGTACTAAACCCTTCGCAGAAAAGCGCAAACTGGGTCTAACCAGAATAGAAAGAGTGGGAGGCTCCGGTGCACAACTGAGCAAGATGACAAGTACATTAGAGTGTCTAGTTTGAGAAACAGACGCCTCACAAGTCCTCAACTGGCAGCTTCATTAAATAGTCAACAGTGAAGAGGCGACTCCAGGATGCTGGCCTTCTAGGCAGAGTTGCAAAGAAAAGCCATCTCTCAGTCTGGCCAATAAAAATAAATATTAAGATGGGCAAAAGAACACAGACACTGGACAGAGGTTGGAAAAAAGTTTTATGGACAGACGAATCTAAGTTTGAGGTGTTCAGATCACAAAGAAGAACATTTGTGAGATGCAGAAGAAAATGCAAAGATGCTGGAGGAGTGCTTGATGCCATCTCACAAAAATTGGTGGAGGCAATGTGGCGGTCTGGGGGTGCTTTAGTTGTGGTAAAGTTGGAGATTTGTACAGGGTAAAAGGGATCTTGAAGGAGGATGGCTATCACTCCATTTTGCAACGCCATGCCATACCCTGTGGATGGCGCTTAATTGGAGCCAATTTCTTCCTACAACAGGACATAGCACAGCTCCAAACTATGCAATAACTATTTAGGGAAGAAGCAGTCAGCTGGTATTCTGTCTATAATGGAGTGGCCAGCACAGTCAACGGATCTCAACCCTATTGAGCTGTTGTTGGAGCAGCTTGACCGTATTGCAGGTAAGAAGTGCCCGTCAAGCCAATCCAACTTGTGGGAGGTGCTTCAGGAAGCATGGGGTGAAATCTCTACAGATTACCTCAAAAAATGGACAACTAAAATGCCAAAGGTCTGCCAGGCTGTAATTACTGCAAATGGAGGATTTTTTGACGAAAGCAACGTTTGAAGGACACAATTATTTCAATTAAAAATCATTATTTAAACCTTGTCAACATCTTGACTATATTTCCAATTCATTTAATTGCGACTCCACTTTGTCTCTATACCGACATTTCGTTTGTATGAATGCCTTGCGGAGAGAATAACTACAATGTTTATATTTCGGCCATATTCCCAGTCATCTTTCCATGGTTAAATGCAGTGGTTCGCACTTTCAGTTTTGCGCAAAATCCGCCATCTTTCCACGGTTTCTGGTTAGGGTAGGTTTTAGTCACAGTGGGTACAACATCTCCAATGCACTCCAACTCACTCACCGAGTCAGCGTATAAATCAATTATATTCTCTGAGGCTGCCCTGAACATTTCCCAGTCCGCTTGATCAAAACAATCTTGAAGCGTGGATTCCGATTGGTCAGACCAGCGTTGAATAGTTCTAGTCACGGGTGCATCCTGTTTGAGTTTCTGCCTATAGGACGGCAGTAGCAAAATGGAGTCGTGGTCGGTTTTGACGAAGGGAGGGCGGGGGAGGGCCTTGTATGCATTGCGGAAGTTAGAGTAGCAGTGGTCCAGTGTATTGTCCTCACGAGTGCTGCAATCGATATGCTGATAGAATTTAGGTAGCCTTGTTCTCAAATTAGCTTTGTTAAAATCCCCAGCTACAATAAATGCAGCCTCAGGATATATGGTTCCAGTTTACATAGAGTCCAGTGAATTTCCTTGAGGGCCGTCGTGGTATCTGCTTGAGGGGGGATATACACAGCTTTGACGATAACTGACAAGAATTCTCTTGAGAGATAATATGGTCGGCATTTGATTGTAAGGAATTCTAGGTCAGGTGAACAGAAGGACTTGGGTTGTTATAATTACACCATGAGTCATTAATCATGAAGCATACACCCCCGCCCTTATTCCCAGAGAGATGTTTATTTCTGTCGGCGCTACGCATGAAGAAACCCGGTGGCTGTGACAACTTATCCCGAGAGAGCCATGTTTCCGTGAAACAGAGAGTGTTACAATCTCTGATGTCTGTCTGGAAGGCAACCCTAATTTCGTCCACTTTGTTGCCTAGAGACTGGACATTGGCGAGTAATATACTCGGAAGCCGTGGGTGGCGTGCACGCCTTCGAAGTCTGACCAGGAGGCCGCTCCGTCTACCTCTTCTGAGGTGACGTTGTTTTGGGTCGGCCTCTGGGATTAGATCCAATGTCCTGGGTGGTGGTGCGAACAAAGGATCCACTTCGTGAAAGTCGTATTCCTGGTCGTAATGTAAGTTGACATCGCTCTTATATCCAATAGTTCTTCCCGGCTGCATGTAATAACACTTAAGATTTTCTGGGCTAACAATGTAAGAAATACATAAAAAACAAAATACTGCTTACTTTCCTAAGGACTCGAAGCGAGGTGACCATCTCTGTCGGTGCTATTTTGCTAGGTTTTAGCAGTTACACCGGCGGGCCCTAGTGGCAATACATTTGTAAAACCAGAAGCTTACCTTGACTTGGAAGAGTTCCAGTGTTGGATATTCATAGCCAGCTAGCTAACATAGCACCTGTCTGTTTGAGCAGGTTAAACTAGCTAGCTGCACTTGTTAGCTAAGTAAGTAAAAAAATAAAGAAATCTCTCTCTCAGTTCTTCTTCATTTAAGAAAATAATTTGTTCAAAACTGTTCGAATATTGTCTTTCTCTCTCTTTGAGACAACTCGTCAACTACTCACCACATTGTATGCTCTGCAGTGCTAGTTTTCTGTAGCTTATGCTTTCAGTACTAGATTCATTCGCATGCTGCAAGAGCTCTGATAGGTTGGAGGACGTCTTCTGGAAGTTGTTACTGTGTAAGTCTATTGAAGAGGGTGAGAACCATGATTTTGTATTGGAGTCAATGTACCCAGAGGAGGACAGAAGCTAGCTTACCTCTGGCTACACCATGGTGCTACCCTTCAGAGTGCTGTTGAGGCAACTGTAGACCTTCATTGCAAACAGTGTTTTAATTAATCAATTATTTGGTTTTTAGTTTTATCTAAAAAGGATAACTTTTTTTATGTTTTACTATTTTTATTTTTATGAAATTCACTGAGGAGGATGGTCCTCCCCTTCCTCCTCTGAGGAGCCTCCACTGATATAGGAGGTAAGATAACTAGATATGAATGATCAAAAATTGTGATATAGGTGGCTTTAGCAGCTAGTAGCCTAAGTTAGCTAGCTAGGTACATGGCTAACCACCACCCGATGATATTTGTTATTGTGGCAAGCATATCATTGTCACTATGTGTTGTGGTGGCTAGCCAGCTAGCTAACGCTAGCCATGTAAGTTATCTGGGTTAGCTAACAACATTAGCTAGGCTAACATCAGCAAATGAACTAGCTAGCTAGTTAGCGAACGTTAGCTTGCTTGGTCATGACATAAATGGAAAGTACTACGATTTTTAGCTATGTACTTTGTCTGTGTAAATTAGGATAGGGTTAAAATTGTATTATTCTTTTAGCTAACTATATTTGGTTAGATAACTCAGATGTATGAAAGCATAGATGAATAACCAAATATCACATAATTCCATCACATAGATGGAATTAACTTGACTATAACTGGGGCCTAAAATGTATCTAAGCATTCATAACACCTTTATGATGCCGTTCATGACACATTGAGAGCTGATGTAGGCCTATCTTTCATTACCTCTGGGAATAAGGGCGGGGTGTTGCCCAAAAGGTCACAAGGTACAGGGGAGCTGGATGGGCACCTTGCCTGTGTGTCAGACAAGATGGACTTGCTTCATTCCTTTCCATACATAAAGAAGCTGTCTCAAACTGAACACAGGCCTGCCTGCCTCTGCCGCCTATGAGCGTCTTTTTAGCTGTGCTGGACTGCTCTTCACTGCAAAGCGAGCCAGGAAAGACTCGATTCACTTTGAAAATCAGCTCCTGCTAAAACAGAACAGAAAGTTCAGAGAGAAGGGAAGGCGTTAGCCCAACATCAACGTATATGAAAATGGCGCGTTTCTATGTTTTGTAGTATAAAAGATAAAGGTAAGCGTTCCCAATGACATCATCAACCAATTAGTAGACAATTAGCAGGCAATGCCTACTCACAATTGGTCAAAATCATACGACGCACACCATTGAAAAGGCGTTGATGTTGGGGTGGTGCCGGAGATGAAGTTTAAGATGTGACGTTTCGCTTTAAGGAACAGTAATAACCTAATGGACTCTGTATATGTAGCCTGTAGTTTATCAATCTCTTGCAACATCTATAGCCCCTTTTCTATTTCGGGAGTCTCAAAGGTTTGCTAACATTCCCATGAGGTTCTGTTGTTTCCTCTAGAGCTAATTTGACATCAAATTCTTTAGGCATGTCCAGTGTGTCCTGGCACTCCCTATTTGGCCTTGTATGGGTCATTGGGTGAGGGAGTGAGTGAGTGAGGATGAATGGGTGAATTATTTAGTTATTTAGTTTAGTTTATCAAAACATTTGAATTGCTTTGAATGTTACATTTATTTTAAAATGTTAATAGTATATATACATTTTTTTACGTACAGATGTGCCTTGTTGCAACTCACAGTCAAGGTCAATGTTTTGATAATAACTAAATTACTTTTACTCTGAATACTTTTTAAACAACCTACTTTTTACTTTTACTTGAGTAGTTTTAAAATGTCATCATAGTAACAGTTCTTCTGCTTGAGTAGGATATTTCAGTATTCTTTCCACCTCTGGGTTTCAGTCCTCCAATCCAGCACCAATGTGGGGAACCCACCTGGAACAGAGCTAGGGTTTAAGTGGGCCTGGGGTGGGGAGTTAGAGGGGCCGTACCGTGAGGGACTGCTGGTTCAAAGAGATCTGACACTGGGCAGCTGAACAGATGGTGTGTGTGTGTTTGCGTTTGCGTGTATGTGCCGGTGTGTGCCTGCGCCTGAGTGCGAGTGTGAGCAGAAGCTCTGTACCTCAGCACCTTAGGTAACAGCATCAGCCCACTGAGAAGTGATGTGAGGTGAGCTGATGATGCTTTGTTCTCATTACGAACTCCCAACCTCACATTCTCGCCCTCTTTTCCTGCCTCTCTCTCTCCCAGCCCTCCCCCTTGGCTCATTGCCATTCCCCCCAGAAGTGTTGGTTGGTCCTCAGTGAACAGGATTACCTCCAGGCAAGCAAGCCGCAAATACAGCCTTGACTCAGGCCTCGCTCTTTCAGTGATTGGGTCGCTTCTGTGGGAATGGAGCACACAGAGCGAGAGACAGACGGATGGACAGACAGACACACACACATGCATGCATGTACGTATGGCACACGCACGCACGAACACACACACTCACATAATATAAAATACACCCACAGTCTCTCAGTGTGTGTCTGCGCCTCCCTCCTCCTTCTCTCCTACCCTCCCTTTCTTTCTTCCAGCTGCACCAGCCAGCCTCCTTATCCTCACACAGCTCCTATCACCACTGCAGTGCTGACCCAGTACCCCTCTCCTCTCCTCTTCCCTCCCTCCTCCTCCTCCCTCTCCTCATCACATTACATGTCTCTCTGCTGCCGATTGTGGTCCCAGGGTACCGTCATTGCCGGAGGACGGAAGAGCGAGAGAACAAGAGAGATGGTTTGGGTCGGTACAGTATATCCTTACAGCATCTCTCCACCAGCCCACTGCATCCCACTAGAGGAAGGGACAGTGTTAATGGGATGAGTTTTAATAAAACATTTAAATTTCACTGTGTCAGGGGAGAAGAGAGGCAGAGAGAAGAGGAGAAGAGATCATCAGGAGAGCAGAGAGAAGAGAGGATAGCAGGGCAAACAGTTTGGCTCAGTGCTTCTGTGGATAGTGAGAATAAGTCCGACCCACCACAATCCGACCTGATCCAACCAAGGCCTTTCCAGGGCCATCCAGAACCCAGACATTGTCCTCTATGGACCTTTAGCAGTCAAACATACCCTAACTGTACTACTGCTGTCACTGCCATCAGTGCCCTGTGCTAAAGGGTGAGCAGCTTGCTCTAATTTCACATTATATTCATAATTCTAACTTTCCCTGATATTGCTCTCACGTGCGTTCATGGACAGTAGCTCAGTAGTTTAAATAATACCAATTGGGTAAACGTACCTTAACAGTAATGGTGTTAAGCATTTACATACATTTTTTCTGACTCAACTAAAGCCTGATTTCACAGGAAGTGTGTGTACGGTACAGTATACACTGTATGACTATGACATATTTACTTTGGGCTACTTCTCATTAATTATACATGTCAGTGTGGCCATGAAGGCATTGTATAATTTATGTTTACTTCTGTGCATCGTCTCAGAGAGGGGGAAATATTGACCTCCTGATGCAGGGTCGTCTTTTAATTGTTTGATAGCGGCAGTTAGACATGAGAAGGAATGCGGGCGAGAATAAATTAGGTTTTAATTAGGAACATCTTGTTCTAATTCTCTCTCCCTTGTTAACTTGTTATTGTTTGTTCTTTTGTCTTTTTATAGAAGAGAGATTGTTGAAGAGAATAGAGCGTGGCAGCAAGATGCCGCCATAGAGAACTCTCCATGGCTATCTGTCTGTAGTTTTTAGTTTCAGACAGAAGTTTAACGCTGATACACAAAGGGATTTGTTATGGATCTATATGCATATATTTTTTTAGCATATATCTTTTTGCAAAAGCTTCACAACGTGATGCTTAGCAATGATACCACATTGATCTATCAGCTACCATTTATTTAGGGGTGAAGGTGAATATATGAGAAATCTATTGGGCTTGAAAATCCATGGTCTGATAGCAAAGTCAGTTTAACAACATCCCAGATAATTGGAAACACTCCCAAAGCGCGTCTCCAGTTCTACTGTGTTTCATCAATTGATTAAAAGCACCACTTTAGCTACATTGCCTGAGCAATGTAGTAGGATAAAGAGTGACATCTTTTGCTGTGTCTCAAACCATTAATATTGACATGACTATCCTACTTCCTTCCATTCTTCCTTTGATGAGGTAGAGCCACAACGCTTTTAAATAAAACACAGTATTTGTGGGTTGTGGGGTTGTGAGTGGTGCCTCATCCCTCAACTGGTACTATTTAAAATATTGATTGTGTTGAAAGGTGCACAAAGTCCTCCCCTTATCCACTTTAGGTAAAGTCTCTGCACACACACTTCCTGCTCTGGGCACGGTTGAAAAACATCTGAAGTGTTTCAGTTAAGGATTTATCTTAAGGAATAATTTCCCCTTACCTAAGGGAATTGTTTATTGGCGTTGCATAGAGCCCCTCAATCGTTTTCCTTAGGTAAGGGCATAGTTAAGGGGTTTTAAGGTAGTTTGAAGGCATGTATGGCTACCATGGAGACGACCTGATTCGCTGTCTAAAGGTGATCTCGTCAAATAAATTAAATGTATTTGGGGAGATCGCAAAATAGAACTTCCACATTCAAGACAGGAGAAACAAATTGATTCAGAAGATAATAAAACACGTTTCTTGTAGCATCTTTTTTCTCAAATTGTTTCTATTACTTTCTAGCGCATCAAGTTAACTTACATAGTAGGTAGCTTGCGAGCTAGCCAGGTAGCTTTGTAGCCATGGATTGTGCACCTTCCATTGTTTACCTAAGTAGCTAGCTTGCTAGCTATACACCTAGCTTAGCTATACACTTAGCTTCACCTCTACAAAAGCTGTTTACATTGATATCCATACTGATTGAAGCACTTAAGGGACCTCATGGACACCCTCAGCTTAATGTTTTGTGCAACTTACTTAAAGATAAGGGGGAAATTAACTTAAGATGTTTTATGCAACTGGGCCCTGCTCCCCTGCCACCCATAATAAATGGAAGCAGCTCCTAGAAACACAGGACCTTGAATGGGGCCTTTTTAATGGTGCTTTGACCAAAGGCTCTTAGATGGCACTACTCCTCGAGACTGTGTCCCAAATAATATTTTATGGACTCCGCAAAGATATAGTGGAGATAAAAAAACAATTTTTATTTCACCTTTATTTAACCAGGTAGGCTAGTTGAGAACAAGTTCTCATTTACAACTGCGACCTGGCCAAGATAAAGCAAAGCAATTCGACACATACAACAACACAGAGTTACACATGGTGTAAACAAACATACAGTCAATAATACAGTAGAAAAAAAAGTCTATATACAGTGTGTGCAAATGAGGTAAGATAAGGGAGGTAAGGCAATAAATAGGCCATGTTGGCGAAGTAATTACAATATAGCAATTAAACACTGGTATGGTAGATGTGCAGAAGATGAAAGTGCAAGTAGAGATACTGGGGTGCAATGGAGCAAGATAAGTAAATAAATACAGTATGGGGATGAGATAGTTGGATGGGCTATGTACAGGTGCAGTGATCTGTGAACTGCTCAGACAGCTGGTGCTTAAAGCTAGTGAGAGAGATATGAGTCTCCAGCTTCAGTGATTTTTGCAGTTCATTCCAGTCATTGGCAGCAGAGAACTGGTTGGAAAGGCAGCCAAAGGAGGAATTGGCTTTGGGGGTGACCAGTGAGATATACCTGCTGGAGCGCGTGCTACGGGTGGGTGCTGCAATGGTGTCCAGTGAGCTGAGATAAGGCGGGGCTTTACCTAGCAAAGACTTGTAGATGACCTGGAGCCAGTGGGTTTGGCGACGAGTATGAAGCGAGGGCCAGCCAGCGAGAGCGTACAGGTCGCAGTGGTGGGTAGTATATGGGGCTTTGGTGACAAAACGGATGGCACTGTGATAGACTGCATCCAATTTGTTGAGTAGAGTGTTGGAGGATATTTTGTAAATGACATTGCCGAAGTCGAGGATCGGTAGGATGGTCAGTTTTACGAGGGTATGTTTGGCAGCATGAGTGAAGGATGCTTTGTTGTGAAATAAGAAGCCGATTCTAGATTTCATTTTGGATTGGAGATGCTTAATGTGAGTCTGGAAGGAGAGTTTACAGTCTAACCAGACACCTAGGCATTTGTAGTTGTCCACATATTCTAAGTCAGAACCAGTAGTGATGCTGGACGGGTGGGCAGGTGCGGGCAGCGATAGGTTGATAGCGGCAGTTAGACATGAGAAGGAATGTGGGCGAGAAAAAATTAGGTTTTAATTAGGAACATCTTGTTCTAATTCTCTCTCCCTTGTTAACTTGTTATTGTTTGTTCTTTTGTCTTTTTATAGAAGAGAGATTGTTGAAGAGAATTGAGCGTGGCAGCAAGATGCCGCCATAGAGAACATTTAGTTTTACTTGCATTTAAGAGCAGTTGGAGGCCACGGAAGCAGAGTTGTATTACATTGAAGCTCGTCTGGAGGTTAGTTAACACAGTGTCCAAAGAAGGGCCATCTGCGTAGAGGTGGATCAGAGAATCACCAGCAGCAAGAGCGACATCATTGATGTATACAGAGAAGAGAGTCGGCCCGAGAATTGAACCCTGTGGCACCCCCATAGAGACTGCCAGAGGTCCGGACAACAGCCCCTCCTATTTGACACACTGAACTCTATCAGAGAAGTAGTTGGTGAACCAGGCGAGGCAATCATTTGAGAAACCAAGGCTGTTGAGTCTGCCAATAAGAATGTGATGATTGACAGAGTCGAAACATCTAGTTTTTTCATAGACGGTCATGATGTAAAGTCAACAAGGAAAGGAGATGATGTCAAAGAAGTCTCCTCTTTTGTGAATGCTCCTTTTAAAAGTTGTATCCTTTGACATTTGTGTTCATCATGCAATGGGAAATTTCAACATTACATTTATCCAGTCAATTCAAATCTACATGGTTGGCGAGGGTCTAGGGGATGATTTGAAATTCTACAATACATTAGATTCATTTTTGCAAAAGTTCTCTCCTCCTTCTCCTGAGATCAGTGGCCACATTTTATTGAGCGGATGGTCAGGAGGCCAAAACATGACTGCAAATTGACTGTAAGAAGCCCAAACAGATAACATTTGACTAAAACAATAATTTCAAATATTGCTTACATTTGTAGACGATCACGTACAGTATATCTCTTTATTATACTTTGGAACAGATTTCCTAAATTAAAATCACTTGGGGCTGATTTGCTAGTGTTTTTATAGTCATGTTCAACAATCAAAAATATTATTATTTTTGGTTCAGAAAACTTGGGGGTCCATCATGTGGATGGTCTCCGTCTTTGTAGGAGCTGGAACCGGAGCTGTGTCTCTGGCTCCTATCTTCAGGGTCATTGCCGGGTAATTAGTTTTGCTTTAATGGCTGCTCGCTAGGTCAAGTGATTCCTGTAATCCCCCTATCTGTTCACCTCTTACGGGTAATCTCTCTAACATATCTTCTGCCTTCTCTCTATACCTCTCCCTCCCTCTTTTTCCATGAGGACAGGAAAAGATGCACCATCCCTCCCACATCTCTCTCTTTCTCTCTCTCATATATTCACACACAAATACAGAGAAGCACACAGGCACAAAGGTGCACCTTCGCTCACTCACCTACATACATTTCGTAAACCTTTGGTCTGGGATTATTCTGTTACAACTCCAACTTGCACACTTTCTCAACCATCCAAACTACTTCAGATAAACTGGAGGAAGACACCCTCTGTGTAGATCCAAAACACCCAGATGGAACCAGAGTACACACAGCCCACAAAACAAACATCCAACAGCCTATTGGAACTAGTACAGCCTAAATCAACTCTTCCCAGCAGCAACCCGTAAATCCATAGTTTTTAATGGTCAAGTAATTAAGTGCATCGGCAACAAAAACACGTGATCCCTGGCACACCTTGATTGTTAAGAAGCCGGGGATTAGGCCTAATTAGTGTGTAATTAGTGACAGCCAGAGCTCCACCCTCCGCAGGTGCTGACACTAAACAGGCTCATTAATATTGGCCTGGCGAGAGAGGAGATCAAACAAGCCTTAATTGACGGCAGCTTAACTTCATAAAAGAAAATCATTTGAGAGGATGGAGCTCAAAATAATCTTTCAAAACAATGAGACAAACGTGCAGATATCTAATTGAGACGTCAAGCCAAAAAGGAATATTGTGGAGACTAATTTGGGTATGTTAATTGATTTGGTGAATTCTGCTATCAAATGGATGGAGAGAGAGACCGGGAGGTTGCATGGATGGACTGTATTTAATTTTTTGTAAAAAATTTATCCCCATTAGCTGTTGCTGAAGCAGCAGCTACTCTTCCTGGGGGCCAACCTGTATTGCAGTTTTATGGCCCATTTGAAAGGCATTAATGGCTTTGAAATTGGTATAGTCTGGACTGTCTGGTGCATGTTAACTCTATTCATGTCTGGGTCTGGTCTAAACCTTGTCTCTCAGACACAGTGACTGGAACAACAAAAACACGTGATTTAAAATGTGTTATTGGACCATAAACAGATATGGCTCATTAACCTGTACGGTCCAAAAAATGACCCACGCTTCTTTGAAAATATAGATAATAATTTATCGACCCTACAAGCAGTACAATACTATTATTATTGTTGGAGATTATAATAAGGTATTAAATACCTCTATGGACCGTAAAGGAAATCACAAATGTCATGGATATATTGGAACTAGTGGCTATATGGAGGCTTAAATGTCTAGACCTAGTAAGATTACATGGTGGAGGCTCAACTTTTTAAAAAGTGTTGATAGGGGACATAATGCCGGACAATCACATAATTGGCATATACATTACTCTTACAGAATTTCCACGTAGGCGAGGTTATTGGAAATTTAATCAAAGCCTATTAGATGATAACTTGTTTTTAACTAAGAAGAATTTAGAACTTACTTTTATGACATAACATACTGTAGGTACAGATTATCCCCTGTATGGGACACTTTTAATGTGCCTTTAGAGGCCATGCAATTCAGTACTCATCTCTAAAATAAAAGCAATTTAGATCAAAAGAGTCCATATTAACAAAGGAAATGGAAGGACTAATAGTACAGATAGATAACAATAAAAACTGGACCATAGAGGCTCAGAATAAGTCGGAGGAACAAAATAAATGGAGGAACTTATTCAAGAAAGATCCAGTGTAATATATTATAAGAATAAACCGAACTGGATGGAATATGGGAATAAATGCACCAAATTATTTTTTAATCTTCAACATAGAAATGCTACCAAAAATAATTTACTGAAACTTGTTACAAATGATGTAGTCACCCATGATTCACCAAACAATATTTTGAAAGAGGAAGTAAAGTAAGCATATGTTTTCATTTCAGTCTCCTCCATCTCCACTAACCGACGCTAATTGTATGGATTTCCTATTAATAATGTAAAATTAACAGCTGTACAGAAAGACTCATGTGAAAGCCAAATTACAGAGGGACTTTTTGATGCAATTAAAGCCTTTAAGTCTGGGAAAACTCCAGGGCTGGATGGCATACCAGTGGAGGTGTACCAAACCTTTTTTGATATAAGCATGTTCTAACCACTCCTATATAAATGGTAGGTTATCGGAACCTCAACAAGAAGGTCTGATTTCATTATTACCGAAACAGGATCCATGTGGTAAATATAAAGATCGAGGCCTAGTACACTTCAGTGTTGTGATGAAAAACATTCTAGCAAAATGCTTAGCACATGGAATTAAAAAGGTATTGTCGGATATTATTCATCCTAATCAGACAGGTTTTTTACATGGACGATACATTGGAGATAATACAAGACAAGTACTGGAAACAATAGAACACTGAAAAAACTGGGAAACCAGGCCTGGTATTCATAGCTGACTTTGAAAAGGCCTTTGATAAGGTACAACTGGAGTTTATATATAAATTCCTGTAATATTTCAATTTTGGAGAATCTCTTATAAAATGGGTTAAAAATTATGTATAGTAACCCTATATGTAAAATAGTAAATAATGGCTACTTCTCAGAAAGTTTTAAACTGTCAAGAGGAGTAAAACAAGGTTGTCCACTATTGGAAAATCTATTTATTATTGCCATCGAAATGTTAGCTGTTAAAATCAGATCCAACAATAATATAAAGGTGTCATTATACGCTGATTCATGTTTTATTTTAAATCCACAATTAGATCCCTCCACATCCTCATAAAGAATCTAGATACTTTTTCTAACCTTTCTGGATTAAAACCAAGTTATGATAAGTGTACTATATTACGTATTGGATCACTTAAAAATACAACTTTTACATTATCGTGTAGTTTACCAATAAAATGGTCCAACGGGGATGTGGACATACTTGGTATACATATCCCGAAATAAAGAAATTCTCACTCTAATACATTTTAATAGAAAGTAGATAAGATCTTGCTACCATGGAAAGGAAAATACCTGTCTATTTGTGGAAAAATCACCCTGATTAACTTTAGTCATATCACAGTTGACCTATTTTATTATGGTTTTGCTTACACCTAGCGACCTGTTTTTGAAATGATATGAGCAAAAAATTATCAAATTTTATTTGGAAGGGCAAGCCAGACAACATTAAAAGGGCATATTTATATAATGAATATGAATTCGGAGGGCATACATTATTAAATATTAAAGCATTAGACCTCTCACTAAAGGCATCAGTCATACAAAAGCTATACTTATTTCCAAACTGGATCTCTAACAAATTAGTAAGATTGTCTCACCCCGTGTTCAAGAATGGCCTTTTTCCCTTTATTCAGATTACAACTGCTCACTCTCGGTTATTTGAAAACGAAATAATCTCCAAAATATTGTTATTTTTTAAACCAGCCATAGAAAGTTGGTTGCAATTACAGTTTAATCCACCAGAAAAGACAGAACAAATCATACAACAAATATTGTGGTTAAACTCAAATATACTAATTGAGAAAGAACCTTAATTTTTTTATATTGTAATTTTTGTAAATCATACTTTTAAAAGCACAGCTTGTGGGGTGCCACAGAATTCTATGGCACGTTATTTAAGTGTCAGACATTTTTGCCAGTATGATGCAATTTACCACAAATGGTCACGGCATAAGCTAAAAACGTTTAAAGGAAGAACCACTGTAAATAGGACTGGTGGAGTTATGTCACACATGCAGCTAACAAAAATATATGGAAATGTCTGCTCTACCAAAACTTACAACCAACTAATTGCAGCATTACCGCAAAAATGGAAGACGAAAGTGGAAGGGGGAAAAAGTAAGGGACTTGTCTGTCGGCCCTGCATTAAAGACCAAAATTGGTTAAAGAAAATTGCGATAAATCAAAACATATACCAGTTTCATTTAAGGACCAAAATAATGACAGCTGTGCCATATAGATTCCAAAACAGTTGGGAAGAGATTAGTGATGTACCGATTCCATGCAGTGGCGGATTTAGGTATAGGCGACATGGGCAGCCGCCCAGGCTCGGGGCGTCCGCACAAAAAAAGAAGAAGAAGAAGAATTTGAAATGGTGACATTTGTGCAATCGGTTTTCTATCGCTCATTTGCACGTCACGTCAATGATATCATGTCACCGTGTGGGACTGTGGGTCAATTAACCTTGTCGTAGTGGGCACCCTGATTCTAGTTTGTGAGCTAGGCAGGCTACTGCCTGGGAAGGTCTCTCACTCAGAAGTACAAGATGGGGAGGGGGGCGGGGGTAGGTTGACCTCAGGTCTCCCCAAGTGGAAGCCCGAGGTAGGGGGAGCGAGGGAATCTATCAAATAGCACAACTCTAACTTTGTACAGTACTAACGCAATAGTAATGCAATTAGTTCTGAAATTTAGATTGTGTGTCTCTTGTTTAAAGTGCAATAGTGTAATAAACAGGTTCTCTTCTTTATAAGTGTGTTATTCTATTTCTTCCACCAATGGTGGCTCCTCTGCCTGTTCGGGCGGCGTTCGGTGGTCGTCGTCACCGGCCTACTAGCTGCCACCGATCCTCTATTTTCTTTCTGTTGATTATAGTATTGTTTGCACCTGTTTTCGTTTTGTTTGTTAGGGCTATTTAAGCGGGTTAAGCCCGCCTCCTTTTGTGCGGGCTTGTTTGCTGTTTTGTTGGTGTGAGTTCATGTCCTATGTTTGGGCTGCTCCTATTTTGTATCTCATTTTGCGCCTGTGTGTTTTGGCGTTGGAAACCCTGCAAACCGCATTAAAGTCGGTTGTTCTGTTCACTCTGCTCTCTGCGCCTGACTCCACACCTACCACTCCTAGCTGTCGTAACAGAAGCCCGCACCATTCATGGAGTCAGCAGGAGCAGCTACTCCCCCTCTCCCATCTATGGAGGAGCGTGTCCTCCATCACACGACTGTACTCCACCGAATCGGGTCGGCAATGGACCAGATGATGGAGAGAATGGACCGATGGGAGAGGAGTGGTCTCCTTACCTCGCCCCCAGATCCTTCTCCTCTTCAACAGACTCCTCCGGCGGCGTCCGGATCCAGCTCGCTCCGTCTCACCCCCCAAGGGAGTACGATGGGACGGCGGCTGGATGTAAGGGGTTCTTGCTCCAGTTGGAGCTATACCTGGCTACCGTCCGCCCGACTCCCTCTGGGGAGGAGAGCGTGAGCGCCCTCGTCTCCTGTCTGACGGGTCGAGCCCTGGAGTGGGCCAACGCAGTGTGGAATAGCCCAGACTCCGCAAGGGACCAATACCCAGAGTTCGCACGCCGGTTCCGGGCCGTGTTCGACCACCCACCAGAGGGCCGAGCGGCGGGTGAACGGCAGGAGACAAGGAGTGCGCAGGACTTCGCGCTGGAGTTTCGGGCCTTGGCCGCTGGAGCGGGGTGGAACGTTTCCACCTCCATGTTTGACGGTGGGCATGGTGTTCTTGGGGTCAAAGGCAGCATTCCTCCTCCTCCAAACACGGCGAGTTGAGTTGATGCCAAAGAGCTCCATTTTGGTCTCATCTGACCTCAACACTTTCACCCAGATGTCCTCTGAATCATTCAGATGTTCATTGGCAAACTTCAGACAGGCATGTATATGTGCTTTTTGAGCAGGGGGACCTTGCGGGCACTGCAGGATTTCAGTCCTTCACGGCATAGTGTGTTACCAATTGTTTTCTTGGTGACTATGGCCCCAGCTGCCTTGAGATCATTGACAAGATCCTCCCGTGTAGTTCTGGGCTGATTCCTCATCGTTCTCATGATCATTGCAACTCCACGAGGTGAGATCTTGCATGGAGCCCCAGGCCGAGGGAGATTGACAGTTCTTTTGTGTTTCTTCCATTTGCGAATAATTGCACCAACTGTTGTCACCTTCTCACCAAGCTGCTTGGTGATGGTCTTGTAGCCCATTCCAGCTTTGTGTAGGTCTACAATCTTGTCCCTGACATCCTTGGAGAGCTCTTTGGTCTTGGCCATGGTGGAGAGTTTGGAATCTGATTGATTGATTGCTTCTGTGGACAGGTGTCTTTTATACAGGTAACAAACTGAGATTAGGAGCACTCCCTTTAAGAGTGTGCTCCTAATCTCAGCTCGTTACCT
>QNTS01000758.1:486301-549865 GCA_003317085.1 Hucho hucho | reverse complement strand
TGTCACGGAACATGACGCTGGAGAGACGAAGCAGGTACGGGGAGTAAACATTTAATAAATAACGGACGAGACAGAAACAGCGTCAGCAAAAGAATACAGACAAAACAAATCTAATGCAGCAGCGGGGAACAGAGCTGGGGAACAGACAATTATAGGGGAGGAAATTAACAGGTGATAAGTAAGTCCAGGTGAGTCCGATAACGCTGATGCGAGTGATGAGGGAAGGCAGGTGTGAGCGATGATGGCAGGAACGTGTGATGCAGGGTAATCTGGCGCCCTCAAGCGCCAGGGGAAGGGAAGAGCGGGAGCAGACGTGACAGATGTGGAGACTGAGGTTGGAGTTGGCTGAGTTAGACTGGGTAAACAGGTCATGAGAGGAGTCCAAGGTTGTGGTGGTGAGATGTGGAACAGGAGACAGGAGCCAGAGACAGAGCGGTAACTGCAATGAGAAAATAAACGGTGTCAGGCAGGAAAACAGGCAAAGCAGAGTAACAGGATCTGAGTAATCATGAATGGCTAGAATAATGACTGACTGAGCAGAGATTACAATCTGGCAGAGTAGAATTGGCAGGACTGAGTATTTGTAGAGGTCTTGATATGGAACGAGTTGCAGCTGGAAGGGATTTGCTCTGACTCCAGCACACCTGTCTCCAACCACACAATCACACAGAGAGGGAGAGGGAGAGAGTGTACTGGGGGAGTGACTGCAGGTAAAGATGACACCGAATTAACACCAGAGTGCGTAGCAGGAGCAGATGTGACAGGCTGGCCTATAGCAATTTCTCTAATACAACTCATGCGCCACATTTCAGGTTTCAATTTGTCCCCCCGAAAGTTCTGACTTCCTACATTATCAATGCTGGAAGTTGAATTGCGCTACAGGGGTGAGTACGTTTTTCGAGGGACAGTGTTTTGCACCTCCTGCTCATCATACACAGTGGAACCATACTTCTGCATATGATTACATATTTTCCAGGATTTATGAGCTGATACTGTTCTCAAGGTAAGTGGGAAAATAACTGGCATTCCTCGATGTTGTATGTTTGTTACAATACAAACACCTTAGGCTTATTATGTAGGACCTATGTTGGCATATCCTATTTAACCATTTTGACACGCTGCCCTTTGCAATATTGCTGTGCGCAGTGGTGTGTCAAGTGTATTGACTTCATGATCTTCATGGAATTGGCAAGTCAAAGATAATATATTTGCCTTATTAGACCACTATTTAATTCCATTTTAGCCAATTCGATCAGAACTTGAAATACCATAAATCCTTATCATTTTGATAATTTTCTACAAATCAGCAAGGAATGATACACTCTCCTTTTGAATGACCTTTATGCGATTCATAAAATTATCAACCACTGAAGATATTTGGCAAATAGTGATGTCTGATCAGCATCCTTAACCGGATGATTCCAACCTAGCAGATTAGGCTAACATGACTAACCTAGAGATGAGTAAGCTACTAGTGATGGGAAGTTAGGGTCTTTTTACTGTTTCGGATCTTTTCAACTCGTTCAGTCAAAAGCAAAAATCTTTCGACTCATTTTCTTAATTTGTGCTGAGGTAAAAGTGGGGTTAGAAGTACTTCTTTAGAATCTACATTGGCAAGAAAAAGCATGTGAACCCTTTGTAATTATCTGGATTTCTGCATAAAATGGTAATCAAATCTGATCTGATCTTCATCTAAGTCACAACAATAAACAAACATAGTGTGCTTAAACTAATAACACACAAATTATTATATTTTTCATTTAACATTCACAGTGTAAGTATGTGAACCCCTAGGCTAATGACTTCTCCAAAAGCTAATTGGAGTCAGGAGTCAGCTAACCTGAGTCCAATCAATGAGAACAGATTGGATATGTTGGTTAGAGCTGCCCTGCCCTTTAAAAAACACTCACAAAATGTGTGTTTGCTATTCACAAGAAGCATTGCCTGATGTGAACCATGCCTTGACAAAAGAGATCTCAGAAGACCTAAGATTAAGAATTGTTGACTTGCATTAAGCTGGAAAGGGTTACAAAAGTATCTCTAAAAGCCTTGATGTTCATCAGGCCACGGTAAGACAAACTGTCTATAAATGGAGAAAGTTCAGCGCTGTTGCTACTCTCCCTAGGAGTAGCCGTCCTGCAAAGATGACTGCAAGAGCACAGCGCAGAATGCTCAATGAGGTTAAGAAGAATCCTAGAATGTCAGCTAAAGACTTACAGAAATCTCTGGAACATGCTAACATCTCTGTTGACAAGTCTACAATATGTAAAACACTAAACAAGAATGGTGTTCATGGGAGGACACCACGGAAGAAGCCACTGCTGTCCAAAAGAAACATTGCTGCACGTCTGAACATCCAGGTGCAAAAGTGCACCTGGATGTTCCACAGCGCTACTGGCAAAATATTCTGTGGACAGATTAAACTAAAGCTGAGTGGTTTGGAAGGAACACACAACACTGTATGGAGAAAGAAAGGCACAGCACACCTACATCAAAACCTCATCTCAACTGTAAAGTATGGTGGAGGGAGCATCATGGTTTGGGGATGCTTTGCTGCCTCAGGGCCTGGACAGCTTGCTATCATCAACGGAAAAATAAATTCCCAAATTTATCAAGACATTTTGTAGGAGAATGTTAGGCTATCTGTCCTCCAATTGAAGCTCAACAGAAGTTGAGTGATGCAACAGGACAACGACCCAAAACACAGAAGTATATCAACAACAGAATGGCTTCAACAGAAGAAAATACACCTTCTGGAGTGGCTCGGTCAGAGTCCTGACTACAACCCGATTTGAGATGCTGTGGCATGACCTCAAGAGAACAGTTCATGAGACATCCAAACAACATTGCTGAACTGAAAAAGTTTTGTGAAGAGGAATGGTCCGAAATTCTTCCTGACCGTTGTGCATGTCTGATCTGCAACTACAGAAAATGTTTGGTTGAGGTTATTGCTGCCAAAGGAGGGTCAACCAGTTATTAAATCCAAGGGTTCACATACTTTTTACACCCTGCACTGTGAATGTTTACACGGTCTGTTCAATAAAGACATGAAAACTTATAATTGTTTGTATGTTATTAGTTTAAGCAGACTGTGTTTGTCTATTGCTGTGACCTAGATGAAGATCAGATCAAATGTTATGACCAATTTATCCAGAAATCCAGGTATCTAAAAATGGTTCACGTACTTTTTCTTGCCACTGTATATCTGGATTTTCATGGGGGGCTAGGGAATGCGGAGTGTTGCTGGCCTTTTAATCTGCCCATTCCATTGGCAATGCAATACACTGTATATGTGAGGGTGAAGCCTCTCTCTCTCACCACACCCAATCATCAAGGTGAGTTCCTGTATTTCTGGAAGAACAGGACAATGAAATAGATGGAGTCTAAAGTGAGGAGATGAGAGGGAGGAGAAGATAGGATAGGAATGTGAAGAGGGGGGAGAGGAAGGGAGGAGAGGAGAGACAGGAGGAAGAGGAGTTTCTGTATATTTGGTAGATTAAGACAATGGAATGGATGGATGGAGTCTAACGTCTACCTCTTGATAGCCGGACTAGTGTACTATCTGCTTTGTCTTCTCTAATGTCTGACAGGCTCCTATATACAGTGTATTGCATTGGGGATAATGGCATGGGGGGAGTATGAAGTGCTGCTGGATATTTAGGCCACAGTCCCCCTGAAATAATAAACATATACAGTGCCTTCAGAACGTGTTCATACTGTACCTCTTGACTTATTCCACATTTTGTTGTGTGACAGCCTGAATTCAAAATGGATTACATATTTTGTTCTCTCACCCATCTACACACAATACCCCATAATGGCAAAGTGAAAAAATGTTTTTAGTAACTTTTGCAAATGTATTGAACATAAAATTCAAAAATACAGTGGGGCAAAAAAGTATTTAGTCAGGCACCAATTGTGCAAGTTCTCTCACTTAAAAAGATGAGAGAGGCCTGTAATTTTCATCATAGGTACACTTCAACTATGACAGACAAAATGAAGAAAAAAAATCCAGAAAATCACATTGTAGGATTTTTAATGAATTTATTTGCAAATTATGGTGGAAAATAAGTATTTGGTCACATACAAACAAGCAAGATTTCTGGCTCTCACAGACCTGTAACTTCTTCTTTAAGAGGCTCCTCTGTCCTCCACTCGTTACCTGTATTAATGGCACCTGTTTGAACTTGTTATCAGTATAAAAGACACCTGTCCACAACCTCAAACAGTCACACTCCAAACTCCACTATGGCCAAGACCAAAGAGCTGTCAAAGGACACCAGAAACAAAATTGTAGACCTGCACCAGGTTGGGAAGACTGAATCTGCAATAGGTAAGCAGCTTGGTTTGAAGAAATCAACTGTGGGAGCAATTATTAGGAAATGGAAGACATACAAGACCACTGATAATCTTCCTCGATCTGGGGCTCCACGCAAGATCTCACCCCGTGGGGTCAAAATGATCACAAGAACGGTGAGCAAAAATCCCAGAACCACACGGGGGGACCTAGTGAATGACCTGCAGAGAGCTGGGACCAAAGTAACAAAGCCTACCATCAGTAACACACTACGCCGCCAGGGACTCAAATCCTGCAGTGACAGACGTGTCCCCCTGCTTAAGCCAGTACNTTCTCCCAATCCTCATCTGGATCATCCAAATGCTCTCTAGCAAACTTCAGACGGGCCTGAACATGTACTGGCTTAAGCAGGGGGACACGTCTGGCACTGCAGGATTTGAGTCCCTGGCGGCGTAGTGTGTTACTGATGGTAGGCTTTGTTACTTTGGTCCCAGCTCTCTGCAGGTCATTCACTAGGTCCCCCCGTGTGGTTCTGGGATTTTTGCTCACCGTTCTTGTGATCATTTTGACCCCACGGGGTGAGATCTTGCGTGGAGCCCCAGATCGAGGAAGATTATCAGTGGTCTTGTATGTCTTCCATTTCCTAATAATTGCTCCCACAGTTGATTTCTTCAAACCAAGCTGCTTACCTATTGCAGATTCAGTCTTCCCAACCTGGTGCAGGTCTACAATTTTGTTTCTGGTGTCCTTTGACAGCTCTTTGGTCTTGGCCATAGTGGAGTTTGGAGTGTGACTGTTTGAGGTTGTGGACAGGTGTCTTTTATACTGATAACAAGTTCAAACAGGTGCCATTAATACAGGTAACGAGTGGAGGACAGAGGAGCCTCTTAAAGAAGAAGTTACAGGTCTGTGAGAGCCAGAAATCTTGCTTGTTTGTATGTGACCAAATACTTATTTTCCACCATAATTTGCAAATAAATAAATTAAAAATCCTACAATGTGATTTTCTGGATTTCTTTTTCTCATTTCGTCTGTCATAGTTGAAGTGTACCTATGATGAAGATTACAGGCCTCTCTCATCTTTTTAAGTTGGAGAACTTGCACAATTGGTGGCTGACTAAATACTTTTTTGCCCCACTGTATCAATATTTTGCAGAAGCACCTTTGGATGCAATTAGAGGGATTTTACCATGAGGCCAACAGTGACTTTAAAACAGTTTAAAAAAGTACCCAATTCATTTTTAAAATTAAATTATCTCATTGATTTCATAAATTCCTTCTTGCGGAATAAGCACAATAAAAAGGCCATTGATTAAAATGTATATCTTTTGAATTAGTTATCGACGTTGACATTTTTTAAATGCTGACCATTTATTTTGAAGGTTTCCTCATTACCATACAATAGTGACGTCGTCGTTTGTGCTGCTGGTGGAACCAAAGCGGTGGCGCACTTTTGGAATTGATTGCGTAACCTACGCATGTAGCGTACCAAGGATACCAAAGGAATTTAAATATCTGCAGGTTACTTATCTATAGGGGTTTCTTTGCAATTTATCTCGCCTACTCCCATGGGACGCCTTTGATGTCAGATAAGCAACAGTGGGCTAGCCTATAACAATTTCTCTAATACAACCATGTGCCAGATTTCAGGTTTCGATTTGTCCCCCCAAAAGTTCTGACTTCCTAAATTATTAAAGCTTGAAGTTGAGTTGCGCTACAGGGGTGAGTACGCTTTTCGAGAGACACTGTTTAGCACCTCCTGCTCCTCGTATACAGTGGAACCATACTTCTGCATAGGATGACATATTTTCCAGGATTTATGAGCTGATACTATTCTCAAGGTAAGTGGGAAAATAACTGGCATTCCTCTATGTTGCATGTTTGTTATAATACAAACACATTAGGCCTATTATGTAGGACCTATGTTGGCATATCCTATTTAACCATTTTGACACGCTGCCCTTTGCAATATTGCTGTGCGCAGTGGTGTGTCAAGTGTATTGACTTCATGATCTTCATGGAATTGGCAAGTCAAAGATAATATATTTGCCTTATTAGACCACTATTTAATTCCATTTTAGCCAATTCGATCAGAACTTGAAATACCATAAATCCTTATCATTTTGATAATTTTCTACAAATCAGCAAGGAATGATACTCTCCTTTTGAATGACCTTTATGCGATTCATAAAATTATCAACCACTGAAGATATTTGGCAAATAGTGATGTCTGATCTATCTGGGATTAATTTTGCACAGCATCCTTAACAGGATGATTCCAACCTAGCAGATTAGGCTAACATGACTAACCTAGAGATGAGTAGGCTACTAGTGATGGGAAGTTAGGCTCTTTTTACTTTCAGTCAAAAGAACAAACCTTTCGACTCATTTCGTTAATTTGTGTCAGTAACGCCCAGAACATGCAGGACCTCAACCCGCGAACGATTAACTGAAAACTCGAAAGAGTCATGATTCTACAAGCATCTCGTTCACCATAAGGGGCTTATTGTAGCTGTCATTTGTGAATGAGACTTGTTACAGTGTGCTTTAAACATAGTACATTGGTTGATTGCTTGGCATACAAATACTACTATTTCTTGATCAATTTGAAACGAGGTCTAGTTTGTCCGCAACCGGACTAGATTGTAAACGAGTCTTGGCGGAGTGCATTGCTCGACAGCTCTGAACAGGGCCTGGTTATGAAATCCGTGCACCACGATGCAATTCGATGCCTGGTAAATTTACTATTGTAGAAAAATCCCTTTTATAATAGAGGCATAATAACTTTTGCAATGTGGCATAGACTACACTTGAGCAGATGCATTTTTACGATTTCCACACATGGGGAACATTTGTTAATTGACATTTAAAAACGCATTTCATCAAATGTTATATTATATACATGATATAAGACATTAGCTGAATGTTTTTCTATAGCACACAAATAACCGAAATAGTGACTACTCTGACAAACTGAGATCAATCTGGTCTTGAATTCAAAGAAACAATAGCCCAAGCCAATGAAGCAACACACAGATTGTACAACATTTGGAGGCTATATCAATCTGTGTTGCTTCATTGGCCTGGGCTATTGTTTCTTTGAATTCAAGACCAAATTGATCTCATATATATATATATATATATATATATATATATATATATATATATATATATATACACACACAGAGTTCATACGGAAAGTATTCAGACCCATTTACTTTTTTTCCCATAATGACAAGCAAAAACTGTTTTTAGAAATGTTAGAAAATGAATAATAAACAACAGAAATATCACATTTACGTAAATATTCAGACCCTTTACTTTGTACTTTGTTGCGGCACATTTGGCAGCGATTACAGCCTCAAGTCTTCTTGGGTATGACGCTACAGGCTTGGCACACCTGTATTTGGGGTTTGTCCCAATTCTTCTCTGCAGATCCTCTCAAGCTCTGTCAGGTTGGATGGGGAGCGTCGCTGCACAACTATTTTCAGATCTCTCCAAAGATGTTCGATCAGGGTTCAAGTCCAGGCTCTGGCTGGGTCACTCAAGGACATTCAGAGACTTGTCCCGAAGCCACTCCTGCGTTTCCTTGGCTGTGTGCTTAGGGTCGTTATCCTGTTGGAAGGTGAACCTTCTCCCCAGTCTGAGGTCCTGAGCGCTATGGAGCAGGTTTTCATCAAGGATCTGTTCATCTTTCCCTCGATCCTGACTAGTCTCCCAGTCCCTGCCGTATGATGCTGCCACCACCATTGCTGCATCTCACTTCCTTGACAACTTCCTTGACAACAAACATGGAGAACTTTGACGAAAGTTCACAAATCAAAACATATTTATGATACCTCGTGGGGATTTCAAAGACACAAAAATGTGTTTGAACTCCTGGAAAGACAATATATATATATTTTTTACCTTTATTTTACTAGGCAAGTCAGTTAAGAACAAATTCTTATTTTCAATGACGGTCTAGGAACAGTGGGTTAACTGCCTGTTCAGGGGCAGAATGACAGATTTGTACCTTGTCAGCTCGGGGAATTGAACTTGCAACCTTTCGGTTACTGGTCTAACCACTAGGCTACCCTGCCGCCCCAGGGTCAGGGAGGTAATGGGAATAGATGCGATTGGTGCACATGGATTGGCGCACACTCAACAAATCTGTCACAAAAAGTGGATATTTGTCAAATCCGTCATGATTGATCAATTGTAACAGGCCCACAATGTGGTTCCGAAAATCAGATTTGGACATATTTGGCTTTCACTGCGTAACATCTAGAAGTCACATTTCAGGAAAAGTGCTAAATGATAACTCCCATTCGTATAAGCTTGTAGCATAGATAGCATACAGACATCGGTGGTGGTAGTCAAAGTAGTTTTTAACTGTAATGCAATTGATTGATAACATGAACATGTATTGGGGTTGACATCCATACAAGCATTATAATCACATTTTTACCTCAACATAGTGTGGTTAAAAATATGATTTTGCTGGGGGGCAATGGGGAGCTGCAACAGTCAACTGTAAGTGCTGTTATTGTGAAGTGGAAACGTCTGGGAGCTACAACGGCTAAGCTGTGAAGTGGTAGGCCACACAAGCTCACAGAACGGGACCGCAGAAGCGTGTAGCTCGTAAATATAATCTGTCCTCGGTTGAAACGTCAGCACACAAACTGTTAGTCTGGAGCTTCATGAAATGGGTTTCCATGGCGGGGCAGCCACACACAAGCCTAAGATCACCATGCGCAATGCCAAGCGTCGGCTGGAGTGGTGTAAAGCTCACCTCCATTAGACTGTGGAGCAGTGGAAACGCATTCTCTGGAGTGATGAATCATGCTTCATCATCTGGCAGTCCGACAGACGAATCTGGGTTTAGCGGATGCCAGGAGAACGCTATCTGCCCGAATGCATAGTGCCAACTGTAAGTTTGGTGGAGGAGGAATAATGGTCTGAGGCTGTTTTTCATGGTTTGGGCTAGGTCCTTTAGTTCAAATGAAGGGACATCTTAACGCTACAGCATACAATGACATTCTAGACAATTCTGTGCTTCCAACTATGAGGCAAGAGTTTGTGGTAGGCACTTTCCTGTTTCAGCATGACAATGCCCCTGTGCACAAACCGAGGTCCATACAGAAATAGTTTTGTCAAGATCAGTGTGGAAGAACTTGACTGGCCTGCACAGAGCCGTGACCTCAACCACATCGAACACCTTTGGGATGAATTAGAACGCAGACTGCGAGCCAGGCCTAACTGCCCAACATCAGTGCCCGACCTCACTAATGCTCTTATGGCTGAATGGAATCAAGTCACGGCAGCAATGTTCCAACATCTAGTGGAAATCCTTTTGGAATGAGATGTTCGACGAGCAGTTGTCCACATACTTTTGGTCATGTAGTGTATTCTCTGTGTCAACCCCTTTCTTGTCAGTTGAATTATGACTTATGTACGTTTTGTTCCTGTACCTTAGATGTCAGTTATTTTTTAAGTTGAGACTTTATAGGACAGTTTTTCATTTCAGTTTCATTCAGTTCAGTTATCCATTTTGTATATTTAAAAGCACTTTTTTTTTTTATTTCCTCTTGTAATCATTTGTATTTTAGAAAATTTTGAGAACAAAACCCCTACTTGTTTGCACCCTATCTCAGTGTTTCTCATTGCCTCCTTGGTCATCCCTAATACAGTGTTATTCAATTCAAAATGTATTGGCTAGATATTTCACCTTTGTACAGGGCAAGCGTGAATGTCTGACTGAAAATGTTTATGAACCTGCTTTGAGCCACAACTCGTTCTAGTTAGGTTAACAGCGTGGTATCAAGAATCCTCACGACCAAGTGAAGAATCTTGTAGTGTGTGACCCCGTCTCAGCCACATCTACGTTGGCAAGACAAAAAACTACAGGAGTTGTTTAATGTGAGGAGTTGTTTAATGTGAGAGGCTCAACAATGTTAGCATTTTGAAAGTCGTGTAGCCTGGCTTTACAAAATTAAAATCTTGATATCAACCTGGCCAGATTGTACGATTTACTTCAGTTTGTCGTCACATTCTGCGGTTGGCTTGCGAGGCTACGTCAGCTGCAGCATTGTGTTTGATCTGCACATGTGCCAGCATCAGCATCCCTCTTACAGTATGCAGGTGTGAAGTGACTTTGGAAAAGTATCCATCTTAGAAATAGTTTCACATACAAACTTTATAAGTCCAAACTCAGAATCAAATATGATTCTCAAAACTAACATGGTCGCAGTGGTAGGATGTTTATTTTGATTGACGTTTAGCAAAAACCCATTAGGTAGCCTGATTTCAGAAATGACATGCAAACAGGATTATTAGGAAATCATTAATCTTGCAAAGCATGTAAATGTTTAAATCAAACTATTATATTAATCTGACTGAATAATCAGTGTTCCTATTGGTCAGTCACTGGGATCGGCTCATAACACCAGCCACACTACATGATAAAGGCAACATTTTTGACACTGACAGAACTTTGTTGGAGCCTACGACCGCACGTAATGGTATTTAAGCGGCAGACCTAGACCTTGTCACACTGATTGAGCCAAAGACCAGGGCCGGACTGAGACAATAATTCGTCCCTGCCATTTTATCCACACAAGCCCACATCACTGCACGCGGCGCTAACTCACATCCCCCCCACCCCACCCCCAGCAGGCCACCAGCTATACACACACACCCCATCCCCACACATACACTCTACACCCTGACCCTACACACCCTACTTAGACACAGGCAGTATTGCTGTCACTTAACATTGGTAGTACAGTACAGCGTTTCTCAACCATTAAATCAAATCAAATTGTATTTGTCACATACAGGTGTTTAGTAGATGTTATTGCGGGTGAACCGAAGTGCTTGCGTTTCTAGCTCTAACAGTGCAGTAATATCTAACACTAATATCTACAAATTTCACAACAATACACACAAATCTAAAGTAAAGGAATGGAATTAAGAATATATAAATATTTGGGTAGCAATGTCAGAACGGCATAGACTAAGATACAGTACGATAGGAAAGAACACAGCATATACATTTGAGGTGAGTAATGCAAAATATGTAAACATTGTTAAAGTGACTAGTGTTCCGTTATTAAAGTGGTTAGGGATTCCAAGTCTATGTAGATAGGGCAGCAGCCTCTAATGTGCTAGTGATGGCTATTTAACAGTATTTGATGGCCTTGAGATAGAAGCTGTTTTTTAGTCTCTGTCCCAGCTTTGATGCACCTGTACTGACCTCGCCTTCTGGATGATAGCGGGGTGAACAGGCAGTGGCTCAGGTGGTTGTTGTCCTTGATTATCTTTTTGGCCTTCCTGTGACAGTGGGTGCTGTAGGTGTCCTGGAGGGCAGGTAGTTTGCCCCCAGTGATGCGTTGGGCAGACCACACCACCCTCTGGAGAGCCCTGTGGTTGCGGGCGGTGCAGTTGCGAACCAGGCAGTGATACAGCACTACAGGATGCTCTCAATTGTGCATCTGTAAAAGTGTGTGAGGGTTTTAGGTTCCAAGCCACATTTCTTCAGCCTCCTGAGGTTGAAGAGGCGCTGTGGCGCCTTCTTAACCACACTGTCTGTGTGGGTGGACCATTTCAGTTTTTTAGTGATGTGTACGTCGAGGAACTTGAAGCTTTCCACCTTCTCCACTGCTGTCCCGTCAATGTAGATAGGTGGGTGCTCCCTCTGCTGTTTCCTGAAGTCCACGATCAGCCCCTTTTGTTTTGTTGACTTTGGGTGAGAGGTTATTTTCCTGGCACCACACTCCCAGGGCCCTCACCTCCTCCCTGTAGGCTGTCTCGTCATTGTTGGTAATCAGGCCTACTACTGTTGTGTCATCTGCAAACGTGATGATTGAGTTGGTGGCGTGCGTGGCCACTCAGTCATTGGTGAACAGGGAGTACAGGAGGGGGCTGAGCACGCATCTTCGTGGGGCCCCAGTGTTGAGTATCAGCAAAGTGGAAATGTTTTTTCCTACCTTCATCACCTGGGGGTAGCCCGTCAGGAAGTTCAGGACCCAGTTGCACAGGGCGGGATTCAGACCCAGGGCCTCAAGCTTAATGATGAGCTTGTAGCGTACTATGGTGTTGAATGCTGAGCTATAGTCAATGAACAGCATTCTAACATAGGTATTCCTATTGTCCAGATGGAATAGGGCAGTGTGCAGTGCGATGGCGATTGCATCGTCTGTGGATCTATTGGGGCCGTAAGCAAATTGAAGTGGGTTCAGGGTGTCAGGTAAGGTAGAGGTGATATCATCCTTGACTAGTCTCTCAAAGCACTTCATGATGACATAAGTTTGTGCTTTGGAGCGATAGTCATTTAGTTCAGTTACCTTTGCTTTTAGTTCAGTTACCTTTTGCGATGGTTAACACGCTTAAATGTCTTACTCACGTCGGCCACGGAGGAGAGCCCACAGTCCTTGGTAGTGGCCCTTGTCGGTGGCACTGTGTTATCCTCAAAGAGGGCGAAGAAGGTGTTTAGCCTGTCCGGAAGCAAGACGTCTGTGTCCGTGACGTGGCTGGTTTTCAGCAGTCTACACCCATTCAGCATCGTTTACACCCTTTAAAGCTTTAGTTCCACCAATCCCTTTCAGGATTCACATATGAGGCTATGTACTAAACAACCAAAGATTTCAAGACTAAAGGTTGGCTTATACTACGGGTGTGATTGTAAATTTCATCTGGAGTGCCAGAGGGTGCTCTGGATGTTTGTAAACTCAAGTGTTGTCAGATTGGCCGTTCGTAAATTCAGAGTGTTTCGCTCTTGGAGCGTTGTTAGGTCAGATCGCTTGGATCAACCTTACTTTCCGGCAAGAGCATCCAGTGTGCGCTCTGGCCGAAAAGTAAGGTTGATCCGAGCGTTCTGACCTAACAACAGCAGTCAAACGCCCAAGCTAACTGTCTAACGTTGGCTAGTTTGCTAGCTACCATTTTACTCGCCCTAGCAGAGCTGGTTAAGCTGTTTCTATGTTATCCAGAGCATTGGTGACTGCAACTGTGCTGCTGGAAACAATTTAATTATGCTTTTTTGCCAATGTTTACTGACACCGGCCATATTCAAAAGGTGCTGAGCGTTCGTAAATTCATCAGTTATTCTGCGCTCTGGCACACTCAGACGAGAGTGCTCTGAAATTGGAGTAGATAGCCAGAGTGAATTTACCAGCTATGTCTATTGATAGTTGTCGCAGTGACATCATAAACATTGTGTTGAAATAGTTACTTGCATAGCTGAGTCTTTTGTTTAGACAAGAAGCTAGCTAGCTAAACAATGAACCATAATCCCAACTCATAACATTACTACCCTGCATGAATCTGCAGGTAGCTAACCAACCAGGTTAAATTTTAGCTAGCTAACATTAGGCTATAACTAGCAATGCAAATCCTTCTAAGATACAAATAATACACGTGACGTTATCTAGCTAGCTAGCCAGCTAACGCTAGCTAGCTAACAGTACACTTTAATTTGAAATTAAAACGACTTTCTGACAAAATTAGAAACGTGTAATATCTGAAAATGTAACGTAAACTCACTCACTTTTGTACATCGCCTTGGTCTGTACAATTGACCTTATTTTAGCAACAAAAAACGTAATACTTCCAGATCAACTGTAATGTCAATACCATTGTAAAGCACAATTTCTCCCCTTTCCAACAAAATCAATGACAAGACTATCATGATGCCCATCTCTGCATGATTCAAAAAGGCAGTGAGCTTTGTCTGGTCTTTTTCAAAAATGGCGGGTGGGGAATGAAAACCTATGGGTGATAGTGAGAAGGAGAGATGTCGTGTGGGGAAATTGCTTTTTTTTCACTCGATCTGTTATCGCCTCTAAAATGTAAATAAAACACTATAAAGAGCTTATATAATGTGTCATTACATACCTATTTGAAGGTTTGTGTCGATTTTGAATCAGGTTTTTAGGGCGGTGCTAAAGTGATCTTCAGAAGTAAACAGTGGCTTTTGAGAGTCAAAAAGTGATGCAGTGATGACGCAGAAAATGACTAGGTATCCCCCCCTTACCCCAGTCGCTGTCCCTGCCTTGTTTTTAAACGATGAGAGAAGTGCTACACTTGGTGGCGAGCGATTGGAAGACAGAAATAGTTGCTTTATGCGTGCTGTACGTTACGACATGACACGCCACGATGTAACGGAGGGTCAGTTTTTTCAACTTCTCTCCAATACTATAGAGCCATTACCATGCCAATCAACGTTTGAATAAAAATGTAGTTCACAGCCCAGATTTTGAAGTCAACACAGTCGCTACAGTCCCATTAGTTGTTTTCTTTGCAGCCTCGTTTGAATGTCGCGGTTGCGCACATTTGTACGGAATGAGGTTAGTTTACATTAGCTAGCTAGACTCTCTTACCCGTATACATGGATGGACGCTTCTCCCTCTCTGTCACGGATGCCATGGTTGCCACTAGTTTGAAGATGTAATCCGAAGGCAGGTGTTTTACAACAGCCTTCTGTGTGTTCTCTTTTCGATTCCGTCTGCATATTTGCAATCAAACAGCAGAATTTTCTCCATCTCCTTAGCTATCATACTACAATTCTGCTAATTTCAAAACTCGGTCCTCCAGAAAGTGGGAGCAACACTTATGCAGTTCTACTACGTGATATCTTTCAAAAAAGCAGTGTTAAAAAGGATTACCTACACATACTGACCAGCTCATAATATAGACAGAAGCGTGCTACATGGCAGACCAATCCGAACTCATCTCGCGGCATGTCCAGCCCACTCATTATCTCAGCCAATCATGGCTAGTGGGAAGGTTCCTGGCTTTTTCTGTGGCTAAACCAACTAGGCTGGTAATTTAACAATTGTATTTGTATTTACAGATGGCATACATGTTTGTTATTAAGGCACATGAAAGTTCAAATGTTGCAGAAGGCATTTCTGCCCAAAATCGCGACATACGTCTAGCTTCCTGAAACGAGTTACATATGTATCTGTTGGTCACAGATACCTTAAAAAAGGTACGGGAGGGGATCAGAAAACATGTCAGTATCTGGTGTGACCATAATTTGCCTCATACAGTGTGACACATCTCCTTCGCATAGAGTTGATAAGGCTGTTGATTGTGGCCTGTGGAATGTTTTCCCACTCCTTTTCAATGGCTGTGCAAAGTTGCTGGATATTGGTGGGAACTGGAACACGCTGTTGTACACGTCGATCAAGAACATCCCAAACATGCTCAATGCGTGACATGTCTGGTGAGTATGCAGGTCATGGAAGAACTGGGACATTTTCAACTTCCAGGAATTGTGTACAGATCCTTGCGACACGGGCCCATGCATTATCATGCTGAAACATGAGGTGATGGCGGCGAATGAATGGCATGACAATGGGCCTCAGGATCTCGTCACGGTATCTCTGTACATTCAAATTGCCATCGATACAATGCAATTGTGTTCGTTGTCCGTAGCTTATGCCTGCCCATACCATAAGCTTACCGCCACCATGGGGCACTCTGTTCACAACATTGACATCAGCAAACTGCTCGCCCGCACGACGCCATACACGTGGTCTGCGGTTGTGAGGCTGGTTGGAGGTACTGCCAAATTCTCTAAAATGACACTGGAGGCAGCTTAAGGTAGAGAAATTAACATTCAATTCTCTGGCAACAGCTTTGGTAGAGCTGTTTCCTGCAGTCAGCCATTTGCATGCTCCCTCAAAACTTGAGCCATCTGTGGCATTTTGTTGTGTGATAAAACTGCACATTTTAGTGGCCTTTTATTGTCACCAGCAAAATGTGCACCTATGTAATGATCATGCTGTTTAATCAGCTTCTTGATAAGCCACACCTGTCAGGTGGATTTATTATCTTGGCAAAGGAGAAATGCTCACTAACAGGAATGTAAACAAATGTGTGCACAAAATTTGAGAGAAATAACTTTTTTGTGTGTATGGAACATTTCTGTGATTTCAGCTCATGAAACATGGGACCAACACTTAACATGTTGCGTTTATATTTATGTTCAGTGTATATATAAACATACGTTCATACAGCAGTGAAAAAACAATTGAGAAAACAAGCATTTCAAGATGACAACTTATCTTGTCGCATTAACAATTATGTAAAAACACCACAGGAGATACAACACACCATTATAACTATAGCTCTAGCCATTTTGTTTGCCTTCACTCTGTGCTTATTCTTGTTCGCTATCTGTCTGTCTGCTTAAAGTGGAACTGACAGCATTTTAGCAACATGAAATATTATTGAAATCTGTTCATATACACCCCCAGGAAGAAGGACACTTTTGTTTTCTGACAAGCGAGCACTTAAATATCGTCATTTTCACATTACCATAAATTCATAGAATGTTTTTGAATGATGTATGCTAAGGCGTTTGTGGAAAGTCTATAACAATACTGCAGAGTGGGGAAACGGCTGTGTGTTTGGATAATGAATAGACACTGAAGTAAATAAAACCTAATAAAAATATCTCTTGTCCAGGACCTGTGTCTACGAAGACCGGTGCGCCATAGCCAATCAGAGCTACAGTAGTCCTATATGCAAATAAGACATTAGCCACATGGCCTGCCATCACTTTAGATCATTAGAACGCATTCGCCAAAAGCCTCTTTCATTTAGGAACTTCACAGTCCTATTGATCAAACAACCATGAAAAGGTAGGGTCTCTCCCTCAGTTTCCTATGCACATCAACAACAACAAGATCAACAACTAATGCTAGCCAGAGCTAGATGAGCTAAAATGTAATGAGGGAACACTAGATAATAATAATAATAATACATTTTATTTAAGGCGCCTTTCTCGACACTCAAGGACACCGTACAGAGAAACATAAGACATTTAAAAGCATAGAACAGCATTAAAAACAACAAAAGAAGCAGAGCAATTGACGTCAAGTGAGATAGGCAGTTTTAAACAGGTGTGTTTTGAGTTGTGATTTTGAAATGGGAAAATGAATCGATGTTTCTGAGTTGGGATGGTAATGAGTTCCAGAGACGGGGAGCAGAGCGGCTGAATGCTCTGCTCCCCATAGTGGTGAGACGGGCGGGGGGGACAGACAGGTGTATGGAGGAAGAGGATCTAAGGGAGCGGGTGGAAGTTGGACCCTGGAGGAGATCAGACAAATATGGGGGGGCGAGTTTATGGATGGACTTGAATGTTAACAGAAGGACTTTGAATTGGATACGCAACTGGACCGGGAGCCAGTGAAACTGTTGGAGAACAGGAGTGATGTGATGAATGGAGGGGGTTCGAGTAATGATGCGGGCAGCTGAATTCTGGACCAGTTGAAGTTTATGGAGGGATTTATGAGGGAGGCCAAAAAGGAGAGAGTTGCAGTAGTCCAAACGGGAAGTGACAAGACTGTGGACAAGGACGGCGGCAGTATGGGGGGTAAGGGAGGGACGGAGTCGATTGATGTTTCGTAGATGGAAATAGGCAGACCGTGTAATGTTATTAATGTGCGATTGAAAAGATAATGTGCTGTCAAGGATGACACCCAGACTCTTAACCTGTGGGGAGGGTGAAACAGAGGAGTTATCAATATTAAGAGAAAAACTGTCGGTTTTGGATAAAGTAGATTTAGTGCCAATAAGGAGAACCTCAGTTTTATTACTGTTTAATTTGAGGACGTTTTGGGAAAACCAGGTTTTTATTTCCGAGATGCAGTCAGTAAGGGAGGTGGGCGGGAGAGTGGACGAGGGTTTGGTCGAAAAGTAGAGCTGGGTATCATTAGCATAACAGTGGAATTGAATATTGAATTTGCGGAAGATATTGCCCAGGGGCAGGAGATAAATGATGAAAAGTAGGGGCCCCAGGACAGAGCCCTGGGGCACACCAGAAGTGTGTGCCCCAGGGCTTGATAAGCCCTCTCAAATGTTTTCAGCCAATTGGCCTTCAAAATTACACTAATAAACAATGGGGAATAGAAGCCTGCTCATCCTTCTGCAGCTTGCATGCTTGTCCCAACCTACATTTTGACAATTGAATGGGAACTTGCCTGCCTGCCTGCCAAATACATTTGATTGACAACTAAAATAAATGCTAACAATCATTCAAGTTCAGCATAGCTAGGTACCAATACCCAAACGACCCAAACTGTTTTAATTGTATAATAATTGTTTTATTAGAAAAAAATATGGCCCTTTATAATATCCATTTATGTACATAAGATGCTGTATATAGCATTTTAACATATTAAAACAAAATAAGAGATTTTTGCCCAGCCTTTGCTGCTATGCTTGCAGATGTGCAACCCTAATCAAAAAGTATTTCATATCTCCAAATAACAAAAACATAGCTATAGGTTGTTGTAACTTTTTATCTTACACGTTTTTTCCTTTTTTTGCACTACATGGATCACCGGTGCGGTTGAAAAATGTCTTGTAGTTGAGTAGCCAGCCAGGCTACTGCTCGAATGCCTTACTGTATGTCATGAAATTTTGACGCAAATATAACCTATTTTAAAAACCTCTTATACAGTAAAGCTGGTTTTGTAGCATAAACTAGGAATTTGATATTTTTCACTGATATTATCATGACACAAGGCAAGACCCAGATGCAGACACAGGAGGCAGATGGTTGGAGACTTACAATGTTTATTAATCCAAAAGGAGTAGGCAAGCGAATGGTCATGGACAGGCAAAAAGTCAAAACCAGATCAGAGTCCAGGAGGTACAGTGTGGCAGACAGGCTTGTGGTCAAGGCAGGCAGAATGGTCAGGCAGGCGGGTACAGAGTCCAGAAACAGGCAAGGGTCAAAACCGTGAGAACTAGAAAAAGGAGAATGGGAAAACCACTGGTTGACATACAAGACAAACTAGCACAGAGAGACAGGAAACACAGGGATAAATACACTGGGGAAAATAAGCGACACCTGGAGGGGGTGGAGACAATCACAGGGACAGGTGAAACAGATCAGGGCATGACAGATATTATGATTGTCTGTTTCATATGTGCAAAGTTGTTAAAACGCTGTCAGTTCCACTTTAGCCTTTTACCTTATAAAAGCTAAGCTAATTACTTGGGCTATATTGCAAATTGGTGCCTGTCATCTCTGTTCCTCTGAATCAGAATAAAATGTTCTGCTTGTGTCACTGGTGCAACTAACTTTTACAGTTGGTGGCACCAGCCCATGATTTGGTCAGTAATCATCTTATAAAGTCATTCATAGGGATTTATTAAGGAGTGTAATAAATATACTACTGCGGTATTCAATAAATAAATAGTTTAATCTAACATGTCCCAAGCAGGAATGCATGACTCAAGATATTATGTTATGCGACCTAATCCAGTGACTGATTGTCAACCCAAAATGTATGTCAGACTATAGTTTCTATATTTTACTGTCGAAATAGAACTCCAGAATATCCTTCTTTTTTTTTTCAATAGAGATAAATTACATACATATTTATGTGCACTAACTAATATCATAAGCTTCTTTATTTGGGGTACAGCACCTGAGGAAGTGGAAACTCAAAACACATTAACTAGATTGCAAACTGTAAATATAATAGGCTAGTAGCTTTTTATTAATCCAACATTAAATGTAATATCCTAAAAAAACTAGGGTAGACCACTACTAATGAGACCTATAGGCCTATGCCCTCGCAATGGCCAGTAGGCATTTTGTGCACACGCCACTTCATATCCTAAAACAATATCTATCTCGGGAATCATTGCGTTTAAGATGAATATTGAGAGTTCAGAAAGAAAAATTATATGAGCTAGCGGAACACTGCGAGTTTGGCATTACAAAGGACTAACAAATAAGGGACAGGATTGTGATTGGCATTATTTGTGATGTTTCACAAAAGCTACAACTAGAGCCTGACACTGGAGAAGGCGATTCAAATTGCACGCCAGTCAGAGCAGATAAAGAAGCAACACACAGACATGTGCGCTAGAGCCGATAATGAGGTTGACGAGGTGAGACACAAACCACAACATTACAAACATTCTAAAAGGAATACAGGCGGCCAGGGCAAACAGTTCAAGCAAAGAGTCAAAATAGGGAAATTGCTCATGTTGTAACTGCAGCCATGATGAAAATTGTCCAGCACACAATAAAAGATGCTGGTAGTGTAACAAAATGGGTCACATTGAGATTGCATGCAAAACAAAAATGGTTAAAGAAATGACTGATGAAAATTAAGAGGAAATGCAAAATACATTATTTTAGGGTCAGTTACCAGGCAGTCCGATTCAGAAGAAGAGTCATGTTGAGCTCCCAGTGAATGGCACACATGTAAAGTTGACACAGATATTACAGTGATGTCTTAGAACAAGTAATAGAGCTTGCCACAGTGCCCTCAGCTGGTCACTGAACTAGACTTCCGCAGCCCAGGTGGCAGATTGATTGCGTTGGAAAATTCCAAACCGCAACTGAGCGAAACATAATAAAAGTGCACATTCTGGATATTTGTGACCATATGCAAATAACCTACTTAGCAGAACTGTTGCATGGCAGATGGGTCTGGTCCTCAGAGGAGACGAGATCAACACAAATGTGTTACTGAACTGTGAACCAGTTAAGATTGGTTTAGGCCGGATGCAGTCCCCTATTCTCTGACTTCGGCACTCAGAATTCCTTTTCCACTCATTCCAAAAGCGGAGGAAGAATTGCACAGAATAGAAAGAAATTACATCATCGAGGAAGTCACCGAGCCTACTGATTGGTGTGCTCCCATGGTGCTGGTGATGAAGAATAATTGTCAGTGAGAACATGGACCTAAAACGACTCAACAAAGCAGTGAAACGGGAAAGGTTCATCTTACCCACCTTGGAGGATATAGCACCAAAGTTAACCCGGGGTGAGAGTGTTCTCTACACTCAACACGTCTCGTGGTTTTTGGCAAATACCTCTTGAACCCAGCTGCAGAAAACTGATGACTTTCATCACTCCTCAAGCACCTTCCTTTTGGAATAACCAGAGCGCCAAAGATCTTCAAGAGGGAGTGTAAGCTCCTGAGAGGACACGAGGGCACAGAAGGCATGATGGATGACACTGGTCTACGGTGCAAACAAGGAAGAACACAACAGGGATCTGAGCAAAATGCTACAGACCGTCAAAGAGTCAGGACTATAGCTGATCACAGTGCCATCCAGTGTGTTGGTCACATGATCGTAGTAAAACTACCACTGAGTTTCAGACACTGAGATAAGACATTTTAGATTTGAAAGAGCAAGAAAATACTTTATTAATTAAAAAAATAGACTGAGTTATAGGAACAGCAACTGTTTCAGGGCAGAATAATCCCTGTTGCTGTTGAAATGGAAGTCTACCCCAATGTCCTAGTTGACACAGTTATGTGTGTTGTTTATGTTAAGAGCACAACAACAACAAAATTGGGATGCACGATATATCGGTGAACATATCGGAATCGTCCGATATTAGATAAAAATGCCAATATTGATATCGGCCCGATGTCAACGCCGATGTGAAAAACCAATGTCAAAGCTGACGTGCATACCTATATAACGTAGGTACATGACGTAATGACGCAAGGTAAAATGTTGTGCTACATGTGCAACACAGCATTCCTAATCTAGCCTAAAATTTCAGCGAGACAACTTGAAGGCGAAATCTATTAAAGCCAAGTTAATGGAATTCATTGCCCTTGACAATCAACCGCTCTCTGTCGTGGGTGATGTTGGCTTTCGCGACTGGTCGAGCACTAGTACACACTAACATTACCAAGTGCGCTATTTTTCAGATGTTGCCCTACCGGAGTTACACAGTAATAGCGTCACTGCTATTAGCTACATGACATACTATGGAACACTGTTTGGGTCTTTAGGTGTCAAAAAAGATACATGTCAAATAACACTATTTGGCAATAACACTATTGGACCCGTTAAATTATATTTTAATTTGACAAGTCAAATAACACAGTTACAGTGGGGAAAAAAAGTATTTAGTCAGCCACCAATTGTGCAACTTCTCTCACTTAAAAAGATGAGAGAGGCCTGTAATTTTCATCATAGGTACACTTCAACTATGACAGACAAAATGAAGAAAAAAAATCCAGAAAATCACATTGTAGGATTTTTAATGAATTTATTTGCAAATTATGGTGGAAAAAAAGTATTTGGTCAATAACAAAAGTTTATCTCAATACTTTGTTATATACCCTTTGTTGGCAATGACAGAGGTCAAACGTTTTCTGTAAGTCTTCACAAGGTTTTCACACACTGTTGCTGGTATTTTGGCCCATTCCTCCATGCAGATCTCCTCTAGAGCAGTGATGTTTTGGGGCTGTCGCTGGGCAACACGGACTTTCAACTCCCTCTAAAGATTTTCTATGGGGTTGAGATCTGGAGACTGGCTAGGCCACTCCAGGACCTTGAAATGCTTCTTACGAAGCCACTCCTTCGTTGCCCGGGCGGTGTGTTTGGGATTATTGTCATGCTGAAAGACCCAGCCACGTTTCATCTTCAATGCACTTGCTGATGGAAGGAGGTTTTCACTCAAAATCTCACGATACATGGCCCCATTCATTCTTTCCTTTACACAGATCAGTCGTCCTGGTCCCTTTGCAGAAAAACAGCCCCAAAGCATGATGTTTCCACCCCCATGCTTCACAGTAGGTATGGTGTTCTTTGTCCTCCAAACACGACGAGTTGAGTTTTTACCAAAAAGTTNTGGGGCTGTTTTTCTGCAAAGGGACCAGGACGACTGATCTGTGTAAAGGAAAGAATGAATGGGGCCATGTATCGTGAGATTTTGAGTGAAAACCTCCTTCCATCAGCAAGTGCATTGAAGATGAAACGTGGCTGGGTCTTTCAGCATGACAATAATCCCAAACACACCGCCCGGGCAACGAAGGAGTGGCTTCGTAAGAAGCATTTCAAGGTCCTGGAGTGGCCTAGCCAGTCTCCAGATCTCAACCCCATAGAAAATCTTTAGAGGGAGTTGAAAGTCCGTGTTGCCCAGCGACAGCCCCAAAACATCACTGCTCTAGAGGAGATCTGCATGGAGGAATGGGCCAAAATACCAGCAACAGTGTGTGAAAACCTTGTGAAGACTTACAGAAAACGTTTGACCTCTGTCATTGCCAACAAAGGGTATATAACAAAGTATTGAGATAAACTTTTGTTATTGACCAAATACTTATTTTCCACCATAATTTGCAAATAAATTCATTAAAAATCCTACAATGTGATTTTCTGGATTTTTTTTCTTCATTTTGTCTGTCATAGTTGAAGTGTACCTATGATGAAAATTACAGGCCTCTCTCATCTTTTTAAGTGAGAGAACTTGCACAATTGGTGGCTGACTAAATACTTTTTTTCCCCACTGTATAGAATTTTGTGTGTTCGGAATTTGCATGTGCAAGCCAAGCACCACCACTAATATCAGTAGCACTTTCAAAGCTGTACAAAAAGTCTGCAAACAAGCAAATATGAACAATGTGTTTACAGTACCGCGTTGGTAATAAAGCATTATTTGTTTGACCGCAACTTCTGGGGTAGCTAGCTAGCTTCAGTTTAGTACCTAGCTAGCACCAATGCAACCAGCCTGAAAACAATGTCATACCGCTCAGTAAGGAGACGCGTTCTGTCTCCTAGAGATGAACGTACTTTGGTGCGAAAAGTGCAAATCAATCCCAGAACAGCAGCAAAGGCCCTTGTGAAGATGCTGGAGGAAACAGGTACAAAAGTATCTATATCCACAGTAAAACGAGTCCTATATCGACATAACCTGAAAGGCCGCTCAGCAAGGAAGAAGCCACTGCTTCAAAACCGCGATAAAAAAGCCAGATTACGGTTTGCAACTGTACATGGGGACAAAGATCGTACTTTTTGGGAGAAATGTCCTCTGGTCTGATGAAACAAAAATAGAACTGTTTGGCCATAATGACCATCGTTATGTTTGGAGGAAAAAGGGGGAGGCTTGCAAGCCGAAGAACACCATCCCAACCGTGAAGCACGGGGGTGGCAGCATCATGTTGTGTGGGTGCTTTGCTGCATGGGGGACTGGTGCACTTCACAAAATAGATGGAATCATGTGGAAGGAAAATTATGTGGATATATTGAAGCAACATCTCAAGACATCAGTCAGGAAGTTAAAGCTTGGTCGCAAATGGGTCTTCCAAATGGACAATGACCCCAAGCAAGCTTCCAAAGTTGTGGCAAAATGGCTTCAGGACAACAAAGTCAAGGTATTGGAGTGGTCATCACAAAGCCCTGAACTCAATCCTATAGAAAACTTGTGGGCAGAACTGAAAAAGCATGTGCGAGCAAGGAGGCCTACAAACCTGACTCAGTTACACCACCTCTGTCAGGAGGAATGGGCCATAATTCACCCAACTTATTTGTGGGAAGCTTGTGGAAGACTACCCAAAACATTTGACCCAAGTTAAACAATATAAAGGCAATGCTACCAAATACTAATTGAGTGTATGTAAACTTCTGACCCACTGGGAATGTGATGAAAGAAATAAAAGCTTAAATAAATCATTATCTCTACTATTATTCTGACATTTCCCATTCTTAAAATAAAGTGGTGATCCTTTTTTTACTTGGATTAAATGTCAGGAATTGTGAAAAACTGAGTTTAAATGTATTTGGCTAAGGTGTATGTAAACTTCTGACTTCAACTGTACTTTTATTTTGAAGGCTATCCGCAAAGTCCACTATTGTGGCTAATCCTTATTGTGGCTAGCTTCACATAGATGGGTCCGACCACCATTAATCAAATAAGAAATGTCTAATAAATTAGCGTTATTTTAGATGATGACACCTAGCTATATGGTTATCTAGCTAACGATAGCTACTGAAACAGATGTCTTTTTGCTATGTTTTTGGGGAAGAACATTGTTTGCATCCATGAGCTAGCTATCTTTTTTTTATGACCAGCACTGTAGGTGCGCGAGACAACTTTACCAGCATCATAGCATACGTATCGATGAATCGTTGTGACATATGAAATACGAGTGATGGTGTAATCAATATGTAATAACGTAAAAAATGTATGAACGCTTTACATTTTCATGTGCTTTACAGTCATATTCAGGTCCTGATTGGTCAACAAGCTTATTTGACATGTCTAATAGTGTTATTTGACGTATCTTCTTTGACATGCAAAGACCCAAACGACATTCCATAGAAATCCTGGTTGAGAACGAAACGATTGAACATCGAAACAGCACAGCAAGTAAGTGAAAGAAATAGGTTTTGGTTATGTTTTACTGGTAATGGGAACATATGTAAATTCCCCCAAAATTACTTGTTGGTCAGTGTGGTGTGTGTGTAACCTCTATTTAAATTCTTATTTACAATGACGGCCTACCCCGGCCAAACCCGGACGACGCTGGACCAATTGTGTGCCATCCTATGGGACTCCCAATCACGGCCGGATATGATACAGCCTGCATTCGAACCAGGGACTGTAGGGACACCTCTTGCTCTGAGATGCAGTGCCTTAGACCGCTGCATCCATATGTATGTGTATGTGTTAACTATTTAACTGTACTAGAATGCTTAAAAGGCCGCTAAAATTTTTTATATCGGATATCGGTATCGGACAAAAATGTAATATCGGTGCATCACTATAAAAAATACATGTTACAAGTTTTGATTTATCTCAGTAAAGGGGAGATGTAGTGATATATGATCTATCTGGAATTGATTAGTTATGCGCAGCATCCTTAACCAGATGTTACCAACCTAGCAGAATAGGTTAAGCCCACTGGGCACAAACTGGTTGAATCATCGTTGTTTGAACATCATTTTCAATGTATTGTGACAAGGAATCTACGTGGAAAATTACATTGGATTTGAAAAAAGTCATCAATGTAAACTGTTGTTTTGAGGGTGAACTTTCAACCACAGGAATATGTCATCATTGAAACCAATTTTCAACATAAAAAAAAAAAATGTTATTTCACCTTTATTTAACCAGGTAGGCTATTTGAGATCAAGTTCTTATTTACAACTGCGACCTGGCCAAGATAAAGCAAAGCAGTGCGACAAAAACAACAACACAGCGTTACACATGGGATAAGCAAACGTACAGTCAATAACACAATAGAGAAATCTATGTACAGGGTGTGCAAATGCAGTAAGATTACGGAGGTAAGGCAATAAATAGGCCATAGTGGCGAAATAATTACAATTCAGCATTAACACTGGAGTGATAGATGTGCAGATGATGATGTGCAAATAGAGATACTTGGGTGCAAAAGATCAAATAAATAACAATATGGGGATGAGGTAGTTGGCTGTGCTATTTACAGATGGGCTGTGTACAGGTACAGTGATCGGTAAGCTGCTCTGACAGCTGATGCTTAAAGTTAGTGAGCTCCAGCTTCAGTGATTTTTGCAATTTGTTCCAGTCATTGGCAGTAGAGAACTGGAAGGAAAGGCGGCCAAAGGAGGTGTTGGCTTTGTTGGATGACCAGTGAAATATACCTGCTGGAGCGTGTGCTATGGGTGGGTGTTGCTACGGTGACCAGTGAGCTGAGATAAGGCGGAGCTTTACCTGGAGCAAGTGGGATTGGCAACGAATATGTAGCGAGGGCCAGCCAACGAGAGCATTCAGGTCGCAGTGGTGGGTAGTATATGGGGCTTTGGTGGCAAAACGGATGGCACTGAGACTACATCCAATTTGCTGAGTAAAGTGTTGGAGGCTATTTTGTAAATGACATTGCCGAAGTCAAGGATCGGTAGGATAGCCAGTTTTATGAGGGTATGTTTGGCAGCATGAGTGAAGGAGGCTTTGTTGTGAAATAGGAAGCCGATTCTAGATTTAATTTTGGATTGGAGATGGTTAATGTGAGTCTGGAAGGAGAGTTTACAGTCTAACCAGACACCTAGGTATCTGTAGTTGTCCACATATTCTAAGTCAGAACTGTCCAGAGTAGTGATGCTATTCGGGCGGGTGGGTGCGGGCAATAATCGGTTGAAGAGCATGCATTTAGTTTTACTAGCATTTAAAAGCAGTTGGAGGCCACGGAAAGAGTGTTGTATGGCATTGAAGCTCGTTTGGAGGTTTGTTAACACAGTGTCCAAAGAAGGGCCAGATGTATACAGAATGGTGTCGTCTGCATAGAGGTGGATCAGAGAATCACCAGCAACAAGAGCGACATCATTGATATATACAGAGAAAAGAGTCGGCCCGAGAATTGAACCCTGTGGCACCCCCATAGAGACTGCCAGAGGTCCGGACAACAGGCCCTCCGATTTTTGACACACTGAACTCTATCTGAGAAGTAGTTGGTGAGCCAGGTGAGGCAGTCATTTGAGAAACCAAGGCTATTGAGACTGCCGATAAGAATGCAGTGATTGATAGAGTCGAAAGCCTTGGCCAGGTCGATGAAAATGGCTGCACTGTACTGTCTTTTATCTATGGCGGTTATGATGTCGTTTAGGACCTTGAGTGTGGCTGAGGTGCACCCATGACCAGCTCGGAAACCAGATTGCATAGTGGAGAAGGTACGGTGGGATTCTAAATGGTCGGTGATCTGTTTGTTAACTTGGCTTTCGAAGACTTTAGAAAGGCAGGGCAGGATGGATATACAGTGAGGGAAAAAAGTATTTGATCCCCTGATGATTTTGTACGTTTGCCCACTGACAAAGAAATGATCAGTCTATAATTTTAATGGTAGGTTTATTTGAACAGTGAGAGACAGAATAACAACAAAAAAATCCAGAGAAACGCATGTGAAAATGTTTATAAAATGATTTGCATTTTAATGAGGGAAATAAGTATTTGACCCCCTCTCAATCAGAAAGATTTCTGGCTCCCAGGTGTCCTTTATACAGGTAACGAGCTGAGATTAGGAGTACACTCTTAAAGGGAGTGCTCCTAATCTCAGCTTGTTACCTGTATAAAAGACACCTGTCCACAGAAGCAATCAATCAATCAGATTCCAAGCTCTCCACCATGGTCAAGACCAAAGAGCTCTCCGAGGATGTCAGGGACAAGATTGTAGACCTACACAAGGCTGGAATGGGCTACAAGACCATCGCCAAGCAGCTTGGTGAGAAGGTGACAACAGTTGGTGCGATTATTCGCAAATGGAAGAAACACAAAAGAACTGTCAATCTCCCTCGGCCTGGGGCTCCATGCAAGATCTCACCTCATGGAGTTGCAATGATCATGAGAACGGTTAGGAATCAGCCCAGAACTACACGGGAGGATCTTGTCAGTGATCTCAAGGCAGCTGGGACCATTGTCACCAAGAAAACAATTGGTAACACACTACGCCGTGAAGGACTGAAATTCTGCAGCGCCCGCAAGGTCCCCCTTCTCAAGAAAGCACATATACATGACCGTCTGAAGTTTGCCAATGAACATCTGAATGATTCAGAGGACAACTGGGTGAAAGTGTTGTGGTCAGATGAGACCAAAATGGAGCTCTTTGGCATCAACTCAACTCTCCGTGTTTGGAGGAGGAGGAATGCTGCCTATGACCCCAAGACACCATCCCCACCGTCAAACATGGAGGTGGAAGCATTATGCTTTGGGGGTGTTTTTCTGCTAAGGGGACAGGACAACCTTACCACATCAAAGGGACGATGGACAGGGCCGTGTACCGTCAAATCTTGGGCGAGAACCTCCTTCCCTCAGCCAGGGCATTGAAAATGGGTCGTGGATGGGTATTCCAGCATGACAATGACCCAAAACACACGGCCAAGGCAACAAAGGAGTGGCTCATGAAGTAGCACATTAAGGTCCTGGAGTGGCCTAGCCAGTCTCCAGACCTTAATCCCATAGAAAATCTGTGGAGGGAACTGAAGGTTCAAGTTGCCAAACGTCAGCCTCGAAACCTTAATGACTTGAAGAAGATCTGCAAAGAGGAGTGGGACAAAATCCCTCCTGAGATGTGTGCAAACCTGGTGGCCAACTACAAGAAACATCTGACCTCTGTGATTGCCAACAAGGGTTTTGCCACCAAGTACTAAGTCATGTTTTGCAGAGGGGTCAAATACTTATTTCCCTCATTAAAATGCAAATCAATTTCTAACATTTTTCACATGCGTTTTTCTGGATTTTTTTGTTGTTATTCTGTCTCTCACTGTTCAAATAAACCTACCATTAAAATGATAGACTGATAATTTCTTTGTCAGTGGGCAAACGTACAAAATCAGCAGGGGATCAAATACTTTTTTCCCTCACTGTANAAGAAGAAGCACATTAAGGTCCTGGAGTGGCCTAGCCAGTCTCCAGACCTTAATCCCATAGAAAATCTGTGGAGGGAGCTGAAGGTTCGAGTTGCCAAACGTCAGCCTCGAAACCTTAATGACTTGGAGAAGATCTGCAAAGAGGAGTGGGACAAAATCCCTCCTGAGATGTGTGCAAACCTGGTGGCCAACTACAAGAAACATCTGACCTCTGTGATTGCCAACAAGGGTTTTGCCACCAAGTACTAAGTCATGTTTTGCAGAGGGGTCAAATACTTATTTCCCTCATTAAAATGCAAATCAATTTCTAACATTTTTCACATGCGTTTTTCTGGATTTTTTTGTTGTTATTCTGTCTCTCACTGTTCAAATAAACCTACCATTAAAATGATAGACTGATAATTTCTTTGTCAGTGGGCAAACGTACAAAATCAGCAGGGGATCAAATACTTTTTTCCCTCACTGTAGGTCTATAACAGTTTAGGTCTAGAGTGTCTCCCCCTTTGAAGAGGGTGATGACCGCGGCAGCTTTCCAATCTTTAGGGATCTCAGACGATACGAAAGAGAGGTTGAACAGGCTAGTAATAGGGGTTGCAACATTTCGGCGGATAATTTTAGAAAGTGAGGGTCCAGATTGTCTAGCCCAGCTTCTGATGGAGGTTCCAGTTATAACGTATAAAAATAGCAGATCCGTACCACGTTGGGTGAGGCGGGTTGCAGGAAAGTATGTACATGGGACAAGACGGGACAAGACAAAAAAACGTTCGACTGCTACGCCATTTTGGATTCAACATAGACTAAACCTTGTATGAAATATGTTGAATGTACCGTTGAAACAACGTCAGATCTTAAATGTTATATCCACTGTCAGAAAATAAAATATAGGCTGGGCATTACCTCCTCCTATAGAGGATCTATCCACAGCTATTCATTTGGTCTCCCTTTGAGGATTTTAACCAAGCCCAGTTTAGCTTTGATATTTGCCACTGACTACTACCAATGTGCTATCGTGAGAATGATTATTGAGATATCTCTTAATAACTAAATACAGTACATTCACTGTTACTATCAAAGTCATTCCAAAGGGTAGGTTTAACAGAGCAAATTAAATGTACCCATATAAGTCACATACTGTATCATCAATGATACTCTTTCGGCCTTTATAGCATTTGCAAAGTCATCAACAGCTATTGTTTCAATTCAACCCAAGGTTCAACTAAAAATAGACAATACATATAGGCCTAGGGTTTCAAGTTTCAAATGTAATCTTCAAGTTAATCATTAATATGTTTGATTCACGTCTCCATCTCAACCAAAAATCTAAGTTAAGGAATAGGACTAAATCAAATCAAACTTTATTTAATTTGATTAGTTTGATTAGATTTAGTCCTATTGTTTAACTTAGATTTTTGGTTGAGATGGAAATGTGAATCCAACATATAAATTATTCATTTGTAGACAAACTGGAATTAAAGCCAGACTAAGTCAGTGGCAGAAAGGATACAGTACATCTCCTTCAAATGTTGATATTTGGTTGTGTTAAAATGAGTAACACATCCATGGCCACATTTTGAGGTTAGCCTACTGTAACTATAAATGGCTTCTTATGTAATCATAGAAAGCGTGCATGTTCAAGATAGCATGCAAAGGTCGCAGGTCTGTGTAGATCTTCACAATTGCTATAATAATCTGTGTAGAATCTTGAACAGCATTGATCACTTGCACTGATCACTCACAACTGCACTCTTGGTAATTTGGTAGTGCTATTAGATGAAGCACAGTGATAACAAATTAAGTTGTTGTATAAATACAAAATATCTCACATTGTATTCCCATTTGAACTTTGAAATGATTGAAAGCGCACTGATAGCGCATTTAGATGACTAAACCCAAAATCAGGCATTGCTTTTCCTTTGGTTGTGCTTTTAGATGGTTAAAGTATAGTGATAACACATTGGGAATTCAACAAACTTCTGGATCTTTTTGAGTGGGTGAATAATCTCGTTGATCAGCATCTCAACCAAATATTGACAAAATGTCCACGTTGAAATTACGTGGTGTGCCCAGTGGGACATGGCTAACCTAGAAGACAGTAGCTCTGTGAACTGCATGTTAAGTTCAGGGCCGTAACCAGAGTTTGAGTTTTAGTGAGGTCCGGAAAACTCCTAGGAAATTATTTGACAGTTGAAGCTCGATACGGTTACATATCGAGATATTATTTTTGACGATATATCGTATCGTTTTTTTGACAATATCTAAATATTATTTCTGAGCTAGTTGGCTGTACCTCCACCAAAACTCCAGTACTTTTCCTTTTTAGCTTGTTCTCCATCTTCTTTTTACATAGGGAAGCAATATGTTTTCAGCTCTTATTTCCATGAACTTGTTTTCTCAAGGCTCTCTCTTTTCCCTCTGTAGCAGACATATGGTGAGCAATAGGTTTGGAACATCGAATCACAACAAATATAGAATCGCGAGAATCGCAACACATATCATATCGGCAGCAAAGTATCGTGATAATATCGTATCTTGAGGTCCCTGGCAATTCTCTGCCGTACTGGCCATGTAAAATGTTATTATTTTATCTTCATTTTTGTTATTGACTTTACTTTAGATCAAAGTCACGGCATTTAGGTTAATTAAATGCTATTGTGTCCCGCCACTCTCTATTTTTTCACCTTTATTTAACCAGGTAGGCTAGTTGAGAACAAGTTCTCATTTACAACTGCGACCTGGCCAAGATAAAGCAAAGCAGTGCGACACAAACAACAACACAGAGTTACACATGGAATAAACAAGCGTACAGTCAATAACACAATAGAAAAAAAGAAAGTCTATATACAGTGTGTGCAAATGGCGTGAGGAGGTAAGGCAATAAATAGGCCATAGTAGCGAATGACAGAGTGATACCTTAACGTAATAACACAAGTGTTCCAACATGGCATATTAATGCATGTTAGTTACCGGTATGTCTGTGCAAGGAGTTTGGAATGTGATGTTAAAATAGAGAGAAATAGAGTCTACATTTTCTGACCATGGCTTTGTGCTTAGGAACATAAATATTCTGTCAATTAAATGTGATTAACCATTATTGTTATTCCATTCCATTAATCCAATAATGATGCCAGTAAGTTATTAAGCACACTGGCACTGCTTTCTTTAATGTCCCTGGCAGCTAAAGAACCAGACGACCACTCGGTAGTGGCAGAACGTCAGGCCCCGCTGTGTCTGTGTTCCTGTCCAATCTACTCAGCTCTTATTGCTTTGTGGATCATTCAGAAATATGGTGCACATGCAGGTCACCACGTCGCAGACCGAACGAGCTCATTCAGAACTTGGACAATCCATTCAAACTACGTGACCAGCACTGCAAACACACACACCCACAATACGTGCATGAACTGCTCACAGAAATGCTACGCTTTATTGAACAAGTGAGAACTGAGGAAAGCCTTTTAGCCACACTGAGCTTGTGAGACACACGCACGGTAACACACACACTACATTATTAGACTGTGGTAGCATCTTTTACTTTGCTGACTCACATAGGCCTCTCTCTCTCTCTCTCACACACAGACACAGATACAGACACACACACAAACAGGCCTATCTCAGTCCTGTGGCTTTAGCACACTTCCTCTCTCCCCAGTCCTTCACTCACGACAGTAGTTGCTAACCAGTTACAGTTATTTCAAGGCATTATTTTAGTATTTGCATAATCACTGTTACAGTAAACCTGACCGGCTACCGAGTAGCGCAGTGATCTAAGGCACTGCATCTCAGTGCTAGAGGCGTATTGTGAGAAAGATAATTTGAAGTTTACAATTTTATTGAGTACATTTATTTACTGGTTTCTTTTCATTTTGATAAGAGATTAAAATGCAATGAATTTATGGTTATTTGTTGATGTAAGAATGTAAATTTACCGACTCTAATGTTGTGTCATTAGATTTGGGATGGGGTGGGGCCGCAAGAAATTATTGTGAAAATTATTATTGTGCCAGGGTCCCCGCAGAAAAAGTTTGAATACCACTGCCTTACATGATGATTCTCTGTGCGTCCCCAGAGTCTCGACGCTACCACACCATCCCTTACAACAGCCAAACTCAACTGGAGGACCGCGGTCAGGGGTCCAGACTCAGAGAAGGGTCAATCCGGATCGCATTTTGTTAAATAAAAGTGAATACATAATTTTTTTCATCTTTAAAAAAAACTACCCGGCTCTACTAGTGCCCCGTTTAATCCAATCGCGTGGTTATATGCAAATACAAGAGGCCGCGTCTTACCCAATCACATTAATCCAAATATCCTCCGTTGAACCTTGGGACAAGCAGGCAGAAAGAAACAGAAAGATTTGACCGCGGTTGAACTATAAATATCACAGATAGAAGGAGTTTAGTTACCAGTATCTTTGTTAATATTTGTTAAAAAATAGAAGTTGACTCTGAAAACCGTATATTCAAAGTTGAGTGGACGGAACAGTATTTATTCATTCTGCCGCAACTAGCACAAAACCAATGCGCCTGATATGCTGTGAGTCCAAAGTTATCATGAAAAGCGCCATTATGACACCAGGTATAGCAAATTCGATCAGACGTATCCCCTGAACACGGAGGTGAGAACAAACAAGATTAACCAACTCAAATCCCAATATGAGTGGTCCACCAAAGTCCTTGTCAATCCCTGACACCCCAAGAACGTGCAATGGAGTGTTCACTGAGTATAGCTTCGGTTTTGGGAAAAAACTAAAAAACCTTTTCAGACGCTGAGATGGTAAAAGAATGCATGTGTAGACTTGCTGACACCTTGCTTGGAGGTAAACAAAAATATGAGCTCAGGGAAAAGATCAAACATATCCCACTGTCAGATTCCACAGCAATGAGGAGAACTGAAATATTAACTGAAGATTAACTTCACAACTTGATGAGGCCATTCAGAATGCACCATGCAGTTCATTAGTTCTGGGTGAATCAACAGATAACACTGATAATGCCCAGCTTCTTGTGTTTGTCAGATTTTATAACGAAACAAAGAGGAATTCTGTGAGGAGCTGTTGGGCTTAACAAATTTAGAAGCACACACAGGGAGAGGATATGCAGTACTAGTCAAAAGTTTGGACACACCTACTCATTCAAGGGTTTTTCTTAATTTTGTACTATTTTCTACATAGGAGAATACTAGCGAAGACATCAAAACTATAAAATAACACATGGAATCATGTAGTAGCCAAAAAAGTGTTAAACAAATTAAAATATATTTTATATTTGAGATGCTTCAAAGTAGCCACCCTTTGCCTTGATGACAGCTTTGCACACTCTTTTCATTCTCTCAACCAGCTTCACCTGGAATGATTTTCCAACAGTCTTGAAAGAGTTCCCACATATGCTGAGCACTTGTTGGCTGCTTTTCCTTTACTCTGCGGTCCAACTCATCCCAAACCCTCTCAATTGGGTTGAGGTCGGTTGATTGTGGAGGCCAGGTCATCTGATGCAGCACTCCATCACACTCGTTCTTGGTCAAGTAGACCTTACACAGCCTGGAGGTGTGTTGGGTCATTGTCCCAAATGATAGTCCCACTAAGCACAAACCAAATGGGATGGCGTATCACTGCAGAATGCTGTGGTAGCCATGCTGTTTAAATGTGCCTTGAATTCTAAATAAATCACTGATAGTGTCACCAGCAAAGCACCCCCACACCATCACACCTCCTCCTCCATGCTTCACGGTGGGAACCACACATGCGGAGATCATCCGTTCACCTACTCTGCATCTCACAAAGACACGTCACTTTGAACCAAAAATCTCAAATTTGGACTCATTAGACCAAAGGACAGATTTCCACCGATCTAATGTCCTTTGCTCGTGTTATGTTGAGATGTGTCTGTTACTTGAACTCCGTGAAGCATTTATTTGGGCTGCAATTTCTGAGGCTGGTAACTGTAATGAACTTATCCTCTGCAGCAGAGATAACTCTGGGTCTTCCTTTCCTGTGGCGGTCCTCATGAGAGGCAGTTTCATCATAGCGCTTGATGGTTTTTGCGACTGCACTTGAATCCACTTTCAAAGTTCTTGAAATGTTCCGCATTGACTGACATTCATGTCTTAAAGTGATGATGGACTGTCGTTTCTCTTTGCTTTATTTGAGCTGTTCTTGCCATAATATGGACTTGGTCTTTTACCAAATAGTGCTCTCTTCTGTATACCACCCCTACCTTGTCATAACACAACTGATTGGCTCAAAGGCACACCTGTTAATTGAATTGCATTCCAGGTGACTACCTCATGAAGCTGGTTGAGAGAGTGTGCAAAGCTGTCATCAAGGCAAAGGGTGGCTAATTTGAAAAATCTGAAATTTTAAATATATTTAGATTTGTTTAACACTTTTTTTGGTTTCTACATGATTCCATATGTGTTATTTCATAGTTTTGATGTCTTCACTATTATTCTACAATGTAGTAAAAATAAAGAAAATCCCTGGAATGAGTATGTGTGTCCAAACATTTGACTGGTACTGTACCTGAGGCCATCAAAGGGATGCTGACAAAAAGGGGGATAGATCTGAAGTCAGTGGTCTCCATCACCACAGATGGAGCTCCAGCCATGATTTGAAGAGGGAGGGGACTGGTTACACGTTTGAAAGAGGACAACCCTGACCTGACATCATATCACTGCATCATCCGTCAATCTGTCATGTGTGCCAGTCTGGGACAGTAGTATTCTGAGGCCATGACAACGATAATGAAACTGATTAACTTTTTGAGAGCAACATCATCCCTACAACACCGCCTGCTACGAGGCATTCTGACAAAGGCCAATGCCAGTTTTGATGACTCACTACTGCACACCAATGTCATAGGGAAAAGCAAAGGCAGGGTTTTGGAATGCTTTTGGGCCATTCAGGAGGAAATCAAATCAGAGTGACAAGGCAACTCAATTTTCTGAGTTTTTAGAAGATGAGGAGAAGATGGAAACTGTTGCATTTTTGACAGACATTACATCACACCTTAATCAACTGAATGTTAAGCTGCAAGGACGGGACAACACAGTGTGTGATATCATAATAGCAGTCCGGACTTTCCAGAAGAAATTTGAGCTTTTCAAGAATGTTCTCCAGGTAGAACTTGTCCACTTCCCCAATCTTCTGGTGCAAATGCAGGGGGATAAAGATGTTCCCAACCATGTTCATTTCATTTAGGAGCTGATGGATAACTTAAAGGCACGCTTTGATGACTTCACTGTTGGAAGAGAACTGCTGTTGCTCATCCAAAACCACTTCTCGCTCACAAATGTGACAAAGTTTTCAGAAGAAGCTAAATTGATCTTCAGATGGGTTGATTGAGCCCAGAGTGACTTATATATGAATATTGCATGGCCCACAGTGACATTCTGTGCATTTAGACTATTATTTCTGTTCAATTCTGCTTTGTTCTCCAGAAAACATGCACTTTATTTGACAAAAATGTAAATAATAATATTCAAGGCCCATGTACAATTATGCAACCACTTTTGTTCTTCAGCAATGTTGATGCAATGTTGCACATGTTTACATTTGAAATAAGTTCTAATTAATTCAAATTCTTAGTCTCATTTAATGTATTTAATGTACATCTTATATAGCAACATGTTTCCTAAGTCGTAGACGACTATGTTTGTTACTACCCTCTACCACAGCACCAATAAAGGACGATATCCATCCGGAACTTTGCCATGTAGGAAATTTGTGCCACTGGACCTTCTCAAATAGTAGTTGAGTACCCCTGCCTTACATTATGATGCTCTGTGTGTCCCCAGAGTCTGTAGATGGTACCCAGTATCACTGGAGTATCTTCCTGAGTTCAAGGACACTGGAGACTGGACAGAGACTAGACAAGAGGGTAACACCAACCAGCCAACAATGTCTTCCATTGATCCCTACCAGTACATTATTGTAAGTCCACACATGTCCACTTGCATTCAATGTCTATGGCAGGGGGAACCCACTGCCTTGGCTTGTGTGTAAGCTCAGACCCTGATGAGGAAATAAACAGCAGTATAACTTCAGTTGAAAACCTCTGTTTTCTGTCTCACTCTATCAGCACATTAGTGGGCAGCACTGCATGTTTCTCGTCATTGAAGCTCTAGGCATACTATATATCATGGTAGGATAAAGACGACGCCCTGCTGATGCTGGAGTCTGGTCTAGTGGTAGTGCTGCCGACTCAAGACCACACATTGTCCCTTGTGCGGCATGGGTTAAAACCTTGCCTCCACTTTCATATCTGTATTACTCTACCTAGCTGTCTGCTCTTCTCATTTGTGACTTTCTATTTCAATAAAGAAAACACAAATAAAAACTATTTTTAAATGAAGAAGGCTGGCTTGACTAGGAGATATGCCACTGTACTATAGCCCCACCATGGCAGTCTAGTTCCCAGTGAGAATCTGTGCCTGCTGCTCACTCCTCACTGTTACACTGTAGTGAAGACTAGCCGATCTACAGATTCACTACAAGATAAGACAAAATGACATCATCATACCTTATGTTTGCAAATGACTGCAAAACAATAACAAGGCAACAAAAAAGACCAGCGGCTGCCCCTTAGTTGGGGTAAGGGAGCTCTGATAATCTTTAATAGAAAGAAAAGGGATAGGACTCACACCTCACCTTGACACCTCTTGTATCACATGATTGTATCTAAGCCTAGATTTAGACAAAAGCACAGTTAATATTGTACACACTGCCCCTAAGTAGTTCTAGGCAGTTGTTGAAGTTCAAGTGTGATAGATCTGTGCATGTGTGGTGAGTGTGTCCTTGCTCACAGACTATGTTTCTGTTGATGTTTGTGTGCAGGTGGAGCAGCAGTTCTCTCACAAGCTCAGAGTGACGGTGGTGCGAGCTAAGAATGTCACAAAGGGAGCACTGGGTGACCTGTGTGAGTCTGACAACACCTGTTATTCCACATGCTCCTAGTTCACATGTTAACAATCACAAATTCTCCAACATAAAAACATATCACAGGGAGTTGCCATTTCTGTATGTAAAAGCAAATCATTTATACTGTGTCGTGAAATGTCATTATTCCAAATACTCAAGACCTGCCAGAATATTCAAACACTTCATATTAACTTGCTCTTATAGCTGTGTAATAACAATATTGTAGTTGTGTTTATATATGTTATGTGTTTATCAAACATATATGTACAGTATGTTTGTATCACTCTCTCTATTTCTAGGTTAGCTTGTATGTAAATGTATGTACTGTATGTAACACATGCATTTGTGTGTTTGTGTCTGCAGTGGACACTCCTGACCCCTATGTGGAGCTGTTCATTCCCACCACCCCTGAGAGCAGGAAACGAACGAGGCACATAGACAACGACATCCACCCAGAATGGAATGAGACCTTTGACTTCATACTGGACCCAAACCAGGATAATGTTCTAGAGGTGAGAGATGGAACCGCGTCAGTTCAACTCAGTTCAGCACAGTTTAATTTAAGTCAAATCAACTGAACTCCCAGTCAGGTCAAGATGTGGAAGCTGAAGCCTTAAGCTTGTTGGTTGGTGCTGTACTCAATCAGATAACGTTAATGGACGCCAATTACGTGATGGACGAGACGCTTGGGACTGCATCGTACAACATCTCCAAGATGTTGAAAACTGGCCACACAGAGACAGTGCCTTTCCTCATCGGCAAAGTAAGACCTCTACACTTTCCCTGTCTGTCTGTAGAGTATCCTGAAGGAAAGAGTGTGCCTGAAAGACATTAGCTCGCACAAATAGAATTGTCTGTTGAGTGATGTTGACTCATCTATGGCAGGTTTTCCTCTCTTCTCCTACCTCCTACTGAATATCCCTCTTCTTTCTCTTCTCTCACCCTCTATCTATCCCTCTTCACCCACTCTTTCTATTCCTTACTGTAGCTTACCCACCTGCATCTCTCTCCCCTTCTCCCCTTCTCTCCTCTCATTACCCTCATCCTCCTACAGTATTTCTCATCCCCTCTTCTTGTGGATGTTGTACTGTATCCCAGGGTGTTTTGCTGTCCCATGCTGTTGACAGATTAATCAATGTTTTCTCTTCTACAATAACCACAGCGTCTTTGTGTTGTTTTGACAGGCAACCAATGTGTACTTAGAGATGGCCCTGGAGGTCTGGTACGTGTGCTTCCATTAACACTCCTCTCCTCGTCTGTCTGTCTGTCTGTCTCTGTTTATTTATTTGGATCCCCATTTAGCTTTTGCAGAAGCAGCAGCTACTCTTACTGGGGTCAGCTTAAACAAAACACAGGAATTCACCTCAAGCTATGTAACCCACACCAGTGTGTTTTAGTACAAAACTCTTAACATTTATTTTCAAATATTTTGATGACCAGCTTTTTATTTAGTTTGTCCTTTTTTCAGAATGGGTTTACAGGTACCACCTCCCTGTACATGTGGGCTACCACTCAAACAAAGAAATCTGAGAAGTGCATACAAAGACAAAGAACAGCATCAGCAGTTGAAGTAATATTCTGTATGAAGGGAAAATAAACAAAAAAGGCTCCCCCTCCCAAACCCATTCCCCCCAACTCCCTCAGTCCCCATCCACCTGCCCGCATCATCCCTTCCCTACCGGAAACCATGTTTCCCATCCCGCCTAGCCCCCCTCTTCACACATCTTCATCTTAATTTTTCCATTTTCTGGTCCAGTTAAAGGATGATTCAGTTACATTTAGATCTGTGGGCCATACTTTTTTGATAGCGAGCTTTCCAAAAGTTGTTTATATATTGCCGAGATTAGTCCTTTTGTGAGACCAGATAATCTGTTTACAAATTCCATCATTGGATGAATCGACAGCTGGGTTTCCCATGGAACCCCATAAACCAGCATAGCTAACCTAAGTTGGTTATTATTGTAGGTCTCCTAAACTAATCGTACTTCATTTCACTCAACAACACACATCCTAAACTCACTGGCCCCACAAACAGGCTTTTGCTAGTGGGACACATTCAACTGAGCACTCTAACAATCTAAATTGATAATAAGTTATTACATTTGTCAAATATGATTTGGATAGTCTGTAGATGCTCTACATACTATCTACACACTAGCAGTAACATTTCAACTATCTACAAACCCTAACCCTAGCTCTAACCCTTATTCTTACCCTAACCGTAACCTTAGCATGCAGTTTATTCATAGTATGAAAACCCGGACTATCCAAATAAAGTGGGACCTATTTATTTCATAAACATTTTGTCTTGCTTATGATGGTCATATGCAGGGTTATAACCTTGTCTCTGTGTCCCCATGCAGTACGAATCTGGACCTGCGGTTCAGCCTGACCCTGTGTGACAAGGAGAAACTATTCAGACAGGCCCGCAGAGAGAGGGTGATGCTGGGCATCAAGAAGCTGCTGGACATGGAAAAGCCCCGCTTCCTCCCCAGCACCCCTCAGGAGGTGGGCATACCTGAGTACTGTGGGCCCAGGCTTGCAGAGTGACTACTGCCAGCCACAGTGTTCTTTTTTAAATCAGTTTCTGACTTATAGTCAAATGCAGTGTTTTACATGTGAAATCTCATGTATTAGGATGCATTGCAGGGTCATTGGGTCATAGAATGGTAACCATTTCAAAATGAACGGGCAATATAATAGACATGAGCTAAATAAAGCATTTATTGCCATAGAAAGGGGGCTTACTCTGCAGTATTACTGTGCATAGTGGTCAAGATCATAAACGAGACAATATTAACCAACAACACCACTTTTTATATGCAAGAACATGTACACCACATCCACAGGTCTCTTAGTATTTAAACGTGATCATTTTATAGGCCCTAACTTCCTCTCACACCAAAAGCTCTGAAGGCCGGTTCAGAGGTAGCTGACAATTGGCCCTGTTCTCCTGGTTGTAGCCTCTACCGACACCTCTCACTACCTGCCTGTGTTCTCGGATGATCCGGAACCTACCAGCCATTATGAGATAATAATCCACCACATAAAAGTGTTGATGCAGAACTTCTGAACTGCCACACCGCATTCCCACTGGGGCTTTTAAATACTAGAACATTTCACAACTCAGTGAAGTGCAGTTGTTGTGTAAGATTGGGTTATAATATTTGTTGGAATTGTCTACGGAAATGACTGTGGTTCTAGTTCAGAGAAGTCAGTGCAGAGGCGGAAAGAGGCCCAGGAACTACAGCAAGTAGAGTGAGGCAACATCAGTCATCTACTGTAGACTGACTGACTGACGGAAGTGACATCAGGAAGTTGGGCAAACTGACAGTTGAGCTGCTATGAATCTCAAGGAGTCATGTTATGACAGGGGTCTGAATCCTTTCCAACCTCTTCCTGTCTGTGGCTGTCTGTGTCTGTGCAGGTGCCGGTGATCGCCATAGTGGGTTCAGGGGGAGGCTTCAGGGCCATGGTGGGCTTCTCTGGGGTTATGAAGGGCCTGTATGAGTCTGGGGTCCTGGACTGTGCCACCTACATTGCTGGCCTCTCTGGATCCACCTGGTAAGTCAACTATTCATCTGTTTATACCATGCTCTCTCTCTCTCTCTCTCTCTCCCTCCCTCCCTCCCACTACACTTTTCTCCTTCCATATCTACCCATCTACCTCTGCACCAAAGTTTAACCCGTTTTTGGATGGAGGACTGTATGTGCTCTACCTGTGTGTTCTCATGCCTCCCTTCCTCTCTCACTATCTCTTTTCCTCTCCCTCCCTCCTTATCTTCGTCCCTCCCACAGGTACATGTCAACCCTATTCTCCCACCCAGAGTTCCCCTCTAAGGGTCCTAAGGAGATCAATGCGGAGCTGATGAAGAGAGTGAGCAGTAACCCTCTGAGACTGCTGCTGCCCCAGCACATCACCAACTACATCCAGTCTCTGTGGAGCAAGAAGGCCAACGGACAGCCCGTCACCTTCACTGACATCTTTGGCATGCTCATCGGAGAGACACTCATCCCTGAGGTGAGAGGAGAACCGCACATATCTGTTTTTGTTGTTACTGCATTATTTCACCCATCTCTCTCTTTCGCTCTCTCTGTCTTCAAGAGGATGAAACTGACTATAACTCCCAGTGTTTCTCTGTTTTCATCAGAGGATGGACACAAAGCTGAGTGAGTTGCAGGAGAAGGTGAACGAGGCCCAGTGTCCTCTCCCTCTGTTCACCTGTCTGCACGTCAAACCAGACGTGTCTGAGCTCATGTTCGCAGGTCAGTGAGTGTGTATGCATTGTGTGTGTGTCTGTGTGGGTGGTCTGTGTGAGTGTGTTTGTTCACACAATGGTTACGCAACAATCACTGTGGTCAGTTTGAGTAGACCTGCGTAAGAGGGGGAGGAGAGAGTGATGAGCCCCTGTTATTGCCTTGACCTCACTGATTTACATTCATAATGGTGTGTTAACGTTTGTTTGTGTGTGTGTGTGTATTACTGTAGATCACAAAGTCAGTGTGGCTCAGAGGCTCTCCTCAGTTCTCAGTTTTTAAATGAAGCGTAGCATTTCAGTAGGAGATCATGCACCACAGGAAGCTGGTGAGAGGAGGACTGCTCATAATAATGGCTGGGATGGAGTGAATAGAATGGTATCAAACTCTTTGATGTGTTTGACCAGCCGCCTGTGTCATGCACGTAGTGAGTGTGTTCGCAGTATTGGACATTTGGAGTTGGAATGGATGATTCAAGTTCTGAAGTGTGTGTGTGTGTGTTTGCATCTCTAGTACAATGAATATGTGAATGCCTTTTGCATTATGAGTAATCAGAGATGGTCAGATAATCTCTCCCACATGCAAATTTCCGTTCTCTACATTTCCTTGGAGCATCACTCATTTCACACACACTGATGTGTCATGGTTGGCTGATATTCAAATGTTGCTTTGAGACAGTCATTCATGACTGTACTGTAGACAGCCACTGTGCATATGGCCAGCGCTGGTTAAGTTTGTCCCATTCATTTTAAACAAATTCATAGTGACACGAGTCTGAACAATTTGCAGATCTGAAACTGTCTCTGTTACTGAAGGTAAGGAGGAATTGGAGGTGATGAAGAACAAAGGATTATGCAAATAATGTTATTCCAAAACAGCGAATGTAGCTAACAACATATTGACCCCAGGCATTCTTATAGTTTTAGTGCTGTAGTGTGAGAAGGAACATCAACAATGTGTAAGTGTTAGTGCTGGGAATTGCCAGGGACCTCACGATATTATCAAGATACTTAGGTGCCGATACGATATGTATTGCGATTCTCACTGATTCTCACAATTCTATATGTATTGCGATTCGATACTGTGATTTTATTGCGATTCGATGTTCCAAACATATTGCTCACCATATGTCTGCTGCAGAAGGAAAAGAGAGAGCCATGAGAAAACATGTTTTGATTAGTCATGGAAATAAAAGTGCTGAAAACAAATTGTCTCCCTATTTAAAAAGAAGATTGAGAACAAGCTATGAAGGAAATAGGGGCAGGTACAGCCAACTAGCTCAAAAATAATATTGCGATTTTGTCAGAACGATATATTGTCAAAAATAATATCCCGATATGTAACTGTATAGATTTTTTCCCCCCATCACTAGTAGGTGTAGTAGTACAATGAAGGAAGGGCAATGTTATGTAGGTGTCAATGTGGTTGTGGTACACCCCTACTCCTGATCTAGGATTTTCTCAAATTTTAGCTTGAATCATAATGACATGACATGTAAAACGGACAAGTTCTCATTTACATCTGCGACCTGGCCAAGATAAAGCAAAGCAGTTCAACACATACAACAACACAGAGTTACACATGGAGTAAACAAACATACAGTCAATAATACAGTAGAAAAAAACAAATCTATATACAATGTGTGCAAATGAGGTAAGATAAGGAAGGTAAGGCAATAAATAGGCCATGTTGGCAAAGTAATTACAATATAGCAATTAAACACTGGAATGGTAGATGTGCAGTAGATGAATGTGCAAAGTAGAAATACTGGGGTGCAAAGGAGCAAGATAAATAAATAAATACGGTAGGGGATGAGGTAGTTGGTTGGGCTATTTACAGATGTGCTATGTACAGGTGCAGTGATCTGTGAGCTGCTCTGACAGCTGGTGCTTAAAGCTAGTGAGGGAGATAAGTGTCTCCAGTTTCAGTGATTTTTGTAGTTCGTTCCAGTCATTGGCAGCAGAGAACTGGAAGGAAAGGCAGCCAAAGAGGAATTGGCTTTGGGGGTGACCAGTGAGATATACCTGCTGGAGAGCGTGCTACAGGTGGGTGCTGCTATGGTGACCAGCGAGCTGAGATAAGGCGGGGCTTTACCTAGCAGGGACTTGTAGATGACCTGGAGCCAGTGGGTTTGGCGACGAGTATGAAGCGTGGGCCAGCCAACGAGAGCATACCGGTCGCAGTGGTGGGTAGTAACTTACAGTACAGTAGTAACATTATACTCCTTAATCCAGGACCAATGATAGGCTGAAAGGTGATAGTGTATTGTCATTCTGAAGAACTCTGTCAGACTTATAATGTGTGAAGTGTGTTGTGTTGTGCCTTACAATTATATGTGTGGGTGTTGTTGTGTCATTACAGTCAGGTAGGGTATATACCCCCTGTCACCTGGTTCCAGTAATGGAGGTCATAATGACAGTTGCTTCTGGCCTGCACTGTTACTGTAAACCTGGGCTACCCTACCCTATACACATATTTACTGCAGGATATACACATTTTCCCAGTTACATTGCACTTACAGCGTGCTCCCCTAATTAAAGAGTTAGCTAGTTACATACACTGATAGATTTTTATCAATGGATGTTGTTATTTTATTTAACACATTTTTTGACAGACTGGGTGGAGTTCAGCCCATATGAGATTGGAATGGCAAAGTACGGAACGTTCATGACCCCTGATCTTTTTGGAAGCAAGTTCTTCATGGGAATCACTGTGAAGCAGTATGAAGAGAACCCACTACATTTCCTTATGGGTAAGAAAACCAAACCCAGACATAGACACACACATACATACACAAACAACATAATATTGCTGGCACTTCCACATAGGACTTCCTGAAGAGATTCCTCACATGATAAGCTATCATCAAACATGATATTCATAAGTCATTACATGATATTGATGTTGATCTAGTGGGTTTATCTCTCTCCAGGGGTTTGGGGGAGTGCCTTCTCCATCCTCTTCAACAGAGTGCTGGGTGTCAAAGACACAGTCGGGGGGAGCACCATGGAGGAAGAGCTCGGTAAGAAACCACACACACTTTCCTTATAACCCTAATCATAACCCTGACCTCTGGTCTTATCCCTGACCCAAATGAAGTCATGCACCCTGTACAGATAAAGTACCACATGTCTCCTCCACAGTTAGTACAGCACATACACTTGTCTTGTATCTACTCACAGTGAAGCTCATACATTGCAGCTTATAGACCTGAAGACAATGACTGTGCTTAGCCCAAAGGCTTAGTTCCTTGGTGTTGTATAGTCCCAATCCAATGTGTTGGATCTGCACTGAGCAATGCAAGCCAACTGCACCTCCGATTGTAGTCTGTTTCCTATTATGTACGGTACGCCTGACTCTTTGTGTGAACGCAGATTAATGTGACATGCTAGTACCTGATGCCAGCTCAAAGATGTGAGTGTGATTCCCTTCGGTCAAAACAAAGATAATGACAGGAAGCTGAACATTATTTATAACTGCTTTTTAAGTTTGTTTAATGGGCTGTTGGTGTTTGATTTGACATTTTAGCACACCAACAACACACATGCCTACAATAGAATACATACAGTACCATCTCAAAAACAGAGGTTATCATAGCATGACATGTATCGCTTATATTAGGATGTCCAATTAACACATGTGCACTCACTACATCTGCAAGGAGGTACACCTACACCCATTCCAATGATTTACTGGTTTATGTTAAATGCCAATAATTTTATTGTGATTGCTATGTAAGCCATTGTTGCAAATGAGTTTAGAAAAAGGTAGGGCCTAAACAATTGAAAGTTAATTGGACATCCTATTATAAGCGATACATGTCCTGCTATGATAACCTCTGTTTTTGAGATGGAGTGAAGACTTGGATATTAGTGAAAGTGTGATTAAAGAAGATGTCCTTGTCTTTTCCTACAGAACAGTTGAAGCCTCAACACATTGTGGGGGAGGACAGTCTAGATAATGATGAGAGGCCTTGGAACGGTGAGAACTGCAATATCCATGATGCATAATGATTCATACGAAATACACAGAAACCTGAATAAGTGTGTGGTTATAGGCCTACATCACGGGCTGGATAGAAGTAGTCTACCATCTTCAGAACTGGATAATAATTGCTTTATTTGCCTCATAAAATAATAGAAAATAAATAATAATGTTTGTTCTATCTCTCATAAAGCTGTGATTGAGAATAGGCTTAGGCTATAGACTTTCATTCTTGTTATTTTTGAAAGCCACAACAGGCTAGAATACCATAAGTTTTTAGGCTATTCAAATAACTTTTGGAGATGGAACTCTGTTACATTTATTGTTTGATCGGGAGAAAGCCATGCATAAAACGATGAAGTGTAGCCTTCAGTCATATTCATTGCCTATCAAATGGAGAGAGAAGGAAATATAGGCAAAAAAAAAAATGTACGGCTAGACACTAGATAGTTAAGGAGTGTCCATTATAAAACAAAATTAGGTTTAGGCTATTGCCTAATGCCCATGCATCTGACAGAGAGAGAGAAACAATAGGCTATTTTCTGACTGGACATTGTGTGCTGCTTTGGTGGAATTCTTTTACATTCTAACTGCAGTGTCCAATTTACATTAGCTATTACAGAATAAAAATAACATGCTATTGTTTGAGGATAGTGCACAACAAAACACTTTTATCATGGAAACTGGTTTGATATATTCACCTCTGAAGGTAAATAATGTACTTACATTCAGTAATCTTTCTCTGATTTGTCATTCTGAGGGTCCCAAAGATAAAATATAGGGTTGTTTTTTGGAAAAAAAATTCAAATGTAGGAACCCATCTAGATGTGTGAAAGTTCTGTAGGGAAGCTAATGATCCATTTTGTATGACATTCCTGGGAGTGTGTAAACTTGTGTGAACTAGCATTTTTGTATGTTCTCTATAGTTATGTACTTGAAAATGTATAAATTGACCAATTCAGCACATTTGGGAAAACTCCTGGCAGACTTGATGCAAAATATTGTGTAGTGAGGTAATTCTTCACTGGATCAGTCTGAAACTTTGCACACACACTGCTGCCATCTTGTGGACAAAATCTAAATTACACCTAGGCTCCTATTCTAATGTATGGCCTTTCTCATGCATTTCAAAGATGATGGAGAATTTATTTTTGAAAATGCATGTCTTTTTGTTTTGTATTATCTTTTACCAGATCTAATGTGTTATTCTCCTACATTCATTTCACATTTCCACAAACTTCAACATATTTCCTGTCAAATGGTATCAAGAATATGCATATCCTTGCTTCAGGTCCTGAACTACAGGCAGTTAGATTTGGGAATGTCATTTCAGGCGAAAATTTAAAAAAAGGGCCCGATCCTTAAGAGGTGACATAAATAAGGGATCATAGCTTTCATCTGAATTAATTTGGTCAGTCTATGTCATGGAAAGAGCAGGTGTCCTTAATGTTTTGTACACTCAGTGTATGTCCTATACTGTTAGCAACTGTAATTTAATTTCTAGGGTAAGTGAGTTGAAAATAAATAGACCAAGAACAGAACTACCGCAACATTACTTTTGCACCTGCCGGCGGGGCGGGGGTAACACAGCCTTGGGACAGAAGTAACAGCTGGCGATAAATGCACAATAGCTGTCTTATCCTCATGTTTCTGGTTTGTATTGCTCATTACTTTCAATAAACGTACTATCAGCCATAATTTCATGTTTTTCTCGGTTTGAATAATTCATGCTATAGGTTGGAAATTTATGAAAATGAACCATGAGTCAAGATCGCAATTTTGCGCAACCACAATATTTTTCCTTACAATATTAAATCAGGCTAAAATCGATCACATAATAGCTATGTTAACCATAATCTTTGCATCTCACTTTAATGTGAATGTAGTAGTATATCTTTCTCACAACTTTCAATGACTATTCATGCTTAGCCCTACCAATCAGGTGTGCTTTAGCTGCCTTTGTTATGCACACTCCTCGTGTCTCGATAGAATAAACATTTGAATTCTCTTCACAAACGGCAAACTCCGGCTTATCACATTTCCATGGCTTGATACAAGGTAATTAACCCCCAAAATCAGAACGATATACAGTACCAGTTGATGGATTCTGGGTTCTATCAGGTATTCTATTGAAATATTGAGTGCTATGGTTTAGAGGGTCTACACCAGAAGTTAATGGTTATCTGTAAGAGGAAGGTATATGGCGGGTGCAATTAACCTTGGAATGTAGTGAGTGTAGGGAAAACGATCATATGTGGCAGGCATTGATAAGGGGAGAGAGTCATGGATTAGTGATGAAGGGGGCCGAGGTCAGGTCAGGTCACGTTAAGGGAGAAGGAAAAGCTTATTGCCCGTATCACTTAGTTTCCTGACTAGCAATAAAGATACAATGTTTAGCAAGAAGGATGAGACTCCACCCAAAGTGGGGTACATAGTATACCACCACTATTGAAAACATGTTTTTGTCGGTTCAGCTGTTCGATCCTTTGGGAAGAATAAACTTGGTTTAAACTTTCATAGTGTCCGTCGAGTTCTTACTCTGATAATTACAACCTAACACAGTCAAAAGTTTGGACACACCTACTCATTCAAGGGTTTTCCTTTATTTTTTATATTTTCTACATTGTAAAATAATAGTGAAGACATCAAAACTATGAAATAACACATATGGAATCATGTAGTAACCAAAACAAAGGGTTAAACAAAACAAAATATTTTATATTTAAACATTTTCAAAGTAGCCACCCTTTGCCTCGATGACAGCTTTCCACACCCTTGTTATTCTCTACCAGCTCACCTGGAATGATCTTCCAACAGTCTTGAAGGAGTTCCCACATATGCTGGGCACTTGATGGCTGCTTTTCTTTTAATCTGCTGTCCAACTCATCCCAAACAATCTCAATTGGGTTGAGGTCGGGCGATTGTGGAGGCCAGGTCATCTGATGCAGCACCATCACTCTCATTCAAATAGCCCTTGCACAGACTGGAGGTGTGTTTTGGATCATTGTCCTGTTGAAAAACAAATGATAGTCCCACTAAGCGCAAACCAGATGGGATGGCGTATTGCTGCAGAATGCTGTGGCAGCCAAGCTGGTTAAGTGTGCCTTGAATTCTAAATAAATCACAGACAGTGTCACCAGCAAAGCACCCCCACACCATCACACCTCCTCCTCCATGCTTCAAGGTGGGAACCACACATGCAGAGATCAACCATTCACCTACTCTGCGTCTCACAAAGACACGGTGGTTGGAACCAAAAATCTCAAATTTGGACTCATTAGACCAAAGGACAGATTTCCACCGGTCTAATGTCCATTGCTCGGGTTTCTTGGCCCAAGCAAGTCTCTTCTTCTTATTGGTGTCCTTTAGTAGTGGTTTCTTTGCAGCAATCGACCATGAAGGCCTGATTCACGCAGTTTCCTCTGAACAGTTGATATTGTGATGTGTCTGTTACTTGAACTCTGTGAAGCATTTTAATTGAAATGCATTCCAGTTGAATGCCAAGAGTGTGCAAAGCTGTCATCAAGGCAAAGGGTGGCTACTTTGAAGAATCTAAAATATATATATTTGTTTAATACTTTTTTGGTTACTACTTGATTCCACGTGTTATTTCATAGTTTTGATGTCTTCACTTTGATACAATGTAGAAATGTTTTAAAATAGAGAAAAACCCTTGAATGAGGAGGTGTCCAAACTTGACTTCTACCCTATATACTGAACAAAAATATAAACACAACATGTGGCATGAGCTGAAATTTAAGATCCCAGTATTTTTCCATCTGTAGAAAAAGCTTATTCTTCTCAAATGTTGTGCACAAATTTGTTTACGGCCCTGTTGCTGAGCATTTCTCCTTTGCCAAGATAATACATCCACCTGACAGGTGTGGCATATCAAGAAGCTGATTAAACAGCATGCTCATTACACAGCTGCACCTTTTGCTGGGCACAATAAAAGTCCACTCTAAAATTTGCAATTTTGTCACACAACACAATGCCATAGATTCCTCAAGTTGTGAGGGAGCGTGCAATTGGCATGCTGACTGCAGGAATGTCCACCAGAGCTGTTACCAGAGAATTGCATGTTAATTTCTCTACCATAAGCCACCTTCAACGTCGTTTTAGGAATTTGGCAGTACGTCCAACCGGCCTCACAACTACAGACCACATGTAATCATGCTAGCCCAGGACCTCCACATCCAGCTTCTTCACCTGTGGGACGGTCTGAGACCAGCCACCTGGACAGCTGATAAAACCGAGGAGTCTTTCTGTCTTATCTGAGAAAATGGGCGTGTTACTTTCGTCCCGGCTCTCCTTTTGCGTTGTAGTATAAGACAATATACCTACTATACAGTACAGTACATTCGGAAATGATTCAGACCTTCCCATTTTCCATATTTTGTTACGTTACAACCATATTCTAAAATGGATTAAATAAAAAAAAATCCTCATCAATCTACCCAAATTCCCCCATAATGACAAAATGAAAACAGGTTTTTAGAAATGTTTGGAAAAAACAAAAATACTTTATTAACATAACTATTCAGACCCTTTGCTATGGACTCGAAATTGAGCTCAGGTGCATTATATTTCCATTGATCATCCTTTGAGATGTTTCAACAACTTGATTGGAGTCCACCTGTCAATTCAATTGATTGGACATGATTTGAAAAGGCACACACCTGTCTATATAAGGTCCCACAGTTGACACGGCATGTCAGAGCAAAAACCAAGCCATGAGGTCGAAGGAATTGTTCGTAGAGCTCCGAGATAGGATTGTGTCGATGCACAGATCTGGGAAAGGGTACCAAAACATTTCTGCAGCATTGAAGGTCCCCAAGAACATAGTGGCCTCCATCATTCTAAAATGGAAAAAGTTTGGAACCACTGAGGAGCTGGTTGACTCTTCCAAGAGCTGGCTGCCCGGCCAAACTGAGCAGTCAGGGGAGAAGGGCCTTGGTCAGGGAGTTGACCAAGAACCCGGTGCTCCCTCTGACAGAGCTTCAGAGGTCCTCTGTGGAGATGGGAGAACCTTCCAGAAGGGCAACCATCCACTCCAGCAGCACTCCACCAATCAAATCAAATCAAACTTTATTTGTCACAAGGTGTAGACCTTACCGGGAAATACTTACAAGCCCTTAACCAACAGTGCAGTTCAAGAAGAGTTAAGAAAAAATGTACCAATTAAACTAAAGTAAAAAAAATAATAATAACAACAATGAGGCTATATACAGGGGGTACAGGTTAGTCGAGGTAATTTGTTCATGTAGGTAGGGGTAAAGTGACTATGCATAGATAATAAACAGCGAGTAGCAGCAGTGTAAAAAAAAATGTCCATGTGGGAAAGGGCAGTGTGGAGTGCGATTGAAATGGCATCATCTGTGGATCTGTTGGGGCTGTATGTGAATTGGAGTGGGTCTAGGGTATCCGGGATGATGCTGTTGATGTGAGCCATGACCAGCCTTTCAAAGCACTTCATGGCTACCGATGTGAGTGCTATGGGGCGGTAATCATTTAGGCAGGTCACCTTCGCTTCTTTGGGCATAGGGACTATGGTGGTCTGCTTGAAATATGTAGGTATTACACACTCGGTCAGGGAGAGGGTGAAAATGTCAGTGTCTGGATTAGTATCCTGCGCCTTGAAAACAGCAGCTCGAGCCTTTAGCTCAATGTAAATAGCCCGGGTGGCCATTTGATTAATTGTTCAGCAGTCTTATGGCTTGGGGGTAGAAGCTGTTAAGGAGACTTTTGGTCCTAGACTTGGTGCTCCGGTACTGCTTGCCGTGAGGTAGCAGAGAGAACAGTCTATGACTTGGGTGACTGGACTCTTTGACAATTTTTGGGGCTTTCCTCTGACATCGCCTAGTATATAGGTCCTGGATGGCAGGAATCTTGGTCCCAGTGATGTACTGGGCCGTACGCACTACCCTCTTTAGCACCTTACGTCAGATGCCAAGCAGTTGCCATACCAGGCGGTGATGCAACTGGTCAGGATTCTCTTGATGGTGCAGCTGTAGAACTTTTTGAGGATCTGGGGACCCAAGCCAAATATTTTCAGTCTCCTGAGAAGGAAAATGTGTTGTTGTGCCCTCTTCGTGACAGTCATCTGGAACAGCTGGTGCTCTCATGCATGCTTCAATGTTCCTTGCCACGAAGCGAGCATAAAAGTTATTTAGCTCATCTGGTGGGCTTGAGTCACTGGGCAGCTAACGGCTGGGTTTCCCTTTGTGGTCCGTAATAGTTTTCAAGTCCTGCCACATCCGACGACCGCCAGAGCCGGTGTAGTAGGGTTCAATCTTAATCCTGTATTGACGCTTTGCCTATTTGATGGTTCGACTGAGGGTGTAGTGGAATTTCTTATACGTGTCTGGATTAGCGTCCCGCTCCTTGAAAGCAGCAGCTCAAGCCTTTAGCTCGATGCGGATGTTGCCTGTATTTCATGGCTTTTGGTTGGGATATGTACATATGGTCACTGTGGGGACGACGTTGTCATGACTTGCCCTGTTGGGTGAGGATTGTAGGTGCCAGATTACCCCCCCTCCCTTTCTCACCAGTTTTATGACCGGTCGTAAAAACTCTGCTTTTGGGCTCTGCCATATTGAGAGTGGAATGTGTGAACGTGGAATACAGAGAGACACTTGGCCAAACTTTAACATAAAAAGGTTCAATAATGAAACAATATTTCTGTATTCCAACCAGTTGGAAGGGTCCATGGGCACTTAAAAAAACAATCCTGTTGAATTTGTTAATAATTTGCAATGTAACTAAGGACAGTCGGACAACATAACTCTATCTCTGAATGTGTATAATTCTCAGTGATCAGATTCACATCCAAATGTGATATCATTAAACTATTTGTGAGAAGATGTAATGTGATGTTATCCTTCTAAATGAGAGAATAGTTTGTTGTTGTTCTTAACCAAGTCAGTGGCCACACCCATGTGAGCACATTACGACAAAAGGAGGTAACGCCCCTGTTTCCACGAGTGTTTAAATAGCATGTGTGACAAAATGTACATTTAGTCAAGAAAACACAGGGAGTCCCCACGTTGAAATGGCACTACTCTATAGACCAGAGAGCATGGAGCTGTAGCTACAGTTGAAGTCGGAAGTTTACATACACCTTAGCCAAATACATTTAAACTCAGTTTTTCACAATTCCTGACATTTAATCCTATAAAAAATTCCCTGTATTAGGTCAGTTAGGATCACCACTTTATTTTAAGAATGTGAAATGTCAGAATAATAGTAGAGAAAATGATTTATTCTCAGCTTTTATTTCTTTTATCACATTCCCAGTGGGTCAGAAGTTTACATGCACTCAATTAGTATTTGGTAGCGTTTCCTTTAAATTGTTTAACTTGGGTCAAACGTTTCAGGTAGCCTTCCACAAGCTTCCCACAATAAGTTGGGTGAATTTTGGCCCATTCCTCCTGACGGAACTGAGTCAGGTTTGTAGGCCTCCTTGCTCGCACTCACTTTTTCAGTTCTGCCCACAAATTGTCTATGGGATTGAGGTCAGGGCTTTGTGATGGCCAGTCCAATACCTTGATTTTGTTGTCCTTAAGCCATTTTGCCACAACTTTGGAAGCTTGCTTGGGGTCATTGTCCATTTGGAAGACCCATTTGCGATCAAGCTTTAACTTCCTGACGGATGTCTTGAGATGTTGCTTCAATATATCCACATAATTTCCCTTCCTCATGATGCCATCTATTTTGTGAAGTACACCAGGCACTCCTGCAGCAAAGCACCCCCACAACATGATGCTGCCACCCACGTGCTTCACGGTTGGGATGGTGTTCTTCAGCTTGCAAGCCTCCCCCTTTTTCCTCCAAACATAACAATGGTCATTATGGCCAAACAGTTCTATTTTTGTTTCATCAGACCAGAGGACATTTCTCCAAAAAGTACGATCTTTGTCCCCATGTGCAGTTGCAAACCGTAGTCTGGCTTTTTTATGGCGGTTTTGGAGCAGTGGGTTCTTCCTTGCTGAGCAGCCTTTCAGGTTATGTCGATATAGGACTCGTTTTACTGTGGATATAGATTCTTTTGTACCTGTTTCCTCCAGCATCTTCACAAGGTCCTTTGCTGTTTTTCTGGGATTGATTTGCACTTTTCGCACCAAAGTATGTTCATCTCTAGGAGACAGAACGCGTCTCCTTCCTGAGCGGTATGATGGCTGCGTGGTCCCATGGTGTTTATAGTTGCGTACTACTGTTTGTACAGATGAACGTGGTACCTTCAGGCATTTGGAAATTGCTCCCAAGGATGAACCAGACTTGTGGAGGTCTTAGCTGATTTCTTTAGATTTTCCCATGATGTCAAGCAAAGAGGCACTGAGTTTGAAGGTAGGCCTTGAAATACATCCACAGGTACACCTCCAATTGACTCAAATGATGTCAATTGGCCTATCAGAAGCTTCTAATGCCACGCCATAATTTTCTGGAATTTTCCAAGCTGTTTAAAGGCACAGTCAACTTAGTGTATGTAAACTTCTGAACCACTGGAATTGTGATACAGTGAATTATAAGTGAAATAATCTATCTGTAAACAATTGTTGGAAAAATGACTTGTGTCATGCACAAAGTAGATGTCCTAACCAACTTGCCAAAACTATAGTTTGTTAACATGAAATTTGTGGAGTGGTTGAAAAACTAGTTTTAATGACTCCAACCTAAGTGTATGTAAACTTCCGACTTCAACTGTACATGTTGAAATAGTTGGCAATTTAAATGGAGACCACGCAGCTGGATGGCGTGAACCGGAAGTCACGAATGGTTAAGAAATCTACAAAACTAAAGACTACACATTCACAGTCTCCAGGTGTATATGTAAAATAGTCTAGGAAACGGAAGAAGAGAGAAGACAATCTCCTTTCACCACTATAGATACGTCTAAAGTATCTATTCTAGTAACCTCTACCAATACCGACCGGGTGGTACTTGTGAAAGATCCATTCTAAAGTACATTTCCCTATCAAACGACCAAGATATTCGTTTTTAATGTCCCGTTGGTAGGATAGTCTTGATCATATGTCATCCATTTTGTTTTCCAATGATTGCACAATGGCCAATTTCAACGGATGGTAGTGGAAGTTTACTCACGCGCCTACGAATTCTCAGAATGAAGCCTGACCTCCGCCCCCTTTTTCGGTCTTTTCTTCCCGCAAATGGCGGGGATTTGGGCCCGTTCCAGAGAAAGCAGTATATCCTCCGCGTCTGACTTGTTAAAGAAAAAATCTTTGTCCAGTTCAAGGTGAATAATCGCTGTTCTGATGTCCAGAAGTTATTTTCTGTCATAAGAGATGACAGCAGCAGCATTATGTACAAAATAAGTAACAAAATATGTTACAAACAACACGCCATTAACTCCCCTCCGGTGCCATTAACTCGCTTAACCAATCAGGCCTTTATGGTAGAGTGGCCAGACCGAAGCCACTCCTCAGTAAAAGGCACATGACACATGACAGTTTGCCAAAAGGCACCTTAAGGACTCTCAGATAATGAGAAACAAGATTCTCTGGTCTCATGAAACAAAGATTGAACTTTTGGAGGAAACCTGGCACCATCCCTACAGTGAAGCATGGTGGTGGCAGCATCATGCTGTGGGGATAATTTTCAGCGGCAGGGACTGGGAGTTTAGTCAGGATCGAGGGAAAGATGAACAGAGTAAAGTACAGAGAGATCCTTGATGAAAACCTGCTCCAGAGCACTCAGGACCTGAGACTTGGGAGAAGGCCAAGACAACACAGGAGTAGCTTCGGGACAAATTTCTGATTGTCCTTGAGTGGCCCAGCCAGAGCCCGGACTTGAACCAGATTGAACATCTCTGGAGAGACCTGAGAATAGCGATGCAGCGACGCTCCCCATACAACCTGACAGAGCTGGAGAGGATCTGCAGAGAAGAATGAGAGAAACTCCCCAAATCCAGGTGTGTCAAGCTTGCAGCATCATACCCAAGAAGACTTGAGGCTGTGCTTCAACAAAGTAATGAGTAAAGGGTTGAATACTTTTGTAAATGTGATATCAGTTTTTATTTTTAATACATTTGCAAACATTTCTAAAAACCTGTTTTTGCTTTTTTCATTATGGGGTATTGTGTGTAGATTGATGAGGAAAAAATAAAATGTAATCCATTACAGAATACGGCTGTAATTTCACAAAATCTGGAAAAAGTCAAGGGGTCTGATACTTCCCGAATGCACTGTATATAATATTTTTTTCCTGGGCGTGTAGACTAAACAATTGATCAATTAAACTGTGACCCTCGAGGAACTGTGCACTTCAGATCAAGGCCTATCAAGCACCTCTAGCCACCAAATGCATACTGTAAGCCTACTGTTCATCCCATGTGGCCTCTCTTTATCAACATTGTCCCCTTCTCTCTCCCTTGCCTCTCTTATTTTTCTCCATCTCTCCCCTCTCCAGGAGGCAAGGAGAACCCAGAGGCGGAAGATGAGTACCGCACCGCCCAGAACAGCTGGGTCCAGCGAATGATCTCCTCCCTCTTCAGCGACTCCTCCTTGTTCAACACACGAGAGGGGCGGGCAGGGAAGGTTCATAACTTCATGCTAGGCCTCAACCTCAACACCAACATGCCCTTCTCCACCTTCGGAGACTTTATGTACCAGAACTCCTGCGCCTCCGTCGAGGATGAGGTTGACGCTGTCACAGGTCAGATGTCAAATCTGGAGATCTAGGAGTTGTCACACATTCTAGATTCTAGATTCCAGATATATGACAGGTCTATGACAGTTCTAGTTAAAGCAAATCAAATCGAAGTTTATTGGTCAGGTGCACAGTACAGTGAAATGCAGACTTGCTAACGCTCCTCAACAATGCATTACATTATCAATATCCATCAAGAATCAAATGCCAAACACAAAAGTAAAAAAATAACAAGTAGTAATAAAAAGTCAGATCCTCTGTAATGTGCACGCTGAGGAACTTGAACCTTTTGACTCTCTCCACTGCAGCAAATACTAGATCAAGCAGAGTAGGTATCATCTACCAATTTTTTTGTTGAGTGGATGGTCGAGGGGCTGAAACATAATTACAAATAATTTGTGGACTGCAAATTGACAGCAAGAAGCCCAAACAGATATCATATTTGACATATTCTTTGGAACAGATTTCCAAAATTAAAATCACTTGGACCTGATTTCCTGGTGTTTTTACAGTATTTTCTGTCCAACAATAATAAAATCTATAATAAAGCCAAATAAAACCAACAACGGGACACCAGTTGGGGAACCCTGCAGTAGAGCTTGGCAATAGAGCTCTTGTTGGAGCTGTGTACTATTCAATTGACTTACAGTGGAGTTATAGAAGGGCTATGGTAGTGATAGAGTTAAGTTTGACTGTGTAATAAAAAGTACAATTACAGTACAGTTACAGCACAATAGCTTTACTAATTGCCAGACTGTGTACTAGAGCAGGGGTTCCCAAACTTTTTCACTTTGGGCCACCCTTCCAGTATTAGGAAACATCCCGCGCCCGCGTGCACGCGCCACATCTATTTCTATGGGCACAAGCACTGTTCATAACAAAAACTGTTCACACCTCTCTTGTTGGTGGAGAGAATTGTGCAGGTTTAAAGCTTATTTCCTGCAATTCTACACATTTTGTCATAGGGTTCTAATTCTCAGAGTAAAAAAACTCAACAGACACTATGAAAGCTTAACCAAGTTTATTCTTCCCTGAGGATCAATACAGCTGCATTAGACAAAACTGTTTCCACCAACACAAGTATACAGTTGAAGTCAGAAGTTTACATACACTTGGAGTCATTAAAACTCATTTTTCAACCACTCCACAAATGTCTTGTTAACAAACTATAGTTTTGGCATGTCGGTTAGGACATCTACTTTGTGCATGACACAAGTAATTTTTCCAATAATTGTTTACAGACAGATTATTTCACTGTATCAGAATTCCAGTGGGTCAGAAGTTTACATAATCTAAGTTGACTGTGCCTTTAAACAGCTTGGAAAATTCCAGAAAATTATGTCATGGCTTTAGAAGCTTCTGATAGGCTAATTCACATCATTTGAGTCAATTGGAGCTGTAACTGTGGATGTATTTCAAGGCCTACCTTCAAACTCAGTGCCTCTTTGCTTGACATCATGGGAAAATCAAAAGAAATCAGCCAAGACCTCAGAAAAAAATTGTAGACCTCCACAAGTCTGGTTCATCCTTGGGAGCAATTTCCAAATACCTGAAGGTACTACATTCATCTGTACAAACAATAGTACGCAAGTATAAACATCATGGGACCACGCAGCCGTCATACAGCTCAGGAAGGAGACGCATTCTGTCTCCTAGAGATGAACGTACTTTGGTGTGAAAGTGCAAATCAATCCCAGAACAACAGCAAAGGACCTTGTGAAGATGCTGGAGGAAACAGGTTCAAAATAATCTATATCCACAGTAAAACGAGTCCTATATCGACATAACCTGAAAGGCCGCTCAGCAAGGAAGAAGCCACTGCTCCAAAAACCGTCATAAAAAAAGCCAAGCAATGGTTTGCAACTGCACATGAGGACAAAGATCATACTTTTTGGAGAATTGTCCTCTGGTCTGATGAAACAAAAATAGAACTGTTTGGCCGTAATGACCATTGTTATGTTTGGAGGAAAAAGCGGGAGGCTTGCAAGCCATAGAACACCATCCCAACCGTGAAGCATGGGGGTGGCAGCATCATGTTGTGGGGGTGCTTTGCTGTAGGAGTGCCTGGTGCACTTCACAAAATAGATGGCATCATGAGGAAAGAAAATGATGTGGATATATTGAAGCAACATCACAAGACATCAGTCAGGAAGTTAAAGCTTGATCGCAAATGGGTCTTCCAAATGGACAATGACCCCAAGCATACTTCCAAAGTTGTGTTCAAAATGGCTTAAGGGCAACAAAGTCAAGGTATTGGAGTGACCATCACAAAGCCCTGACCTCAATCATATAGAAAATGTGTGGTCAGAACTGAAAAAGTGTGTACGAGCAAGGAGGCCTACAAATCTGACTCAGTTACACCAGCTCTGTCAGGAGGAATGGGCCAAAATTCACCCAACTTATTGTGGAAGGCTACCCGAAACGTTAAACAATTTAAAGGCAATGCTACCAAATACAATTTGAGTGTATGTAAACTTCTGACCCACTGGGAATGTGATGAAAAGTAAACTGCCTGTTACTCAGGTCCTGAAGCCAGGATATGCATTTTATTGGTACCATTGGAAAGAAGACACTGAAGTTTGTAGAAATGTTCAAATATTTTAGGAGAATATAACACAATAGATATGGTAGGAGAAAATAATTTGAGCAGTGCCCCCCACCCCTCATCGTTTTATAACAACTCTCTCTCGTTGTATCCGAATCATGAATACATTTTATAAATGATCCAACCCAAATTTTGAATGACAGTCCTTAGTGCTTACTTTGCATCTATGACTCGAATTCAAGCCTCTCAACCTAGCACACATCATCCCGGTTAGAATGTACATTTATAAACATAACTTTTTATTGCCGGTAATAACTCTTCTCATTACAGCCCACCTTTATCATTCTAGCGTGTCTTCTTCAGATAGTGTTTACAGTTCATCTTGCCAACGGCACATGTAACTCCTGCCTGTCACATTTGATGGCCCTTGATAATGTCCCGATTTCAATATCCTAATATATACGTCCGTTTCTCCCAAGTACACAGGTTTCTCACCTGAGCCGTTATCGCTCTCCACGCTCACTCCACACGGGCTCTCAGCACTCATGCCGCCCGTACCCCGGTTTGGCTCGGACTCAGATTGGAGTGTTAAGTCACTGTCGCATTGAATGCTTTTGTCGCTTTTTCTTCAGCCGTTTAGGGAGGGGTTTTGAGGTTCACACACAGGTTCGCTGTTTGTGGTCTAATTATTCCTACCATGCATTAAGACACGATCTGACGGCACCTTCCATGATAACCCCAAGAAAGGACAGATCAGAACAACAGTTTAGTTCAATTCATTTCTGTTTCAGGAAATCCAGACAAGCATTGACTATATGACAAATTGTTACATTAACCTTAACATTATCTCTACGACAAATGTTGAAGAGCATAGCAACATACTGTTACTGTTAAAACCATTTTCAAAATGTGTTCATACTCCCTTATTTTACTGGCGACCTCTCAGAAGAGTTACCAGATCAGGAAGTTAGCACTCTAACCCATCGGGGAATCCCACACTCCATAAATCCCAATCTGGTGAAATTTGTATCGAGACAAAGACAAAAATTAAATCAGCAATACACATATCACAATCCATTTGGAGTAACTGTCATCCCTATTTAACATATTTTTCCTTCTATATGCAGACTGAACAAAGTACATTTGTATATTTACCCAAGGACCAGGACCCCAAGGAACTGGTAATTTTCCCTTTGAACACATAATTCACATCGTGATTCAAAAACAGCATGTTAAATCAAAAATAAACTAATTAGAATAACCAATCAACTTAGAATTACAACTCTTGATAACCCCATAAGGAAATAATAGTATCTCATAAAGTAATGGTACATTTATTTTTTTTATAATTAAATCCCAACTGTTTCTATCATTTCTAGTGAGATTTATCAGGCCTCACCGGAAAGTCAGGATACAGGGCATTCAACACCATTAAATATTTCCTCTCCCTTTTCTTTTGTCCTTTAGAAACCATCCATCTGTATACCCAATTTAAAACTGAATTGAAAAGACCCCATCCAAAATAAATCCCACAGTATCAACACCACTAACGCATATTCATAACCGGTAAGTTATGTGTGCGTGCTGGTGTGGTAAACCGTAGGTCAAAAACACATGTGAACAGGCCTCACTTATCTGGAACTCTGTTTATGGCATACTCCTTAATTTATTTATATTTTATTTAGCATGTACAATTCTCCATAACCACCGCACAACCATGTTCATGAACTAAAAAGATATATATATGTTTTTGGTTAAGTAACCCCTTTGCTAATTCCTTGTTACCCCACCACCCTTTCGTACATTCTAGAAATCTATTTCAGAATAAGACATAAAATGTAAATCTATTTCATAATAAATCCACATAAAATGTCTCATGAGATCAAATAAAACAAACAAGGCTTTCTGAGTATTTGTCCAGATCATTTACATTTGTTACCTCTAGAGTCCATTCCCCTGGCATTTCGCCTAGATTCTTCAACCCAAAATACTTTTTCCTGTGACAAATTTAGCCAATTTCTCATCATAAATAATCCGCGATATTTGATCCTGGCATTTATTAAAAAGTTGGGTAAGACGTGATCTCACTCGTCTTCCTTCACATAGAAACTGTATGAACCACTATAGATCTCTATGCACCACTATAGATCGAACCGTAAAAAGCAAACACTTGCATAGCGTCATTCCCTCGGAATGCAGCAGGTTCCATTCCTACTTACACTCATTATTCCAAAGTCCGATAGCTCCCTGTCTCCTTACGCTTTGATGTTTTTTTGCTACGTTTCTTTGTCTTACCTTGGCCATTGTTAGTAACTTTCACTGTGGCCGTATTAACTGCTCGCACGTCTGCGAAGTGAGAGGAGTTATATTCCACTCTCAAAACATTTTGCTCTATTTCATCCACAACCCCCGCAATTGCCGTTTTGATCACAGGTTTCAAACCTGACATCAAAGCCAAAGTACAAATTCAATCAATGTACTCACGTACCCAGTCGTTTTGTAGCTAAGTACAGTCGGAGTTTTACATACACCTTAGCCAAATACATTTAAACTCAGTTTTTCACAATTCCTGACATTTAATCCTAGTAGAAATTCCCTGTTTTAGGTCAGCTAGGATCACCACTTTATTTTAAGAATGTGTAATGTCAGAATAATAGTAGAGAGAACGATTTATTTTAGCTTTTATTTATTTCATCACATTCCCAGTGGGTCAGATGTTTACATGCACTCAATTAGTATTTGGTAGCGTTGCCTTTAAATTGTTTAACTTGGGTCAAACGTTTTGGGTAGCCTTCCACAAGCTTCCCACAGTAAGTTGGGTGAATTCTGTCCCATTCCTCCTGACAGAGCTGGTGTAACTCAGTCAGGTTTGTAGGCCTCCTTGCTCGCACACGCTTTTTCAGTTCTGCCCAAAGATTTTCTATAGGATTGAGGTCGGGGCTTTGTGATGGCTACTCCAATACATTGACTTTGTTGTCCTTAACTTCTTAGGGCTAGGGGGCAGTATTTTGAAGTTCGGATGAAAAACGTGCCGAAAGTAAAACACTCTGAAGTTTCTAAAACTGTTAAAATAATGTCTGTGAGTATAACAGAACGGATATGGCAGGCAAAAACCAGAGTGACATGAATCAGTCATGTCACACTGTTTTCAATTGGCATGCTATTCAATGCAGGGTATTTAAGCTCCCAGATTGCAGTTCCTATGGCTTCCACTAGTCTTTAGAAAAAGGTTGGAACGTTCAGTCATGAAAATCAAGGGAGTAAGACCACTTGTTCCTGAGTTCACGTCAAGTGTACTGTTTTGGATTTTGCGCGTAACAGGTAATGCGCGTAACAGGTAATTTTTATTTTATGCTATTTTCTGCTGGTTATGTTATTATGCTAATTTCGTTTTTGAGTGGGGGTGCTGTCCTCAGACAATCAAATGTTCTGCTTTCGCCATGAAGCCTTTTTGAAATCTGACAATGCTGTTAGATTAACAAGAGTCTAAGCTTTTGAAGGGTGTGCAGCATTTGTATTTTCATGAATGTTTGAAAATCTATCCCGTTCACGGGATTGGATCTGTAACAGGTTAAGCCATTTTACCACAACTTTGGAAGTACAGTGGGGCAAAAAAGTATTTAGTCAGCCACCAATTGTGCAAGTTCTCTCACTTAAAAAGATGAGAGAGGCCTGTAATTTTCATCATAGGTACACTTCAACTATGACAGACAAAATGAGGAAAAGAAATCCAGAAAATCACATTGTAGGATTTTTAATGAATTTATTTGCAAATTATGGTGGAAAATAAGTATTTGGTCA
>QNTS01000758.1:428927-485479 GCA_003317085.1 Hucho hucho | reverse complement strand
GAGAACTTGCACAATTGGTGGCTGACTAAATACTTTTTTGCCCCACTGTATGCTTCGGGTCATTGTCCATTTGGAAGACCCATTTGCGACCAAGCTTAAACTTCCTGACTGATGTCTTCAGATGTTGCTTCAATATATCCACATAATTTTCCTTCCTCATGATGCCATCTATTTTGTGAAGTGCACCAGTCCCTCCTGCAGCAAAGCACCCACACAACATGATGCTGCCACCCCCATGCTTCACGGTTGGGATGGTGTTCTTCGGCTTGCAAGCCTCCCCCTTTTTCCTCCAAACATAACGATGGTCATTATGGCCAAACAGTTCTATTTTTGTTTCATCAGACCAGAGGACATTTCTCCAAAAAGTACGATCTTTGTAGCCCCGTGCAGTTGCAAACCGTAGTCTGGCTGTTTTATGGCAGTTTTGGAGATGTGGCTTCTTCCTTGCTGAGCAGCCTTTCAGGTTATGTCGATATAGGACTCGTTTTTACTGTGGATATAGATTATTTTGTACTTGTGGAGGTTTACAATAATTTTTCTGAGGTCTTGGCTGATTTCTTTTGATTTTCCCATGTCAAGCAAAGAGGCACTGAGTTTGAAGGTAGGCCTTGAAATGCATCCACAGGTACACCTCCAATTGACTCAAATAATGTCATTTAGTCTATCAGAAGCTACTAAAGCCATGACATCATTTTCTGGAATTTTCCAAGCTGTTTAATTGCACAGTCAACTTAGTGTATGTAAACTTCTGACCCACTGGAATTGTGATCAGTGAATTATAAGTGAAATAATCTGTCTGTAAACAATTGTTGGAAAAATGACTTGTGTCATGCACAAAGTAGATGTCCTAACCGACTTGCCAAAACTATTTTTTGTGGAGTGGTTGAAAAACGAGTTTTAATGACTCCAACATAAGTGTATGTAAACTTCCGACTTCAACTGTACATCTATTAATTCCCCATATTCGAGACGAATTGGTAGAATGCTCATGCGCTTCTTTCAGCGCCTCCATGGCTTCATTAAACTCCTCTAGCGCCGCTTGGAGAATCGGGCCTGTCTTTCGCCATATCAATAGTTATTATTCCCCAACCTCTCCCATCTGTGTTTAGGGTGTTTTAGAGCTCTTCACTCCCATCTATAATACACACATTCTATTAACTATTTTCCACGGTAGCGCTACCCACTTCCCCTGAGAATAGTTATGGTTTTTGTGCCTAATTGGTCACGGCACTTAATACCTTATATTAGTACCAAGATTATAGTGTCTGCAAATGTATTACTGGAGATTCCAGATTCCAGTATTGCGCCTCAAATATCACTGTTGTTGATAACACACGTTACCAAAAAGTATTCACCCTTGTCTTCCTATAATCTTTCATGGTTCCCCCTCCCCATAGGGCATAAACCAACCTCTCGCCGTATTGCTACTGCTACTACACGTAACTTAAACAGTGTTCGAATATCTTATTTTTTTACTCACTAGCTTCTAGAACTCTCGTCTTCCTAAAACTCACTAGCTTCTTGAACTCTCGTCTTACAAAAACTCACTGCAGCTGGGACTTTTGTCCTTTTTACAGATCTCGCTGGAGAATACCCCCACTAGGGACCTATCCTAATACGGAGCCTACCCTACACTGTTTTGTCACTCCTGGATCTTGCAGAGGAAAACCCCCACTCAAGACCTATCCTGAAGGAACCTACACTCCACCAAATATTTACAACCGGTCGTTACACAATGGGCCTACCAAATAAACTCGTATCCTATAATTGTTCAGTCTACGATTCTCATCTCCCAGAGATGTCAAAATGAGTGGAAACAGGTGTAGGAACTGTGCCTACCTTGTTTGTTGCCAGCTCCTGCTCCACTGATCTGGACTCTCTGATTTGACTACAAATCGTGGTAAACCCGGGTCACAGCGCCAACTGTTAGGTTCTAATTCTCAGAGTAAAAAACTCAACGGACACTGTGAAAGATTTTTTAGCTGACATGGGCTAGTTGATCAGGACATTTCGGACAAATTATAAATAGTTCTAAAGGTATGCAAAGACGAACATGCCAAGAGGAACTGATGATGCACTACTCAATTTCAAAATGTCAGCTTGTACATTCTACTATTACTACTTTCAAGAGTAAGTTTAAAGCCAGACTGGGTTCATAAAAAAAAAAAATTGTAGGGCGCGCCCCCTCCTGCCAACCCCTTGCGCCCCCCACAGTTTGGGAACCACTGTACTAGAGGTCTTCACTTGTCCAAAAAGTTGGAACTGATATGCATGAAATAGAGAACGGTTCCGAACAGACCCGAGGACAACTAAATCTGTTCTGTATTGACTGGTTGGTACCAGCCTTGGTCCGAACCGAGTGAGGGAAGCACTAGAAAAGTCATTTTTTAAGCTACTTTATTAAGCATAGCTGATAAAGCACGAGAGGAGGGAGAGAGAGGTTGAGGTGCCACTCTAGCGTGCGGGGGATGGGCCATACTGTGAGCGAGGGAAACGGGCAGGCAGGAGGGAGGGAGACATGAGAGACAGCAACCAAACAAGCTGACTTGCGCTATAATAGTCTAATAGCTGCCATAGCTAGGTTAACTTTAATCAAATGTGATTACGTAGTACCGGTCTTGACTGCATAAAGCTAACATTAGCTAGCTAGGCTAATTGAGGCTGCGGTGCATGCGCTTTCTAATCCTACACTTACAAATAACAACAACTCCATTCAGAATATTAAGTAGCAGCCTACAGTGAGGGAAAAAAGTATTTGATCCCCTGCTGATTTTGTACGTTTGCCCACTGACAAAGAAATGATCAGTCTATAATTTTAATGGTAGGTTTATTTGAACAGTGAGAGACAGAATAACAACAAAGAAATCCAGAAAAACGCATGTGAAAAATGTTATAAATTGATTTGCATTTTAATGAGGGAAATAAGTATTTGACCCCCTCTCAATCAGAAAGATTTCTGGCTCCCAGGTGTCTTTTATACAGGTAACGAGCTGAGATTAGGAGCACACTCTTAAAGGGAGTGCTCCTAATCTCAGTTTGTTACCTGTATAAAAGACACCTGTCCACAGAAGCAATCAATCAGATTCCAAACTCTCCACCATGGCCAAGACCAAAGAGCTCTCCAAGGATGTCAGGGACAAGATTGTAGACCTACACAAGGCTGGAATGGGCTACAAGACCATCGCCAAGCAGCTTGGTGAGAAGGTGACAACAGTTGGTGCGATTATTCGCAAATGGAAGAAANTCTCACCTCGTGGAGTTGCAATGATCATGAGAACGGTGAGGAATCAGCCCAGAACTACACGGGAGGATCTTGTCAATGATCTCAAGGCAGCTGGGACCATAGTCACCAAGAAAACAATTGGTAACACACTACGCCGTGAAGGACTGAAATCCTGCAGCGCCCGCAAGGTCCCCCTGCTCAAGAAAGCACATATACATGCCCGTCTGAAGTTTGCCAATGAACATCTGAATGATTCAGAGGACATCTGGGTGAAAGTGTTGTGGTCAGATGAGACCAAAATGGAGCTCTTTGGCATCAACTCAACTCGCCGTGTTTGGAAGAGGAGGAATGCTGCCAATGACCCCAAGAAAACCATCCCCACCGTCAAACATGGAGGTGGAAACATTATGCTTTGGGGGTGTTTTTCTGCTAAGGGGACAGGACAACTTCACCGCATCAAAGGGACGATGGACGGGGCCATGTACCGTCAAATCTTGGGTGAGAACCTCCTTCCCTCAGCCAGGGCATTGAAAATGGGTTGTGGATGGGTATTCCAGCATGACAGTGACCCAAAGCACACGGCCAAGGCAACAAAGGAGTGGCTCAAGAAGAAGCACATTAAGGTCCTGGAGTGGCCTAGCCAGTCTCCAGACCTTAATCCCATGGAAAATCTGTGGAGGGAGCTGAAGGTTCGAGTTGCCAAACGTCATTCTCAAAACTTGAATGACTTGGAGAAGATCTGCAAAGAGGAGTGGGACAAAATCCCTCCTGAGATGTGTGCAAACCTGGTGGCCAACTACAAGAAACGTCTGACCTCTGTGATTGCCAACAAGGGTTTTGCCACCAAGTACTAAGTCATGTTTTGCAGAGGGGTCAAATACTTATTTCCCTCATTAAAATCTAAATCAATTCATAACATTTTTCACATGCATTTTTCTGGATTTTTTTGTTGTTATTCTCTCTTACTGTTCAAATAAACCTACCATTAAAATTATAGACTGATCATGTCTTTGTCAGTGGGCAAACGTACAAAATCAGCAGGGGATCAAATACTTTTTTCCCTCACTGTACCTGTTGGCTTTTGGTAGTTGTAGCCTATCCTTCTCCTTTAACTTTTGATTCCATAATTTTTATTCCATCTTCCATTGATTAGACATCTAACATTTGCCACACACTGAGGCTCTATGACTGTAGCCTATTTCCGCATTGAAGACTTATGATTGGCCAACAACAACAAGCTACACACACCACGTCTACTCTTGTGAAAAGCAAGAGCAGTGGCAAAAATTATACAATCTCTCTCTACTGCAACAGTCGCGTTCGGATCTGTTCGGGCCCTTCCAGACAAGTCGGTTAAAATTACACATACCCGAGACCCGTGACAATCATATCAGATCCGTCCCAGACCCCTGACATTATTTAGAATTCTGGATCCGTACCCTCTTGGGTCTCGGATCTCTGGTATTTGGGTACAGGTGGATCCATGAAGACATCTACTGTGTACTTATGGAAACAGTTATAACATGACCATCACACACACACCCAATCAACACACACAACCATTCCCTTACGCATTTCTACTATAACACGTTCTGTATTTATTCTGCATTGTATTCCATAACATTCTCAGACCCAGATGAGTTTGCTGATATCTATGAGCCACTGGACGTGAAGAGTAAGAAGATCCACATAGTGGACAGTGGTCTGACCTATAACCTCCCGTACCCCCTCATCCTGCGCCCGCAGCGTGGCGTCGACCTCATCATCTCCTTCGACTTCTCAGCCCGCCCCAGTGACTCCAGCCCACCCTTCAAGGTCAGTAGGTTGACCACATGTCCAGGATTGTGCAGGACAGACCCGCATTTTGGACCTTTGTCCCGCAACCAAACAATCATGTCCCACATTTTATCATCAAATTCAAACATCACTAATTTAGAACAAAAAAGTTGTTTTGTTCCATATTTCAATCAGACATTCCAACATGTCTCTTCCAGTCACGTTGTGCTTATGAAAAAATATATATCATAAGGATGTGGTACTGGTGATGTTAAACACTTCTCCAATCGGTGTTGAGATCTGATATTCTGCGCAACGCAAGATGAGACGTAGGCCAATGTCATATGCCTATTGTCAATCAATCATATTTCTCAAATCCTTACGGGTTAAATTCCAGCTAAACTTGGAGAGGACAGTTAGGCAGTCCCTCCAGGATTCCGTGATTCTGCGATCGCATAATTCAATGCAAAATCAACCAATCAGCACATATTATGCGAGAGCTCGCAATTTTGACCTATTACTGCACTGTTAATATGGAAAATGGCCCAATCCAACCAAGTTTTTTCCCCCTGGCCTGTCAGCGTATTCACGTGTGAAGATGATGGGGGATTGTTGATGGCTGACAGGCAGTACAATGAACATAAATCAATCTCATTTGCCAACAAAAATTTCCAGATGTTTTTGGAAACTAGAGAAACTCGACAATCAGCAGTCACTTCGAATCAGCAAAGCATATGAGAATGTCAGAACAGTTCCCACAGCAGCGGCAGATCAGCATGACTGAAGTGGTAGCAGGGAAGACTATGGCAAGCGCTGGAAGAAGTGAGTGGCATTTTACTCAAACTTTTACTCCGCTAACCTTGGCTTTAGTAGGGTGGTCGGCACTCTGCTCTCCCCAGTCTGTCTATGGAGTGCGCTGCTCAAAGCACTGAGTGCAAACTGAGCACATTACTTTTATTGCTTTATATGAAATTAACGTGGGAAAAAAACATGGCAAAATGTATCGCAGAATTTCAGAAAAGCTGCCGCAAAAATCAAGCATTTTTGGCTGCAGAAATCACAAAAAATTGTGAAATCCTGGAGGGACTGGTTAGGCCTAACAACTTATAAAAGGCATACTTCTGACGAAGAGCTACAAAATTAAGTAAATAAACGTATTAGACTGAAAGATATAAGGTAATTTCGTCAAACTTGTTAGGCTCTGCATGCTCATTAGTTTCTCATTCAACATATTTGCTGCTACTTTTTAAAAGTCTCCCTTCCTAACTGTTTTACATTCCCTTTGCTCGCTCAATGCAGCGGGAACAGGTGTGGCCGGAGCATTGTGACACCACTTCTCACAATGGTTCTCGTTTAGTGACGTTAGATCAAAGCTGAATCAATGTCTAGGAAGATCACATAATGATTAATTAGTGCTCTACATAACAGAACCAAATATAATCACATGGTTACGTTACTGTTACACCAAAAACACCACATCATTTCTTATGTTATTTTAGGATGGTCAGCTGAATAGTAAAATAATTATAATAATGCGGCCAAAACTCATCAGCATGCAGAATGATACAGGAAGGCTATATACAGTCGTGGCCAAATGTTTTGAGAATGGCACAAATATAAATTGTCGCAAAGTCTGCTGCCTCAGTTTGTATGATGGCAATTTGCATATACTCCAGAATGTCATGAAGAGCGATCAGATGAATTGCAAAATCCCTCTTTGCCATTCAAATGAACTGAATCCCCCAAAAACATTTCCACTGCATTTCAGCCCTGCCACAAAAGGACCAGCTGACATCATGTCAGTGATTCTCTCGTTAACACAGGTGTGTTGACGAGGACAAGGCTGGAGATCACCCTGTCATGCTGATTGAGTTTGAATAACAGACTGGAAGCTTCAAAAGGAGGGTGGTGCTTGGAATCATTGTTCTTCCTCTGTCAACCATGGTTTCCTGAAAAGAAACATGTGCTGTCATCATTGCTTTGCACAAAAAGGGTTTCACAGGCAAGGATATTGCTGCCAGTAAGATTGCACCTAAATCAACTATTTATCGGATCATCAAGAACTTCAAGGAAAGCGGTTCAATTGTTGTGAAGAAGGCTTCAGGGCGCCCAAGAAAGTCCAGCAAGCACCAGGACCGTTTCCTAAAGTTGATTCAGTTGCGGGATCGGGGCACCACCAGTACAGAGCTTGCTCAGGAATGGCAGCAGGCAGGTGTGAGTGCATCTGCACGCACAGGGAGGCGAAGACTTTTGGATGATGGCCTGGTGTCAAGAAGGGCAGCAAAGAAGCCCTTGTCTCCAGGAAAAACATCAGGGACAGACTGATATTCTGCAAAAGGTCCAGGGATTGGACTGCTGAGGACTGGGGTAAAGTCTGATGAATCCCCTTTCCGATTGTATGGGGCATCCGGAAAAAAGCTTGTCCGGAGAAGACAAGGTGAGCGCTACCATCAGTCCTGTGTCATGCCAACAGTTGCTTCTCAGCCAATGGAGTGGGCTCACTCACAATGTTGCCTAAGAACACAGCCATGAATAAAGAATGGTACCAACACATCCTACGAGAGCAACTTCTCGCAACCATCCAGGAACAGTTTGGTGACAAACAATGTCTTTTCCAGCATGATGGAGCACCTTGCCATAAGGCAAAAGTGATAACTAAGTGGCTCGGGGAACAAAACATCGATATTTTGGGTCCATGGCCAGGAAACTCCCCAGACCTTAATCCCATTGAGAACGTGTGGTCAATCCTCAAGAGGCGGGTGGACAAACAAAAACCCACAAATTCTGACCAACTCCAAGCATTGATTATGCAAGAATGGACTGCCATCAGTCAGGATGTGGCCCAGAAGTTAATTGACAGCATGCCAGGGCAGATTGCAGAGGTCTTGAAAAAGAAGGGTCAACACTGCAAATATTGACTCTTTGCATCAACTTCATGTAATTGTCAATAAAAACCTTTTACACTTATGAAATGCTTGTAATTATACTTCAGTATTCCGTAGTAACATCTGACAAAAATATCTGAAGACACTGAAGCAGCAAACTTTGTGGAAATTAATATTTGTGTCATTCTCAAAACCTTTGGCCACGACTGTACAGTGCCTTGCAAAAGTATTAATCTGCAAAAGTATTCATCCCCCTTGGCGTTTTTCCTATTTTGTTGCATTTATAACCTGTAATTTAAATATATTTTTATTTGGATTTCATGTAATGGCCATACACAAAATAGTCCAAATTAGTTTCCAAAAATTCACAAAATAAAACATGGAAAAGTGATGCGTGCATATGTATTCTTATGAATATGAAGCCCCTAAATAAGACCTGGTGCAACCAATTACCTTCAAGTCACATAATTAGTCAAATAAAGTCCACCTGTGTGTAATCTAAGTGTCACATGATCGGTCACATGATCTCAGTATATATACACCTGTTCTGAAAGGCCCCAGAGTCTGCAACACCACTAAGCAAGGGGCACCACCAAGCAAGCGGCACCATGAAGACCAAGGAGCTCGCCAAACAGGTCAGGGACAAAGTTGTGAAGTACAGATCAGGGTTGGGTTAAAAAAAATTATCAGAAACATTGAACATCCCACGGAGCACCATTAAATTNATCATTGGGGCGCTAGCGACCCACTCCCGACACCACCAGGTAAAATGTAAAGCGCCAAATTCAAAATCCCAAAGTTGAATTATTAAAAATCCACCAATATACAAGTGTTTCATACTCATCAAAAGCTCTGTTTCTTGGCAATATCACAGCGTTGTCAGATTTCAAAAAGGCTTTACAGCGAAAGCACTACATTTGATTGTTTGAGGACAGCACCTCACATACTTTTCACATAGCCATGAATTCATTAGCCAGCGTGGCACACACATAACACATTTCACAGCAAAAACAAATCAATTACCTGTTGAAGAACTTCTGCTGAGGTCATCCTAAGTGTCCAACGAAGACAATCCATGGTTCTTTTGTTAGAAAAAGTCATGTATTATATCCATAAATCTCCATTTGGTTCACGCGTCATAGTCAGAAACGACAGCCTCCACTAGTCCATTGAAACGTGGCGCGAACTCGTTCATCTTATACCTATAAACTTGTCCAAGAACAATCAAACATCATTTTAAATGTATCCTTAGGAACACTTTTACGTATATTTACTATAATAAATCAACCGGAATATAAACTGAGCTCTACAGACCGAGGGAAACACAGTGCGCGCTTGGCGAGAGCGCGTGCCCAGTCCTACAGAGTTCCAAAGAGGCACTTCCTGATTCTCTGTTCTAACTCATCTGAACAGCATGAAACCACTTTCTAGAGACAAAGGACATCCAGAGGAAGCGATAGGTACTGCATTCATATGCCCTTTTATGGGCATTTTCATGAGGGAGGGGTTCCAAATGAGGCACTCTGTGAAAACCACTTTCTCTAGGACAGAAATTCCTTGGGGTTTTGCCTGCCATATCCGTTCTGTTTTACTCACAGACAAATGGTTAACAGTTTTACAAAATTCAGAGTGTTTCCTATCCAATGGTACCAAATATGTGCATATCCTATTTTCTGGGCCTGAATGGGAGGCATTTTACTTTGGGCACGCCAGGCTCTCCAAAACGGTCAAGTTGTGCAGTGATCCCTAAGAAGTAAAAAAATGGAAAGAATATGGCACCAAACAAACCTGTCAAGAGAGGGCCGCCCACCAAAACTCACAGACCAGGCAAGGAGGGCATTAATCAGAGAGGCAACAAAGAGACCAAAGATAACCCTGAAGGAGCTGCAGAGCTCCACAGCGGAGATTGGAACATCTGTCCATAGGATCACTTTAAGCCGTACACTCCACAGAGCTGGGCTTTACGGAAGAGTGGCCAGAATAAAGCCATTGCTTAAAGAAAAAAATAAGCCAACATGTTTGGTGTTCGCCAAAAGGCATGTGGGAGACTCCCCAAACATATGGAAGAAGGTGCTCTGTGACTAAAATTGAGTTTTTTGGCCATCAAGGAAAATGCTATGTCTGGCACAAACCCAACATCTATCATCACCCTGAGAACACCATCCCATTTTTAATCGGCAGGGACTGGGAAACTGGTCAGAATTGAAGGAATGATGGATGGCGCTAAATACAGGGAAATTCTTGAGGGAAACCTGTTTCAGTCTTCCAGAGATTTGAGACCTTCCAGCAGAACAATGACCCTAAGCATACTGCTAAAGCGACACTTGAGTGGTTTAACATTGGAATGGCCTAATCAAAACCCAGATCTCAATCCAATTGAGAATCTGTGGTATGACTTAAAAGATTGCTGTACACCAGCGGAACCCATCCAGCTTGAAGGAGCTGGAGCAGTTTTGCCTTGAAGAATGGGCAAAAATCCCAGTGGCTACATGTGCCAAGCTTATAGAGACATACCCAAAGAGACTTGGGGAATGTCTAAAGGTGGCTCTACAAAGTATTAACTTTGGGGGGGTGAATAGTTATGTACGCTCAAGTTCTGTTTTTTTTTGTCTTGTTACTTGTTTGTTTCACAACAAAAGAAATGTGCATCTTCAAAGTGGTAGGCATGTTGTGTAAATCAAATGATACAAACCCCTCAAAAATCTATTTTAATTCCAGGTTGTAAGGCAACAAAATAGTAAAAAAGGGGGTGAAGACTTTCACAAGCCACTGTAGTTTATTAACACCATCTGTTCTAATGTGCTCACGAAACAGTAATTCAAGAAGATCTAAATGCATATTCCCATGAAACTGATTGAGTTCAAATGGTTGGCATGCAGTATTATTATTCATGATTGACAGTGATGATGGCCTATTTTGAAATTAGGTATGCCTAACTTGTTTAAGGGTATTACAAATAAAAACTTTTCTTGAGACAATATGTGTGGTCATAGGCAGCACATTGCAAATGGAGGATGCATTTTAATATATTAGGCATTTTAAATGTGGTCACCTGACCTGAAGAGGTCAGATCATTGTACTGCCAAGCTCCGTCTGCCAGTACTTTGTTTTAAAATGTTAGTTTATTTCATTTTATCATTGAAGATTATTTTGGGAGCATTTTTTTGTGTGATGATTAAGTAGTTATGAATTAGGATAAAAGTTACAATCATTTTACTATGCCGTAGTAATCAAGATGTGCACTTTTTGACTTGTGTTTGGTATATAGGAGCTGCTGCTGGCTGAGAAGTGGGCCCGGATGAACAAACTGCCGTTCCCTAAGATCGACCCCAAAGTGTTTGACCGCGAGGGCCTGAAAGAGTGCTACATCTTCAAGCCAAAAAAGGGGGAACGGAACTGCCCCACTGTCATCCATTTTGTCCTGGTCAACATCAACTTCAGGATGTTCAAAGCCCCTGGTAAGTACTGTATATGTACAGTGTATGCCATATGTATGTCTGTACAGTTTGTTTGTGTACATGTGAAATATGTGAGCCCTGTTTGAAAGTGATTTCCTCTTCAATTAAGCTATGGGGCGTTTAGCTATAAGCAATGTTATTTTAGTGACTGGTCTCCCCTATCTTGGTTTTGGTTCCTAGATCAATTCCAGTGTATACCGTTCAAGTCTGGTCTATTCCGATGTATTCCAAACATAATAGTAGGCACCTTACTGACTGGAATATACCCCTAAGGAAGTTGAGTGTTTATGGTGGAGAATTGGGACATGTGTGGGATTGGTATTTTACAAGCTGCCTAGTGGGGTGACTTATGAACCCATAAGGAGCAGATCTGTGACCAGGTGCTATGGGGGGAATCTCTCACTATGCTGGGAGAGCAGTGTGTGTAAACAGGGTATACATCATCAGCCATAGGAACACATATATACACTGGCCTGGCCTCTGCGCTGCCTCACACACTGAATTATAGTGTTTAGGGCCTCATGACGAGGGCCACTCACATGTTGTCATACACTGATATATTTATGTCTGTGTAGGAGAGAGAGAGAGTAGGTTATATCACTGGTCTGGTAATCCCCTGTAAGTCAAAGACAAGTGTACCCTCATTTAGGGTGCCTTAAGCTAAAGTGTGGCTTAAGCTACATGCCTAGGGTGCCTTAAGCTACATGCCTTAAGCCAAAGTGTACAACACCCGTTGAATATGGCCGGTGTCAGTAAACGTCGGCAAAAAAGTGTAATGAAATTGTTGCCAGCAGAGCTGGTAAGGCTGTTTTCATGTTATCCAGAGGTAAACAAATCATTGGCCAGAGCGTCAAGTGTGCGCTCTGAATGCTCAGAGAGCGAAACAAGATGGGTGGGGCTAAAGCTTAAGAGGGTGTGAACGATGCTGAATGGGTGTAGACAAAGAAGAGCTCTGCACTAGATACCAAAACATTCAAAGGCCATTTTCGCAAAAATGAGTTTACATGTTTATCAACTTTCAAAGCAGAATTACTTTCCCTTTGTTCCTCAAAAATGCAGTGTATGATATACCATTTTGTAGCTCTGAGTCTCTACTTTTATTCCATGTAAAAGACATGATTTCAAATTTTGCTACATAAGACCGAATCCAGGTGGTGAGTCACAAATGACTAGCCATCACGTAACTTCGACATTGTTAAAATGGATTGACAGTGCATAATCCACTGCAGTTGGGGCTGAAACAACCGTAGTTCTGGATTAGTCATATGATATAGGCTATTATTAGCTGTATATAACCAGTTGTTAGTTAGTCATAGTCACTATCATCCCTTTGCTGTGTGTTTGAAGGAGTGCCTCGTGAGACAGAACAGGAGAAGAAGATGGCTGACTTTGACATCTTTGATGACCCCGAGACGCCGTACTCCACGTTTAACTTCCAGTACTCAAACCAGGCCTTCACACAACTCCACGACCTCATGGAGTTCAATACGCTCAACAATATCGAGGTATGTTCAGCCTTCAACAACATCACCACTGGCTACTGTACATCAGTCTCTAATATGTTTAGGTCAGACAGTTTTCGGAACAATTAAGTGCTCTTAAAAGAGCCAGGAAATATGTTGATGTGGAGCCATGCTAGTTTTGTCTATGGTTGGTGCGTTATCGTGAAGTGTTTTACAACATCAAGGTCAAATTGATTCTTAAGCACTGTGTGTGGGTGTCTAAAACGATCCCACGAATCAAAAAGTCAGTTCAGTCGATCAGAACTAAAATGTCAGTGGCTGAAGGGGTTTCCCAATATGACATTAGTACTGTATGTGGTAGATGGTAATGTGCATCCTGACTCCTGTTCAAACCACCCTCAACGAAGAAGTGAGTTCGTTTAGCAAGAACTAATGTTAAACAATATTTCAACAACATAAATATCAGTTCATCCAGCCAGATATAATGTATGTAAAACATTCCAGCAACATCAAGGTTTGGTCAATTATCCATCACTAATTATGGGTCCCCCGGACATCAAAAACCTGTGTGTAGGCCTATGCTAATTAGTTTTTTTATCTAACCTCTAACCACATTTGAATTCATTATGATTGCTTGTTAACAGTCAATTGACTAACCACATGTGTAGGTTAATACAGAGTGTTTAATTAATTCCACCTCCTCCATCCACCTCTCTAGGTGATAAAAGAGGCAATTAAGGAGAGCATTGTGTATAGGAAGGAGAATCCCTCACGCTGCTCTGTGTCCCTCTCACTCAACGAGATCCAGAACAAAATGTTCCTGAAGCGGGAGATGCGGGAGAAAGCCCGGAAGTGAGAGCCTGACTGCTGGCAGAAGCAACATCAAGATATCAGACTTTGCGAATTGACATACAGTACATACAGTACCAGTAAAAGTTATTTTTACATTTTTCTTTACTAAATAACACATACGGAATCATGTAGCAACCAAAAAAGTTTTCAACAAATCAAAATATATTTTATATTTGAGATTCTTCAAAGTAGCCACCCTTTGCCTTGATGACAGCTTTGCACACTCTTGACATTTCATGTTAAAGTGTACTGTTAGCTAGCTAGCTAACGTTAGCTGGCTGGCTTGCTAACTAACGTTACGTCATGCGTTGGGATTCATTGTTTACCTAGCTAGCTACATTTCTTAACTAAAGACTCTTGTCTTAGTGTGCCTGAGCGCAGAATAACTGATTCATTTTTACACTCAACACCCGTTTAATATGTCCGGTGTAAGTTAACGTTGGCAACAAAGCGTAATTCAATTGTTGCCAGCAGCACAGTTAGTCACCAACGCTCTGGATAACATGAAAACAGCCTAATCAGCTCTGCTAGGTTGAGTAAAATGGTCAGAATGGGGTGTTATCTCATTATGTGTCTGGAAGTAGCTAGCCAATGTTAGGCAGTTAGCTTGGGTGCTTGACTGTTGTTGTGAGGTCAGAGCTTTCGGATCAACCCTACTTATTGGCCAGAGCGTCCAGTGTTCGCTCTGAAAGCGAAACGGTCTGAAATTACGAACGGACAATCTGACGCTCTGAAATTACGAACGGACAATCTGACAGCACAGTTGCAGTCATCAGCGCTCTGGATAACATAACAGCCTAACCAGCTCTGCTAGGGCGAGTAATGTTCAGTGACCTGTTCTCTCTCTCGATGTCTGGAAGTAGCTGGAAAGTTAGTACAAAATTCTCAGATCAACCCTTAAAGAGATGGGTGGGGCTAAGGCTTAAGAGGGTGTGAGCAATGCTGAATGGGTGTAGACAAATAGTAGTACCAAAACAGATGGTTCTCTCAAAAGTGAGTTTACAAGTTAATCAACTTTCAAAGCAGAATTACTTTCCCATTGTTTCCTCAAATGCAGTGTATGATATACATTTTTTTGTAGCTCTGAGTCTCTACTTTAATCCAATGTAAAAAATAGAAATTCAAATTTTGCTACATAAGACCGAATCCAGGTGGTGAGTCACATATTTAGATTTGTTTAACACTTTTGGTTACTACATGATTCCATATGTGTCATTTCATAGTTTTGATGTCTTCACTATTATTCTAAAATGTAGGAAATAGTAAAAATAAAGAAAAACCCTGGAATGAGTAGGTGTATACAAACTTTTGACTTGTACTTGCTTAATTAATTTGATTACATTTATGGTGTTTCTACTCCAAGTAAAATGAAAAACCCTCTGGGTTTCCGTTAGGATAGAATGGAAAATACATCACTGTACAATGTGACGGTCGGGAGTAGTCTACAGTGCTGGGCTCTTTAGCTGAAGAATCTCCGTGTTGTGTGCGGCACACAGGAGACTGGGGTTCAATTCCCGGATGGGGAGGAAGGAGTAGGCTGTCCTTGTAAATACTAATTTGTTCTTAACAGGTTCCATATGTGTTATTTCATAGTTGTGATGTCTTCACTATTATTCTACAATGTAGAAAATAGTACAAAATAAAGAAAAACCCTGGAATGAGTAGGTGTGTCCAAACTTTTGAGGCCATCAAGACATTTTGGCTAGAGAAATTGACAATGCTACAATGCAAAAAAATACATTGATCATCTCAGCAAGGTTTTACCTGTGGTCGTGGAGCTGGGTGGAAGTGCAACTAAAATGTATTTTAAATAACCATCTGCATTTTGAATGTCGTTTTTTCTAATTATTTTATTTACGAAAGCATAAAGATGTTGATGAAGAAATGCTGTACCTCTGTTTTGAGTTAGAAATGTAACACTTCAGAGTACTTAAGCATCGAATACATTTCAGGTAGGGGGATGTTCACACCTATAGTAGCCAGGCTATAAAGAGTATTGTCCTGCTAATCGGGCTACAATAGTTTGAAACCCGGTTTTCAAAATGCCACCAGCTGTCCATCACTACTGTAAATAAAAACACAGCTTCTTGTTTACATCTTGTTTACATTCTTTATTATAACCACAATGTCCCAATTAATTTTAGAGTTTGGGATTCATTTGATTATATTATCGTGTTTATATTCCAAGAAAAACAAAAAACCTTCTGAGATTCCATTAGGATGGAATGGAAAATATGGTGCTGTACAACGCGATGGTTGGGTGTAGGCTATACAGTACTTGGCTATTTAGCTAAAGCATCCCTGTGTTGTGCAGGCATGTGGGAGACTGGGGTTCACTATTATTCTACAATGTAGAAAATAGTACAAAATAAAGAAAAACCCTGGAATGAGTAGGTGTGTCCAAACTTTTGAGGCCATCAAGACATTTTGGCTAGAGAAATTGACAATGCTACAATGCAAAAAAATACATTGATCATCTCAGCAAGGTTTTACCTGTGGTCGTGGAGCTGGGTGGAAGTGCAACTAAAATGTATAATATATATGTGAAAATATCCAAGGGGCTTTTATATAATTCTAAATTAAAATAATCGCTTTGTTTAAAAAATAACAATATTTGAGAGGATTTCGTTTTTTCAAATAACGTAAAATTTAGCGAGGAAAAAGGCCATTCTGGAACATGGGGTGAGCCATTGTTACTCATTTGTATATAAAGCCAGTTTGTTTATTTAGAATTATAGAGAAACCAAAAACCTACAGTCAACTCCTGGGTCTCCCAGTCAATGCCATCACAGGTATTGTTATGGAACAGAGACTCAAGACAAAGACTTTTCCAAAAAGGAGTAACAGGTTTAATGGGATATAGCTGGTGATGACAAAAATGGAGTAGAGAGAGTCTCTGTAAGATGGTGAAGGGAAATCCAGATAGGTATTCTTGTATGAAGAGGTGGCCGGAGGATGAACACTGGAACCAGGAAGACGAGGGAGACACTGGAAGGTAGATGAAACAAGGTAGAATACGAAGGTCGAGGTTAGAGGAACAGGGAGTGAGTCCTTTCTCAAACAAGACCAGACAAAGTGACTGTGTTGGGGGAGTGCCTATATGCTGACTGTGCTGATGATCCAATGACGTGCAGGTGTGGGTGATTAGAACTCAGGTGACAGTGATCTCTGTGATTGTGTGGTGGTAGAGCCTGGCTGATCCCTGACAGGTATGGAACCAGCATCTGTAGCAACACAGCATGCACTGCTATGCAGTGTCTTAGACCGCTGTGCCACTCAGGCACTGTACAGAGCTGTTACCATTCAAACAAATGTTTCTGTTGAACATGTATCCCAACTTCATTACCTACTTGGGCCCTATGGCCCACGTTGGTTTACCAAACTTAGAACTCAGAGTTTGCGAGCACGGCTTAAGACGCATCAAAAGTGTGCGGCGCTGCGAACCCTGACATCTCAGGTTTGAAGTTTGGACAGAAGCACTCACTCCAATTAGAGGGTGCATTATCAGGTATTCAAGCGTTGAAAGATGACACCCAACAACTGTTTCTACCACGAAACCAATACCCACCGTGGTTGAAATAACTGTAAAGTACGTCGCCAGCAAAACGACTACCGCTACAATCGACCTGATCGCTATGTTCATACACCCAACCCACACAAACTAGATTTATATCCTGCTCATGAGAACAGAGAGGAGCGGACAGGCCCCTCGACTGGTCTAACCTTAGAACACATCTGAGATATTATTGAGGTGTACCACACTGGTCATGAAAGAAGTCCAGTGGACTTTCCACCTCCAAGAGAAATGGCAACAATAATCATTCCTTGCCATGTGTAGTTTCAACTACAATGCAACTAGTAAAATGCTCTAATCATGTGTTCTGGTAGGATAACGTTTCAGAATAAATCGGTAGGATAACTGGTCCACTTGAGTACCAGTACCAATGCCAGCACTGTCAGTCCAGTCACAATCAGTAAGAAGGTAAGAGACCACACAAATCAAATTGCTATTGATAAAATGTACCCTGAGGCCTTTGTCTCTACAGCTACAGTACTCACCAGTTTCTCCCCAGAGGTCCATAGGTCATCCCTGTAGACTGTCCGAAGCTAGTGCCATAAAGCTGTAGACTTATCATGTAGTTATCAACTTAGGATAGTGCCCTAAAGCAACACACAGCTAAGTAGAAACACCCTAGATATGACATTAGACACAATGCCATGATAGAGTCATTTAGCCAAGACCTTGGACATATACAGTTTACATACACTTTAACCAAATACAAACTCAGTTACACAATTCCTGACATTTAATCCTAGTAAAAATTCCCTGTCTTAGGTCAGTTAGGATCACCACTTTATTTTAAGAATGTGAAATGTCAGAATAATAGTAGAGAATGATTTACTTCAGCTTTTATTTCTTTCGTCACATACATACACTCAATTAGTACTTGGTAGCTTTGCCTTTTAATTGTTTAACTTGGGTCAAAAGTTTTGGGTAGCCTTCCACAAGCTTCCCACAATAGATGGGTGAATTTTGGCCCATTCCTCCTGACAGAGCTGGTGTAACTGAGTCAGGTTTGTAGGCCTCCTTGCTCACACACGCTTTTTCAGTTCTGCCCACACATTTTCTATAGGATTGAGGTCAGGGCTTTGTGATGGCCACTCCAATACCTTGACTTTGTTGTCCTTAAGCCAGTTTGCCAGAGCTTTGGAAGTTTGCTTGGGGTCATTGTCAATTTGGAAGACCCATTTGCGACCAAGCTTTAACTTTCTGACTGATGTCTTGAGATGTTGCTATCCACATAATTTCCCTCCCTCATGATGCCATCTATTTTGTGAAGTGCACCAGTCCCTCCTGCAGCAAAGCACCCCCACAACATGATGCTGCCACCCCTGTGCTTCACGGTTGGTATGGTGTTCTTTGGCTTGCAAGCTTCCCCCTTTTTCCTCAAAAAATAACAATGGTCATTATGGCCAAACAGTTATATTTTTGTTTCATCAGACCAGAGGACAATTCTCCAAAAAGTATGATCTTTGTCCCCATGTGCAGTTGCAAACCGTAGTCTGGCTTTTTTATGGCAGTTTTGGAGCAGTGGCTTCTTCCTTGCTGAGTGGCCTTTCAGGTTATGTCGATATAGGACTCGTTTTACTGTGGATATAGATACTTTTGTACCTGTTTCCTCCAGCATCTTCACAAGGTCCTTTGCTGTTGTCCTGGGATTGATTTGCACTTTTCGCACCAAAGTATGTTCATCTCTAGGAGACAGAACGCGTCTTTTTCCTGAGCGGTATGACGGCTGCGTGGTCCCATGGTGTTTATACTTGCGTATTATTGTTTGTAAAGATGAACGTGGTTCCTTCAGGCATTTGGAAATTCCTCCCAAGGATGAACCAGACTTGTGGAGGTCTACAATTTTTTTTCTGAGGTCTTGGCTGATTTCTTTTGATTTTCCCATGATGTCAAGCAAAGAGGCACTGAGTTTGAAGGTAGGCCTTGAAATCCACAGGTACACCTCCAATTGACTCAAATGATGTAAATTAGCCTATCAGAAGCTTCTAAAGCCATGACATAATTATCTGGAATTTTCCAAGCTGTTTAAAGGCACAGTCAATTTAGTGTATGTAACTTCTGACCCACTGGAATTGTGATACAGTGAATTATAAGTGAAATAATCTATCTGTAAACAATTGTTGGAAAAATTACTTGTGGAGAAATTTGTGGAGTGGTTGAAAAACGAGTTAATGACTCCAACCTAAGTGTATGTAAACTTCCCGACTTCAACTGTATAGAATACAGTCCAATTAGATGATTAAGGTGTGGTAACTATATTTTGGATATATTTTCTTAATGTTTTTATTCATTTTTGTTTCATTTTCTTTGACACTTAGGAAGTGATAGAGCCATAAACAAGTTTCCCATACTACCATCAGTTAGTGCCACAACGCCGCTCATTTGGGGAAGAAATTGAATTATGTATTTTGTGAGAGTGTGTGCGTTGTTAATATCTGCCTTAGTTACTGCCTAGATCTACCAGCCTGGACAACTGGATGACTGGTATTCCGAATATTCCGAATGGCTCGAACGTCCACTTCTGGTAAGTGTCGAGGAAGGGGTATGTTTCCTCATAAACAATTCCTGATACCTAAGTTGAAAACATTGCGAGCTCCTGTTCAACCGACCTGGAGTTTCTGATGCTAAAATGCCAACCCCACTATATGCCTATGGAATTCACATGTGTTATCACAGCTGTGTACATACCACCACAAGCAAGCACAAAGGCGGCACTCAGTGAACTGTACAAGATCATTAGCCAGCAGAATCCTCTCACCAAGAAGCAGTCTTTATTGTTGCGGGTGACTTTAATTAAAAACGTCTAAAAATTTAAAATAACCAACATGTATCCTACACCACAAGAGGATCCAGTGTGCTTCAGGATGCATACAATGCCATCCCCCGCTCCTACTTTGGCCAATCAGATCACGTCCCTTTGTTCCTACTCCCCGCCTACATACAGCAACTCAAGAGGGAGCCACCAACAGAGAATAGTGCAGTGCTGGACAGAGGAGGCAGACAATGCTGCAGGATAGTTTTGAGAATACTGATTGGAATTCATCCACCCAGGACTCATCCAGCAACATTAGGGAATATGCATTGTCAGTCACAGGCTTCATTAGGAAATGTGTTGATGATGTTGTACCCACAATAACAATCTGGACATAACCCAACCAAAAACTCTGGATGAATGGAGATATCCGTACAATGCTGAAAGCCCGTACTACAGGGTTCAATGTCAGCAGAACGAACCCTGATGGCTCGGTGACGCGCAACACATACAAGTCAAGCAGGTACGAGCTCCGCAAATCCATTAGGGATGTAAAAAGACTATACAGACTCAAAATGAAGTGATGTTCGACAACTCAAGACTCTCATCGCATGTGGCAGTGAATACAAACTATCCCAGACTACAAAGGCAAATCCAGCTGTGCGGTTCCCACCGAAGCCTCCCTCCCAGAGGAGCTCAACACATTCTATGCTTGCTTCAAGGCAGACAATACAGAGCCATCAAGGAAGACTCCCGCTGCTCCGATGTTGACGTGAGGAAAATTTGCCTACCTCTCCAACAGATCCAGGGAAGATGCCATGTCCATCGCTATTCACACAGCTGTAACAAAAGGAATATCTGCTGTTCATTGACTACAGTTTAGCATTCAACACTATTGTTCCCTCCAAACTCGACACCAAGCTCAGAGCCCTGGGTCTGGATACCACCCTCTGCAACTGGATCCTGGAATTGTTGATGGGCAGACAACAGGCAACAACACCTGCACCACACTGACTCTTAACACAGGGTCCCTCCAGGGGGGTGTCCTCAGTCCTCTGCTGTGCTCCCTGTTCATCCACGACTCTGTGGCTTAGCATGACACCAACTCCATCACCAAGTTTGCTGACAACACCACAGGTGTAGGCCTGATAACCAACAGTCAGCCTATAGGGAGGAGGTACTGTAAGTTAACATGCATTGTGGTGTCACGACAATAACTCAACGTCAGCAAAACAAAGGAGTTGATTGTTGACTTTAGGAAGCAAAGGAGGGAACATGCTCAGATCCACATCTGAGCAGTAAAAACTGCAGTAAAGAGTCACCGGGGACTTGTCATGGACCAACAACACCATCACTCTTGTCAAGAGGGCGCAACAGTGTCTCTACTTTCTGAGCCGGCTGAAGAAATTTGGCATCTCGCGCCGGGTCCTCTCCAAATTCTATGGCTGCACATTCAAGAGCGTTCTCACCGGTTACATCATGGCTGGTACGGGAATTGCGCCGTCCATGACCGCAAGTCACTCCAGCGGGTGGTGAAGACAGCCCAGGACATCACTGGGACCGTGCTCCCACCCATCCAGGACATCTACTCATAAAAGTGCCTGAGAAAGGTGCGCAGCATCATCAAGGACCTCACATACTCCAGCCATGAGCTGTTCTCTCCCTTACTGTCGGGCAGACAGTATCGGAGCATGAGGTCTGATAGAAACTATATCTATAAGCTATCAGACTGCTGAACACAAGAACTGGACTGACCACCTACTCTGATTCTCGGCACCTTAGCACACATGCTCTCCAGTGGCGGTCGGTGCCGTTTAAGATGAGGTAGGACAATTAGATTTTTTATGAGCATGGCCTTATTTCTATTACAGCATATTCGATAACTGTCATTCATATTCCATGTAACATCGATAGGTTTAAGTTACTACATGATACTCAAACTATTCCTGTAGCTTATGCTTTCTGTGCTAGATTCATTCTCTGATCCTTTGATTGGGTGGACAACAAGTCAGTTCATGTTGCAAGAGCTCTGATAGGTTGGAGGACGTCCTCCGGAAGATGGTATAATTAATGTGTACATCTATGGAAGGGGATGAGAACCATGAGCATCCTAGGTTTTGTTTTGAAGTCTATGTACCCAGAGGAGGACGGAAACTGGCTGTCCTCTTGCTACACCATGGTGCTACCCCAGAGAGTTCTGTTGAGGCTACTACTCATTGCAAAACAGTGTGTTTAAATTAATTATTTGGTGACATGAATATAGTTAGTAATGTTTGACAATTTTTATGAAATTCACTGAGGAGGATGGTCCTCCCCATCCTCCTCAGAGGAGCCTCCATTGATGCACTCACTAATGCAAACACCCACACAGACATACACACACAACTTCTGTCCTCCCTTTCCCATACACATGTCAATATTGGACTATAAATTGTGCCTTCCTGTATTATACTTATGCTAAAAAATATATTATATTCTACTGCCATTTCCTTTATGTTCGTATTCTTATCTTTTATTATTTCTTATTGTTGTTGCATGGTCGAGAAGGATCCTGCAAGTAAGAATTTCTTTGGAAGATGTTTACCATGCATATCCCGTACATCCGATTAATAAAATTTGAAGTGTTTGTCCTCAGGCCTGGAGGGAAGCCAAAGTCATTCCGCTACCCAAGAATGGAAAAGCAGCCTTTACTGGTTCTAACAGCCAACCTATCAGCTTGCAGCCAGCTCTTAGCAAACTGTAGGAAAACAATTTGTTTGGCCAAATACAATTCTATTTCTCTGTAAACAAATTAACAGATTTTCAGTATGCTTATAGAGAAGGCCACTCAACATGTACTGCACTGACACAAATTACTGATGATTGTTTGAAAGGAATTGATAATAAGAAGATTGTGGGAGCTGTACTGTTAGATTTCAGTACAGCCTTTGAAATTATTGACCATAACCTGTTTTTCAAAAACGTATGCGTTATGGCTTTTCAACCTCTGCTATATTGTGGATTCAGAACTAATAGAACAGAGTTTTTTATTTTATGGAAGCTTCTTTAATGTTAAACATGTAAAGTGTGGTGTATTGCAGGGCAGCTCTCTTTGCCTCTACTCTTTTCTGTTTTTAGCAATTATCTGCCACTGGAATTAAACAAAGCCTGTGTGTCCATGTATGCTGATGATTCAACCCTATATGTGTCAGCAACCACAGCTTGTGAAATCACTGCAATCCTAAACAAAGAGTTCCCGTCAATTTTAGAATGGGTGGACAGTAATAAACTGGTCCTTAACATCTAAAACTAACAGTATTGTATTTTGTACAAATCATTCCCTAAGTTCTAGACCTCAGCTGAATCTGGCAATGAATGGTGTAGGTGTTGAGCAAGTTGAGGAGACTAAATTACTTGGTGTTACTTTCGATTGTAAAGTGTCATGGTTGAAAACATATTGATTCAATGTTTGTAAAGATGGGTAGAGGTCTGTCTGTGATAAACAGATGGTCTGCTTTTTTGACACCACACTCCACAAAGCAAATCCTGCAGGCTCTAGTTTTATCTTATCTTAATTATTGTCCAGTCATATGGTCAAGTGCTGCAAAGAAGGACCTAGTTTAGCTGCAGCTGGCCCAGAACAGAGTGGCATGTTTTGCTCTTCACTGTAATCAGAGGGCTAATATCAATAATATGCATGCAAGTTTCTCTTGGCTAAGAGTTGTTTTTGTAAGAAACAATGTGTTAGAAATCCCAAATTGTTTGCATAGTCAACTTACACACAGCACTGACACACACACTTACCCCACCAGACATGCAACCAGGAGTCTTTTCAAAGGTCCAGAACAAATTCAAGAAAACATACAGTATTATATAAAGCCATGATTGAACTCCCTTCCATGTCATATAGCGCAAGTGAACAACATACCTGGTTTAAAAAATAAATAAAGCACCACCTCCACTTTGTGACCTACTTTTTGTGTGTATGTACTGACTAGTATGTGTACCTGATAGATGCAAACGCAAGCACACTACTTGTTAATGTTTTTAAATTGTCAAGAATTTTGTCTGTAATGTCTTTTTCATTATGTGTCAGACCCCAGTAAGACTAGCTTTCGCCATTGCATCCGAGGGTGTGCATGGATGTGTCTGGGTGGTACATGTAAGGTCAGCCAGGTCACACATCTGAGGACATTAGAGAGTGCTTCACACTCTCTTCCTATTTTACTCACACTTTCTCTGACACTACACAGAGCTATTCTAATCCAGTTAGTCAGATTCCACCACATGCACTCCCGACACAGTTACACGCACTCCTAACACAGTGAGCAATCCTTTCTCACACAGCTGACACAGACTGGAAACTGGCAGATAGAGTGGTCAGGTCCAGCACGTCTGACCCAATGGGAAGTAGTGTGTTTATGTTATCCTTTCTCTTCAATAAGAGGCAAAAGGCCAACTGTCTACACATGGCCCATTAGACATGTTACAGTAAATGTTAATGCCCCACTAATATTAGGGTGTGTCCATTCTCATAAATTATATTTATGCCTACCAGTAAGTGTAGTTTCTTATGAGTCTGGAATTTATTTAAAGTGCAGTTTTTTGGGAAGATGTGTCTTTTGTGCTTTTAACAAAGACCATCTCTGTGGGCTTCATGATGACAAAGCTAAAACCAGCTGGAAACGTTCCCTTATTTCCCGCAAACCTAAAAAGACCACTTCAAAATAATTTGACGTAGTCGTGACATCATGGAGTGTGAGCTGCACAGGGTTTCTCTTTCATCCGTCATGGGGGACCACCACGGTCGACTGGCTGGCAGTTTCTACCCCCTGAACCAGCACAGCACGGTCGGTAAAGTACATACAGTGCCTTCGGAAAGGGTTCACACCCCTTGACTTTTTCCACATTTTGTTGTGCTACAGCCTGAATTTAAATTTAGTTTTTTTTGTCAGTGGCCTACAAACAATACCCCATAATGTCAATGTGGAATTATGTTTTTCAAAATGTTTACAAATTAATAAAAAATGAAAAGCTGAAATGTCTTGAGTCTATAAGTACTTAACCACTTTGTTACGGCAAGCCTAAATAAGTTCAGGAGTAAAAATCTTCTTAACAAATCACATAATAAGTTGCATGGACTCACTCTGTGTGCAATAATAGTGACTAACATGATTTTTGAATGACTACCTTATCTCTGTACCACAGTGGCGGATTTAGGTACAGGCGACATGGGCGCCCGCACAATTTCTTTTTTGAATGGTGACATTTGCACGATTGGTTTTCTATTGCTTATTTGCATGTCACGTCAATGATATCATGCCACCGTGTGGGACTGTGGGTCAATTAACCTTGTCGGAGTGGGCTCCCTGATTCTAGTTTGTGAGCTAGGCAGGCTACTGCCTGGGAAGGTCTCCCACTCAGAAATACGAGATGGGGAGGGGGGCGGGGGTAGGTTGACCTCAGGTCTCTCCACTGGAAGCCCGAGGTAGAAGGAGCGGGGGAATCTATCAAATAGCGCACCTATAACTTTGTACAGTACTAATGCAATTAGTAAAATCAGTCACACTACGAAATGCTACCAAATAAACCACAATTCATTCATAATACTGTGAATATATACACTACTGTTCCAAAGTTTGGGGTCACTTAGAAATGTCATTGTTTTTGAAAGAAAAGCACATTTTTTGTCCATTAAAATAACATCAAATTGATCAGAAATACAGTGTAGACATTGTTAATGTTGTAAATAACTATTGTAGCTGGAAACTGGACATTTTTTATGGAATATCTACATAGGCCCATTATCAGCAACCATCACTCCTGTGTTCCAATGGCACGTTGTGTTAGCTAATCCAAGTTGATCATTAGAAACCCCTTTTGCAATTATGTTAGCACAGCTGAAAACTGTTGTACTAATTAAAGAAGCAATAAAACTGGCCTTCTTTAGACTAGTTGAGTATCTGGAGCATCAGCATTGTGGGTTCGATTGCAGGCTCAAAATGGCCAGTAACAAAGACCTTTCTTCTGAAACTCGGCAGTCTATTCTTGTTCTGAGAAATGAAGGCTATTTCATGCGAGAAATTGCCAAGAAATTGAAGATCTCATACAACGCTGTGTACTACTCCCTTCACAGAACAGCGCAAACTGGCTCTAACCAGAATAGAAAGAGGAGTGTGAGGCCCCAGTGCACAACTGAGCAAGAGGACAAGTACATTATAGTGTCTAGTTTGAGAAACAGACGCCTTACAAGTTCTCAACTGGCAGCTTCATTTAATAGTACCCGCAAAACACCAGTCTCAACGTCAACAGTGAAGAGGCAACTCCGGGATGTTGGCCTTCTAGGTAGAGTTCCTCTTTCCAGTGTCTGTGTTCTTTTGCCCATCTTAATATTACATTTTCATTGGCCAGTCTGAGATATGGCTTTTTCTTTGCAACTCTGCGTAAAAGGCACTCTGCCTAAAACTCAGTATGATGTTATTTTAATGGACAAAAGAAAAGTGATTTTCTTTCAAAAACAAGGACATTTTTATGTGACCCCAAACTTTTGAACGGTAGTGTATGTATGTATGTATGTATATATATAATGTGTATATATATATATAATGTGTATATACACACACACACACACACTCTCTCAATTGAGAAAGCTAAATCAAACTAATGTTTAAGTTCTATCTCTGACTGCTGGTGATCCTTGCACTGAAGCTAATACATTCTTCTTCTTCCCTGCTTAAGCAAGTTCTATCTGAATCTGGCATCATAACTGAGAAGAATGGTAATGCTTTTAATCATACTTTTATCACAGCAGGCTTTTATTTGAGAGAAAGTGTGGTTTAATTGACCCTGTTCAGTCAAATGAGTGCTCTTTCCTCTGCCAGCCTCTACCTGACTCGACATTTAACCAGTCAACTTCTAGTGAATCTTTGATTTCATTTAAACAATTTACCTGTCATGTGCTAGATGCCTTGACTGATGTAAAAACAAATCTACTGGGGCTGATATGCTTGATCCATTTTTGCTGCAGCCCTCCACAAAGGGCCATGACCCTTGTGACCTAAATCATTATTGCTTTATTTCTAAACTTTCTTGCCTAGCTAAAATATTAGAATCCTTGATTAATTCTCAGCTAAGATTTTTCTTATCTTTGAAATTGTACTCTAAATTTACATCAGTCGGGTTTTAGACCAGGTCATAGCATTTTTACATTTGAGTCATTTAGCAGACGCTTTTATCCAGAGCAACTTACAAGTTAGTGCATTCATCTTAAAATAGCTAGGTGGGACAACCACATATCAAATCTAATTTTATTTGTCACATGCGCCGAATACAACAGGTGTAGACCTTACCGTGAAATGCTTACTTACGAGCCCTTAACCAACATTGCAGTTCAAGAAATGGAGTTAAGAAAATATTTACTAAATAAACTAATGTAAATTAAATTACAATAACGAGGCTATATACAGGGCGTACCGGTACTCTGGCCATTCTTTTCTGGCCACTCTTCCATGAAGCCCAGCTCTGTGGAGTGTACGGCTTAAAGTGGTCCTATGGACAGATACTCCAATCTCCGCCGTGGGAGCTTTGCAGCTCCTTCAGGGTTATCTTTGTTGCCTTTCTGATTAATGCCCTCCTTGCCTGGTCTGTGAGTTTTGGTGGGCGGCCCTTTCTTGGCAGGTTTGTTGTGGTGCCATATTATTTCCATTTTTTAATAATGGATTTAATGGTGCTCCGTGGGATGTTCAACATTTCTGATATTTTTTTATAACTCAACCCTGATGTTACGTTCCCCAGTTTCTGTGTTGTTTTGGGTTTGTATGTGTTTCTATGTGTTTGTTTGTATGTGTGTATTTCAGGAAACAGCTTCCTGGATTCTAAGCAGCTGATTGGTCGACAATTGGAGCTCTGAACCCTCCCTCTCATCAGGGGAAACAGCTGTTTCAATTACAAACTTCTCCAACTGTATTAAAGCCAGTGTTCCTTTGTTTGAGGAGAGAGCTTCTTTGTATGTCCTGTGTCCCATTGTTGGTCTGTATAAAGAATTTTGTAGCCTGTCCTGCAGAGGTATGCGTTTGCTATAGTACCTAGTGTTTTTGGTTTATTCAAATTGTTCACTGAGTTTGGTGACTTATTCCATTTAATTTGTTCCCAGGGAGGAAGGGGAAGGCACCTTGGGAGTGTTTGGGCAAGAAGCCTGCGGGCATACATATACCCGTAGTATGTACTCTGTCTATGCATACTAGGTAAGACCTGGGCGGACCACCCCCTGTATTTTGGGTAGCGCGCCAGGTGGTGTTAAGGTAGGTAAGTAGTGGGTAGGTAGGAGAGGGGGCTCTTTAACTTTCTTTGCTTTGGTTCCGTCCAGCCCCTTTTCCCCACATTTACCGTGTTAAGGAAATAAATTCCCTGTTAACGGTAATATTCTCTGCCTCTGTCATCCTTACCCGCACCTACAATCACATACCTCTATCCTTGGTCTTCATGGTGCCACTTTCTTGGTGGTGTAGCAGACTCAAATTACAGGTTGTAATGCAACAAAATAGTAAAAACTTTTGCAAGGCACTGAAAATAGTCAGGGTGTCCATTTGATCAATTGTTCAGCAGTCTTATGGCTTGGGGGTAGAAGCTGTTATGGAGCCTTTTGGACCTAGACTTGATGCTCCGGTACCGCTTGCTGTGCAGTAGCAGAGAAATCTATGACTTGGGTGACTGGAGTCTTCGGGCCAAGATACCTGAGGTGGCAGACAGTAATGCTCGGGTTGGGGTGTAGGGTTTGAGCTTAGCCTGAAGGTAGGGAGGGGCATTTCCTCTTGCTGTTCCATAGACAAGCACCATGGTCTTGTATTGGATGCGAGCTTCGACTGGAAGCCAGTGGAGTGTGCGGAGGAGCGGGGTGACTTGAGAGAACTTTGGAAGGTTGAAAACCAGGCTGGCTGCTGCATTCTGGATAAGTTGCAGGGGTTTGATGGCACAAGCAGAGAGCCAAGCCAAAAGTGAGTTGCAGTAGTCCAGACAGGAGAGGACAAGTGCCTGGATTAGGACCTGCGCCGCTTTCTGTGTGAGGTAGGGTCGTACTCTACGGATGTTGTAGAGTATGAACCTGCAGGAGTGGGTCACTGCTTTGATGTTTGCAGAGAACGACTGGGTGTTGTCCTGGGTCACACCAATGTTCTTTGCACTCTGGGAGGGCGACACTGTGGAGTTGTCAACCGTGATTGGGAGGTCTTCCCTGGGAGGACGAGCAGTTCCATCTTGTCAAGGTTAAGCTTCAGGTAGTGGGCCGACATCCAAGTTGAGATAACTGCCAGGCACGCAGAGATGTGTCGCCACCTAGTCTCTCCTATCATAGCAATGATAGGAGAGACCATGTGAGGATATGATGGAGCTGAGTGACTTGGTATATAGAGAGAAGAGGAGAGGGCCTGGAACCGAGCCCTGGGGGACACCAGTAGTGAGAGTATATGGTGCAGACACAAATCCTCTCCACGTCACCTGGTTGGAGTGGCCTGCCAGGTAGGATGCAATCCAAGAGTGTGCATAGACTAAGACGCCCAGCCCAGAGAGGGTGGAGAGGAGGATCTGATGGTTCACGGTGTCGAAGGCACCATCTCTGCTGCATCCCTAGTTATAAATGATGTGGTTAACTGTATGGATAAAAGGCAATGTTGTTCTGCCCTCTTCATTGACCTGTAAAAGGCCTTCGATACTGTTGATCACTCAATTTTAGTACTCACCACTGCATTCTCTACCAGAAAGTTGGTTGGTTTTCATTTATAAAGCCCTTTTACAAAAACTCCCACTGTACCTAAAATCATTACTAACCTTTAGACACCCGATCTCAGGGATTGTTAACTCTGGAAATTCCTTTGGTCTCTACTGAGTTAGGTAAATCATATTTTAGTTTTCTTATCTTCAAAATGTTCTTAAATTGGATGTTTTGGTAAAAGAGACCTTGGTTTCAGTATGACTAAGTCAAATGAAAAATGCTGAGACGGAGAGGTTTCCACTAGCTTCTATAGACACGAAGTCTGATTCCACAGCCAAATTGGCTAAGAAAATGTCATTTTTGGTCTTAATTTAAGGTTAGGCATAAGGTTAGCAGTGGTTAAGGTTAGTATTAAATATCAAATTAAGAAGAGACATTTTAGAAATGGGCGGGGTTTATGTCTTTGTGGCTATAGAAGCTAGTGATGATCCTGAGAGAGCGGTTGAAGAGCACAGAGCCCGAGCCTGGCATCGATGGACATGATAAAGAAGGATCTGGTCCAGTAGGAATTACATTTTTGGAAACGTGGATCCTTGATTTTTGGCTGACCCATTTGTGGTTTCAAGATGAGTGGGAAAGGAGGTAACCGGTAGTGGACTTTGTTTGTGTTTCATCTAACCAGAGGGTTTGGGCACGCCGTGTCACGCAACTTGTGTCAAGATCTGTTTCTTGCTTTGCTCTTAGGAGTGATTTCTGGGGTAGTGTGGAGGTGGAGCAACTGAAGATTCCTAGTGTTGGTGACGCCCGCCGTTTGGTGCGAGACAGACCTGGTGGTGAGCGTGGTGAAACAGAAGAGTTACTGTCAGTTGATTTGAGTTTTGAGTCAGTCTTTACCCGACAAAGTCATCAAATCAAATGTGTTACACAGCTCCATGTTAGGATATATCAGTTATCCTGTTAGAGCTTTTATGCTAAATCCACTGAGCTGTTTCAGGTGCAACATTTATGGTCACAGCAGTTTGTAAGAGGGAGACTCCAAGATGTGGGAAGTGTGCAGGAGGGCATGGGACAGAGGATTGTGTAGTTTTGGTGGATAAAGTTGTGTGTGTCAACTGTAGGGGTGCCCATGTTACTGGGGATTAGAAGTGTCTGGTGTGAGAGAGGCAGGTGGAGGTGGCCAGAGTCAGAGTAGTGCAGAAGGAATTGTACTGTATGCTGAGGCAATGAAGAAAGTAGAGGAGGATGGGTGAAGGGTGAGGGATACTGACAGGATCCCTGTGAGTAGTGGATATGTGCCAGCACAGAGGGATAGGTCAACGAGGGATCTATGCTTCAGTAAGGTTGGCTTCTTAGCGCTCACCGCCATTGTACCACAAAAAAATTGATGTTGTGGTGGCAGCTGCAGGGAAATATTTGGGTATGCAAGATTTGACTTCAGAAGAGTTACAGGGTGTGTTGACGGGTGGTGTCCTGTCCTCTTAGGTCCTTGGTATGGTGCAGGAGCAGATGGGGACAAAGTAGTGGAATGGGGTAGTGTTTTTATTTGATTTTATTATGAGTGTAATGTTAGTGGTAGGAACCATGAGCTGTGTACCCTGGGAATCAGGGGACTAATAACAATGACTGACTAGGAAGCCACATTTATGTATTTTGTATTATTTTTCTTTAATTATCATAATTTATTTTGTTGTTCTTTGCCCAATGTTTATTTTATTTAAAAAATGTGTTCATTACCCATACAGTTGGTGGCGTCACACACTTAAATTAGTGCTAACGCCATTAGAGCAGAGAAGAAGAAGAGTTAGGTAGGAGTTGGTGTGGAGCTAAGATTGTAAACCGTGATTGACCACACACTACAGGACAGTAGGTGGTGGAATGTAGAGAGCGGGAGAGAGGATTGAAAGTGGAACATAAACTACATGACTAAAAGTATGTGGACACCTGCTCGTCGAACATCTCATTCCAAAGTCATGGGCATTAATATGGAGTTGGTCCCCCCTTTGCTGCTATAACAGCCTCCACTCTTCTGGAAAGGCTTTCCACTAGCTGTTGGAACATTGTGGGGACTTGCTTCCATTCAGCCACAAGAGCATTAATGAGGTCGAGCACTGATGTTGGGTGATTAGGCCTGGCTCGTAGTCGGCGTTCCAATTCATCCCATTGGTGTTCGATTGTGTTGAGGTCCGGGCTCAGTGCAGACCAGTCAAGTTCTTCCATATCGATCTCGGCAAATTAATGTATGGACCTCGCTTTGTGCACAGTGGCATTGTCATGCGGAACAGGAAAGGGCCTTCCAAACTGTTGCCACAAAGTTGGAAGCACAGAATTGTCTAGAATGTCATTGTATGACATTGATACAATTGGGTCATTCTACGAAAATGGTGGCTTTCCTGTCCCGGCCTTATTCACCAGGAAAAATACTTAAAAGTGTGAGATAATGACACAAACATTTAGTTTTTTGTTTTAAGTGTTTTATTATTAATAAAACATATGTAAGACAGTTAAATTGCAAACATTTTTATATATATTAGGGCACGGTCAGTACCATGAAATTGGTTTGTCCCTCGGGTCAGGAATCATGGTTTAGTGACATATTTTGAGTTTAAAAATATATTTTTCTCCCTCTTTAAATGTCGCAATACAAAGGAAAGTAGTATAGTTATTTAGTGGACTACTTAAAAAACTAATATCAAATAAAGATTTCAAATAATTTACAAATAATAGCTGTCCCTCAATGTCATGTCACTGGTGTTAAAATGTATAAAAACCACCACTTTGAAAAAATGCAACATCCTTGCCAAATTCTTCCTGTGTCAAAGGTTCATTGGAGATGGGACTGTTTTGAAAAGCTCATGGTGTGTGCACTCTCTCTTCATATGTTAACAATTTTATGATTAACTTGGTAATTTCATGCGAGGACTTATGATGTATCACTGGTGTTATACAGTTTACAGTAAGGGGAAAGGAAATTGGATTGAAATTATTGATAAAATTGCATGATTAAGTGATTTATTTACAATTTAATAAGTGTGGTTTGATCTACAGTGGCCGCCATCTTACATATGCCATCTTGTCTGCAGATTTGTCACTGGTAATATCGTCACTGGTGTTACTGTTCTTGCTGGTACAGTTTAAAAGTAAATAGAATTGCTAAAATGTACTTAAGTATCAAAAGTATAAACCATTTCAAATTCCTTATATTGTCACGAATACTCCCTCTCTGGCCTCTAGGTCATCAGGCTGCTGATTATCCTGCACACCTGTCAGCATCGTCTCACGCACCTGCGCCTCATAACACTCACCTGGACTCCATCACCTCCTTGATTATCTTCCCTATATCTGTCACTCCCCTTGGTTCTTTCCTCAGGTGGTATTGATTCTGTTTTCATGTCAATGTGTATTTAGTGGTGCATGTGCATTGTTTCTTTTATGTATTAAAACACTCACTCCCAGTAGGGATGACCAAGTGTGTGAATTGGACCATTTTGCTGTCAAAATGTAATGAGTACTTTTGCGTGTCAGGGAAAATGTATGTAGTAAAAAGTACATTATTTTCTTTAAGAATGTGGTGAAGTAAAAGTTGGAAAAAATATAAATAGTAAAGTACAGATACCCCCAAAAAAACGACGTATGTTTGTTTTTCACACAATGTTTGCGGGTCTGATGGACTCACAACATTATTGGGTTTTTGAAACAATACAGCCATAACAATTTATGTAAAAATACAAAAACTTAATACTTTAATGTTGACATATCAATTACAAGCAATATAGACAGCATACATGGTTAATATTTGCCATTAACCTCTGCTAGATCACATTTATCAATAAAAGGTGTATATTTTGTAAACAAAGATTAATTCTTAATCAAGACATGGGTGGAATCCTCTGTTTATCATGAGCAAATATAAATGAAACAGGTTTTCATCACTATTGATGTTTATTGCTTTGTGTGTGTGTGTAGAAAATGTATTTCTTGCACTTGATGCATGTGTACTGTGTCTTCCTGTCCTTCTTGGGTCCACACATATCGCAGCGCTTCTTCTTGTTGCTATCTAGAATGATGAAAACAATTAGTTCAGGAGTAACCGGTATCCGCGTCGGCCCTGGTTGCATCATTATCACATTGGCAGCGATGTAGGGTGGCTCATCCCTTGGGCAAAAAGACCATTCAATTTCACAATTTTTTGACATCCATATTTCTCCTCTTGCAGGCTGCTGATGAGCTGGTTGCCGGCTGGCTGCTGACGGCTGGTCCTGGTGCTGGCTGAGGGTTAATCTCATCATCTTCTTCCAACTCACTGTCAGACTCCGAATTGACAGAGACACAAATATTATTAGGACAATTCTTCATCTTCCAAAGTGGATGACACTTCTTCCACACTAGCTTACCTCTCTCTGCAAAAATCTCTCTGAGCAGAGGTAATACTGATTGATTGTGGTAAGGTGCCACACATGCAGTGGACCCGAACAACACATATGTAATATAAATGTGTAGGGGGGTGCACAGTGTGCACTCAATGAAGATGTGTATTTTACATGTTCTTCACAGAAATGTAGCATCTTAAAATGAGTCTCAGGTTGAAAAAATAATTAATTGTATAATTTTTCTTTTAGCAAACATTGAAAATGTGTCCCACAGACCCGAACACCACACAAGGGTTAAGTACTTTACACCACTGGTAGGTAGGCCATGAATGGTTTCAGACTCTAGTACAGTAGGTAGCGGTGTATGCACCTAAAAGTTGGATGTTAAGAAGAAGAAGAGCGAGAGAGCGGAAGTGGATGTTATTTTTGATTCGGATAACGTATCGAGTAGAGATGAGATTGAAAAGAATGGGATTCCAGTGGCGAATGTGTATCTATGGAACAGAAGGCGCGTGCTCTGCGCCTCTACGATATTGGATTGGAAAGTGTCGTGTGTGGTTCTTTGAAGCAGGCCGCTTATCAAGGGTGTTATCTATAGGGTGGCGCTAGAAGTAAAAGCAAAGGGTATATGTGAAGAATTAGATCAAGTGGATGGTGCACACTACAGGAGGTTGATGGCACCTTAATTGGGGAGAACGGGCTCGTGGTAATGGCTTGAGCGGAATCAGTGGAATGGTATAAAATACATCAAACACATAGTTTCCATGTGTTTGATACCATTTAATTCGCTCCATTCCAGCCATTATTATAAGCCGTCCTCCTGTCTGCAGCCTCCACTGGTGCACACAGACTGACCCACATGGTGGATGGAGTGAGGAAGCCGACTCCATCCATTCTGTTGTTTTTTAATGAAGAGTCTCTCTCTTCTCACTTGTATTTGGGTTTTAGGAGGTACCCTGTGAGAGCCTTCGTGCCCAAACCCATGCAGTGTGATAAATGCAAAATATTTGGTAATGTGTCAAGTGTATGTAGACGGAAGGGGTGAGCCTAAATTCTGCAATTGTGGTGGTGAACATGTACCCGAATTTCTGAAGTGTCCTATTAGGGTAGAGATGGAGGTGGCAAGAATAAGGGCTGTCCAGCATGTCTCCTATCCGGATGCGGTGAGAAGATTGGAAGAAATTTGTGAAGTTGAAGAAATAATGGTAGTAGGATTAGAGACACCAGATAATATTCCTTGTCAACAAAGGGATTCTGACATGTTGCATGTTAAGGTGGACTTCGTAGCATGTATTGCATTGATTATCAATAAGGCATCAATGTGAGTGCGGCTGAGCATTTTTTGGGACTTTTACAGCAGAGGCATTACAAGGAATCCTGTCGATGAATGCTCAGTCCTCACTGGCACCTGAGCCTGTTTAGGGATATGATTTGAACTGCGACTGAAGGAGTGGATGTTTTTTTAATTATTATTTTGTTGTTGTATATTGAAGGATGTCGGTGTGTGCGTGTTAGTTGTGGGTGTGCTCAGGGGCTAGAGATTGGAGGTGTCCGGTGCCTGAAAGACATATTGAGGTCGACAGGGTTAGAGTAGTATAGAAAGTGTCATATGCTGAAGCAGTGAAGACAGTCGTAGAGGAATATGGTTACAGGGTGAGGGATCCTGAGAGGATTCCTGTGAGTATGCAGAGACCAAGAGAGAGTAATGGGAAGAATATGTGATTCAGTAAACTGGGCTTTTTTTTAAGCATTTATAGCCATGGTTGTCAATTGTACTGCAGAAATAAATAGAACTTCACAGAACATAGAGGTTGTGGTGGCAGCGGCGGAGAAGTACTTGGGATTGCGAGGATTTACGGCAGAACAGCTGCAGAGGGTATTGAGTGAAAGTGTTATGTACTCTTAGACCATTGGATTGAATAGTGAAATGGGTGGTGTTTTTTTTGTTGTTGAGTAGGCTAATAGTTGGCAGAGCAATTTTCCTTTTCCTTTTTCCAAATGTTTGTATTATCGTATTAAATAATATAGTCGGTAGGCCATGAATGGCCTCACACAACAGTACAGAGTTGCAAAGAAAAAGCCATACTCAGACTGGCCAATAAAAATAAAAGATGGGCAAAAGAACACAGACAATGGACTGTTGACATTGAGACTGGTGTTTTGCGGGTACTATGAATGAAGCTTCCAGTTGAGGACTTGTGAGGCGTCTGTTTCTCAAACTCAACACTCTAATGTACTTGTCCTCTTGCTCAGTAGTGCACTGCGCCTCCCACTCCTCTTTCTATTCTGGTTAGAGCCAGTTTGCACTGTTCTGTGAAGGGAGAAGTACACCGCGTTGTATGAGATCTTCAGTTTTCTTGGCAATTTCTCGAATGGAATAGCCTTAATTCCTCAGAACAAGAATAGACTGACGAGTTTCAGAAGAAAGGTCTTTGTTTCTGGCCATTTTGAGCCTGTAATCGAAGCCACAAATGCTGATGCTCCAGATACTCAACTAATTGAAAGCAAGCCAGTTTTATTGCTTCTTTAATCAGAACAACAGTTTTCAGCTGTGCTAACATAATTGCAGAAGGGTTTTCTAATGATCAACTAGTCTTTTAAAATTATAAACTTGGATTAGATAACACAACGTGCCATTGGAAAACAGGAATGATGCTTGCTGATAGTGGGCCTCTGTACGCTTACGTAGATATTCAATAAAAAATATGTAGTTTACAGCTACAGTTTATGTCAGAAGTTTACATACACCTTAGCCAAATACATTTAAACTCAGTTTTTCACAATTCCTTACATTTAATCCTTGTACAAATTCCCTGTCTTAGGTCAGTTAGGATCACCACTTTATTTTAACAATGTGAAATGTCAGAATATTAGTAGAGAGAATTATTTATTTCAGCTTTTATTCCTTTCATCACATGCCCATAGGGTCAGAAGATTACATGCACTCAACTAGTATTTGGTAGCATTGCCTTTAAATTGTTTAACTTTGGTCAAACGTTTTGGGTAGCCTTCCACAAGCTTCCCACAATACGTTGGGTGAATTTTGGCCCATTCCTCCTGACAGAGCTGGTGTAACTGAGTTAGGTTTGTATGTCTCCTTGCTCGCACATACTTTTTCAGTTCTGCCCACACATTTTCTATAGGATTGAGGTCAGGGTTTTGTGGTGGCCACTCCAATACCTTAACTTTGTTGTCCTGAAGCCATTTTGCCACAACTTTGGAAGTATGCTTGGGGTCATTGTCCATTTGGAAGCCGCATTTGCGACCAAGCTTTAACTTCCTGACTGATGTCTTGTGATGTTGCTTCAATATATCCACATAACTTTCTTTCCTCATGATGCCATCTATTTTGTGAAGTGCACCAGTCCCTCCTGCAGCAAAGCACCCCCACAACATGATGCTGCCACCCCTGTGCCTCACGGCTGGGATGGTGTTCTTCGGGTTGCAAGCATCCCCCTTTTCCCTCCAAACATAACGATGGTTAATATGGCCAAACAGTTCTACTTTTGTTTCATCAGACCAGAGAACATTTCTCCAAAAAGTACAATCCCCATGTGCAGTTGCAAACCGTAGTCTGGCTTTTTTATGGCGGTTTTGGAGCAGTGGCTTCTTCCTTGCTGAGTGGCCTTTCAGGTTATGTCGATATAGGACTCGTTTTACTGTGGATATAGATACTTTTGTACCTGTTTCCTCCAGCATCTTCACAAGGTCCTTTGCTGTTGTTCTGGGATTGATTTGCACTTTTTCCACCAAAGTATGTTCATCTCTAGGAGACAGAACGTGTCTCCTTCCTGAGCGGTATGACGGCTGTGTGGTCCCATGGTGGTTATACTTGCGTTCTATTGTTTGTACAGATGAATGTGGTACCTTCAGGCATTTGGAAATTGCTCCCAAGGATGAATCAGACTTGTGGAGGTCTACAATTATTTTCTGAGGTCTTGGCTGATTTCTTTTGATTTTCCCATGACGTCAAGCAAAGAGGCACAGAGTTTGAAGGTAGGCATTGAAATACATCCACAGGTACACCTCCAATTGACTCAAATTATGTCAATTAGCCTATCAGAAAATTCTAAAGCCATGACATCATTTTCTGGAATTTTCCAAGCTGTTTATTAAAGGCACAGTCAACTTAGTGTATGTAAACTTCTGACCCACTGGAATTGTGATATAGTGAATTATACGTGAAATAATCTGTCTGTAAACAATTGTTGGAGAAATTACTTGTGTCATGCACAAAGTAGATGTCCTAACCGACTTGCCAAAACTATAGTTTGTTAACAAGAAATTTGTGGAGTGGTTGAAAAATGTGTTTTAATGACTCCAACCTAAGTGTATGTAAACTTCCGACTTCAAGTGTATGTCGTTTCTACTGTAGCTTACTGTATGTATGGAGTATAATATATTTGTGTATACAGTGGCTTGCGAAAGTATTCACCCTCCCTGGCATTCTTCCTATTTTGTTGCCTGACAACCTGGAATTAAAATAGATTTGTTCGGGGTTTGTATCATTGGATATACACAACATGGTTACCACTTTGAAGATGCAAAGTGGTAACCCCCCCCCCCCAATACTTTGTAGTGCCACCTTTTGCAGCAATTACAGCTGCAAGTCTCTTGGGGTACGTCTCTACAAGCTTGGCACATCTAGCCACTGGGATTTTTGCCCATTCTTCAAGGCAAAACTTGCTCAGCTCAAGTTGGATGAGTTCTGCTGGTGTACAGCAATCTTTAAGACATACCACAGATTCTCAATTGGATTGAGGTCTGGGCTTTGACTAGGCCATTCAAAGACATTTAAATGTTTCCCCTTAAACCACTCGTGTGTTGCTTTAGCAGTATGCTTAGGGTCATTGTCCTGCTGGAAGGTGAACCTCCGTCCCAGTCTCAAATCTCTGTAAGACTGAATTAGGTTTCCCTCAACAATTTCCCTGTATTTAGCGCCATCCATCATTCCTTCAATTCTGACCAGTTTCCCAGTCCTTGCTGATGAAAAGGATCCCCACAACATGATGCTGCCACCACTATGGATGATGAGAGGGGTTGGGTTTGCGCCAGACATAGCGTTTTCCTTGATGGCCAAAAAGCTCAATTTTAGTCTCATCTGACCAAAGTACCTTCTTCCATATTTTGGGGAGTCTCCCACGTGCCTTTTGGCAAACACTTATTTTTTTCTTTAAGCAATGGCTTTTTTCTGGCCACTCTTCTGTAAAGCCCAGCTCTGTGGAGTGTACGGCTTAAAGCGGTCCTATGGACAGATACTCCAATCTCCACTGTGGAGCTTTGCAGCACCTTCAGGGTTATCTTTCGTCCCTTTGTTGCCTCTCTGATTAATGCCCTCCTTGCCTGGTCCGTGAGTTTTGATGGGCAGCCCTCTCTTGGCAGGTTTGTTGTGGTGCCATATCCTTTCAATTTTTATATAACTTTGTCCCTGACCTGTTTGGAGAGATCATTGGTCTTCATGATGCCCCTTGCTTAGTGGTGTTGCAGACTCTGGGTCCATTCAGAACAGGTGTATACAGTGAGGGGAAAAAGTATTTGATCCCCTGCTGATTTTGTACGTTTGCCCACTGACAAAGAAATTATCAGTCTATAATTTTAATGGTAGGTTTATTTGAACAGTGAGAGACAGAATAACAACAAAAAAATCCAGAAAAACGCATGTGAAAAATGTTATTAATTGATTTGCATTTTAATGAGGGAAATAAGTATTTGACCCCTCTGCAAAACATGACTTAGTACTTGGTGGCAAAACCCTTGTTGGCAATCACAGAGGTCAGACTTTTCTTGTAGTTGGCCACCAGGTTTGCACACATCTCAGGAGGGATTTTGTCCCACTCCTCTTTGCAGATCTTCTCTAAGTCATTAAGGTTTCGAGGCTGACGTTTGGCAACTCGAACTTTCAGCTCCCTCCACAGATTTTCTATGGGATTAAGGTCTGGAGACTGGCTAGGCCACTCCAGGACCTTAATGTGCTTCTTCTTGAGCCACTCCTTTGTTGCCTTGGCAGTGTGTTTTGGGTCATTGTCATGCTGGAATACCCATCCACGACCCATTTTCAATGCCCTGGCTGAGGGAAGGAGGTTCTCACCCAAGATTTGACGGTACATGGCCCNGTCATAGGCAGCATTCCTCCTCCTCCAAACACGGCGAGTTGAGTTGATGCCAAAGAGCTCCATTTTGGTCTCATCTGACCACAACACTTTCACCCAGTTGTCCTCTGAATCATTCAGATGTTCATTGGCAAACTTCAGACGGGCATGTATATGTGCTTTCTTGATCAGGGGGACCTTGCGGGCACTGCAGGATTTCAGTCCTTCACGGCATAGTGTGTTACCAATTGTTTTCTTGGTGACTATGGTCCCAGCTGCCTTGAGATCATTGACAAGATCCTCCCGTGTAGTTCTGGGCTGATTCCTCACCGTTCTCATGATCATTGCAACTCCACGAGGTGAGATCTTGCATGGAGCCCCAGGCCGAGGGAGATTGACAGTTCTTTTGTGTTTCTTCCATTTGCGAATAATCGCACCAACTGTTGTCACCTTCTCACCAAGCTGCTTGGCGATGGTCTTGTAGCCCATTCCAGCCTTGTGTAGGTCTACAATCTTGTCCCTGACATCCTTGGAGAGCTCTTTGGTCTTGGCCATGGTGGAGAGTTTGGAATCTGATTGATTGATTGCTTCTGTGGACAGGTGTCTTTTATACAGGTAACAAACTGAGATTAGGAGAACTCCCTTTAAGAGTGTGCTCCTAATCTCAGCTCGTTACCTGTATAAAAGACACCTGGGAGCCAGAAATCTTTCTGATTGAGAGGTTGTCAAATACTTATTTCCCTCATTCAAATGCAAATCAATTAATAAAAATTTTCACATGCTTTTTTCTGGATTGTTTTGTTGTTATTCTGTCTCTCACTGTTCAAATACACCTACCATTAAAATTATAGACTGATCATTTCTTTGTCAGTGGGCAAACGTACAAAATCAGCAGGGGATCAAATACTTTTTTCCCTCACTGTGTATACTGAGATCATGTGACAGATCATGCAACCCTTAGATTGCACACAGGTGGACTTTATTTAACTAATTTTGTGACTTCTGAAGGTAATTGGTTGCACCAGATATTATTTAGGGGCTTCATAGCAAAGGGGGTGAATACATATGCACACACCAATTTTTTTAATTTTTTTATATACTTTTTTCAAACAAGGAATTTTTCTCATTTCACTTCACAAATTTTTACTATTTTGTGTATGTCCATTACATGAAATCCAAATAAAAATTTATTTAAATTACAGTTTGTAATGCAACAAAATTGGATAAACGCCAAGGGGATTAATACTTTTACAAGGCACTGTATTGTTTTAAAAACCCAATAATGTTGTGGGTCCATCAGACCCCCGAACATTGGGTGAATATCAAACATGAACACCACACAAGGGTTAAGCTGATTTGGTGTTTTTACAGTCCAACAATAAAAATTCCAGTCATATGAAATACAATTTAGGGCCTGAATATTTATTTCAATTGACTGATTTCCTTATATGAACTGTAACTCAATAAAATCGTTGAAATTGTTGCGTGTTGTGTTTGTATTTTCAAAAGTTGTGTGGTGCTGCAACACCTGATTGAAAAGTGCTGTGGCAAAAGCTTCTCGCCACAGGTTTTACTGCTGCCCTGCAGCCCATTATCCCAACTATTATTTCAGATGCTGGGCTGGGTCAGAGGTGCTGCCATGGTCAACAGCTGACAAGGTGTTTATTCAAAGGGTCAGGAGACTGCAGACGCAATTCTCCAGCTAATTTCCTGTGAGGGTGTGTATGTGGGTTTGAATTCATGCATGTGTGTGTGTGTGTGCGTGCAAGTGCATATGTGTGTGGGTGTGTGTGTCCCCGAGAGCTGTGACCTCCTCGGCTGACCCTCGCTCTGTGCTTTGACCAAATTCAACCACAACCAATAAAACACACACACGCTGAAGACCCACACAGAGAGGTGGTGTTAACGAGGGACAACACCTATGTGCAAGGAACGTCAGCAGCAGGCAAGAGGGAATCTTATAGGCTAGATTATATGGAAACTAGTTAGTGCCTGACCATTACCAGAAACAGTGGAAACAGCTCTCTAGATCCTAAGGCTTACATAAACACAACCTCTCTGCTTTAGTCAAATGATGTGAGAAGTATGCTCCCTCCCACACTGCAGGATTAAGTAAAGGGGGGCTTCTGAGTGTTCTTCCCATACAAATCCGACCCCAATATTCCAGCACCCCCACCATGCGCGCGCCCACACACACACACACACACACACACACACACACACACACACACACACACACACACACACACACACACACACACACACACACACACACACACACCATCCAGTCCCATGAATACTGTATCAAACTGCAGTGTAAATAGTTGGGAGCTCTGGCCTTCAATTCAAAGGCAGCCAAATCAAACAGGAGGCACTTCCTTATCAACACGTAGGATGGAAAACAGAGAAAATGGATGCACATCCAACTGGAACAACTTCAAAATAAAAACTCCTGTAAAACCAAAACTGTGCCCCTTTAGTGTGACGTGGATGAAATTTCAAACACAAGGAAGTAATCTGCTCTGCTATTAGGGGCTATATAGTCTACTAAACCAGGCCATTCTGGGTTTGGTTGTCCTCCTTCCTAAAAAGACAAATCCAAATTTATTCAAAGACATCAATAAAGAATCCCGTTTATGATTCTATTGGCCTTCACCTTTGGCAACACATGAACCAGCTAACCTCCTCTCTGTTGCTCTGGTCCGTGTTTAAATGTGCACAAGATGGCATGACTCTGGGGGAAATGTGAAGACTGGGGCTAGCCAGCCCATAGAGAGCAATAAAAATTTTGTATTTTTGTAGGCACTAATTCCGCCATAGTTTGTTGGATAAAGCCTATGGGAAAATGAATGGAGGGTTTTCGGATAAACACAGAAAATAAGGTCTGTGGTAAACACAGGCTTATAGAAGATCTTATATGTTTTGTTTTATGATGTAATCTTCATCAACTACCCATCGATTTTGCCATTAGGAATGGCTGAACGAGCCAGAAGTAAATAATTTCTGTTTTTTTAGGACTACAAGCTGGCGACCTCTACTTGCCCAATCCCCCTAGGGCAGTGGTTCCCAAATTTTGTATAATCCCATACCCCTTCAAACATTCAACCTCCAGCTAGTACCAGGGTCAGCACACTCTCAAATTTTGTTTTTTGCCATCATTGTAAGCCTGCCACACACACACAAATACGATACATTTATTAACCTCTAGGGGATCAGTGCACAACTTGACCGTTTTGGAGAGCCTGGCGTGCCCAAAGTAAAATGCCTCCCATTCAGGCCCAGAGAATAGGATATGCACATATTTGGTACCATTGGATAGGAAACACTCTGAATTTTGTAAAACTGTTAACCATTTGTCTGTGAGTAAAACAGAACGGATATGGCAGGCAAAACCCCGAGGAATTTCTGTCCTGGAAAAAGTGGTTTTCACAGAGTGCCTCATTTGGAACCCCTCCCTCATGGAAATGCCCATATAAGGGCATATGAATGCAGTACCTATCGCTTCCTCTGGATGTCAACAGTCTCGAGAAAGTGATTTGATTCTGTTCAGATGCTTTAGAGCAGAGAAGAAGAGGAAATCAGGAAGTGTCTCTTTGGAAGTCTATAGGAGTGGACGCGCGCTCTCGGGAAGCGCGCACTGTGTTTTTTTACCGTCTTTAGAGCTCAGTTTATATTCCGGTTGATTTATTATAGTAAATAGACGTAAAAGTGTTCCTAAGGATACATTTAAAATGATGTTTGATTATTCTTGGACAAGTTTATAGGTATAAGTTGAACGAGTTCTAGTCACATTTCAATGGAGGTGTGGACGCTGTAGTTTCTGATTATAACGCGCGAACCAAATGGAGATTTATGGATAAAATACATGACATTTTCTAACAAAAGAACCATGGATTGTCTTCGTTGGACACTTAGGAAGACCTCAGCAGAAGTTCTTCAACAGGTAATTGATTTGTTTTCGCTGTGAAATGTATTATGTGTGTGCCACGCTGGCTAATGAATTCATGGCTATGGGAAAAGTATGTGAGATGCTACCCTCAAACAATCAAATGTTGTGCTTTCGCCGTAAAGCCTTTTTGAAATCTGACAACGCTGTGATATTGCCAAGAAACAGAGCTTTTGATGAGTATGGAACACTTGTATATTGGTGGATGTTTAATAATTCAACTTTTGGATTTTGAATTTGGCGCCTTGCATTTGACCTGGTAGTGTCGGGAGTGGGGCGCTAGCGCCCCAGTGATCCCTGAGGGGTTAAACATAAGAATGAGTGTGAGTTGTTGCCACAACCTGGCTCGTGGGAAGTGACAAAGAGCTCTTATAGGACCAGGGCACAAATAATAATATAATAATTTTGCTCTTTATTTAGCCATCTTACATATAAAACCTTATTTGTTCATAAAAAATTTTGAATAACTCACCACAGGTTAATGAGAAGGGTGTGCTTGAAAGGATGCAGATAACTCTGCAATGTTGGGTTGTATTGGAGAGAGTCTCAGTCTTAAATAATTTCCCACACAGTCTGTGCCTGAATTTAGTTTTCATGCTAGTGAGGGCCGAGAATCCACTCTCACATAGGTACGTGGTTGCAAAGGCAGGACATCAGTGTCTTAACAGGTGATTAAATTCAATTTTCACAGAACCGCTTGTTGCAATTTCGATGAGGCTCTCTTGTTCAGATATCGATAAGTGGACTGGAGGCAGGGCATGAAAGGGATAACGAATCCAGTTGTTTGTGTCGTTCGTTTCAGGAAAGTACCCGCGTAAATGCGCACCCATCTCACTCAGGTGCGTCGTTATATCACATTTGACATTGTCTGTAAGCTTGAGTTCATTTGCACACAAATAAATCATACAATGATGGAAAGACCTGTGTGTTGTCCTTGTTAATGCAGACAAAAAAGAGCTCCAACTTCTTAATCATAGCCTCAATTTTGTCCTGCACATTGAATAGTTGCGGAGAGGCCCTGTAATCCTATATTCAGATCATTCAGGCAAGAAAAAACATCACCCACATAGGCCAGTCATGTGAGAAACTCATCATCACGCAACCGGTCAGAGAAGTGAAAATTATGGTCAAGTAAAGAAAACTTTAAGCTTTAACAAATGTGTCAATACTTTGCCCCTTGATAACCAGCGCACTTCTGTATGTTGTAAAAGCGTTAGATGGTCGCTGCCCATATCATTGCATAATGCAGAAAATACACGAGAGTTCAGGGGCCTTGCTTAAACAAAGTTAACAATTTTCACTATAGTGTCCAAACATGTTTCAAGCTGTCAGGCATTCCCTTGGCAGCAAGAGCCTCTCGGTGGATCCTGCAGTGTACCCAAGTGGCGTCGGGAGCAACTGCTTGCACGCGAGTTACCACTCAACTAGGTCTCCCTGTCATGGCTTTTGCGCCATCAGTACACATACCAACACATCTTAACCACCAAAGTCCATTTGATGTCACAAAGCTGTCCAGTACTTTACAAATATCCTCTCATGTCCTGGTTTCAAGTGGTTTGCAGAAGAGGATGTCTTCCTTAATTGATCCCCCCATAAACGGAGCTGTGCTAGGCCCGCCACGTCTGTTGACTCATCCAGCTGTAACGCATATAATTCACTGGCTTGTATTACGAAGCAGTAATTGTTTCAAAGCATCTCCTGCCATGTCACTGATGCGTCATGAAACAGTGTTGTTTGATGAAGACATTGTCTGTAAAGTGTTTTGGGCCTTTTCCCCAAGCCATATCTGCGGTAGCAGGAAGGATTAAGTCCTCCACAATAGTATGGGGCTTGCCTGTTGCCTGTTCTAGCCACTCAGTAGCTCATGTAGTAGTAAAACATGACTAATGCAGAGACACATTAATGTTATGTGATAGCAGACAACATGATTGACATAACTTAGATTGCATTTCTAATATTGGCTGAGGCTTAAGTGCTAAAACAAGCATGCAAGATAACTTAGACAGTTGTCAAGAGACAGAGGACACCAATCAAGAACTGAAATAACCATAGGGCAAACGGGAAGTAGTTTGAGAACATATAAGGAGTGATCTTATGGTGAGCAGAGACAGAGGACGCCAAGTGCATCTCTCAGAATGCCACTTAGTCTATTTTGCCACTTGGGAGCAGAACATAGGTCAAAGGTTGTCTCGGCTAGTGACAAGGCTGCAAAGCTGAGACTCATAAATACGTATGTTAAGAGTCAGACATAGATTAAAGGTGTGAGTGACAGAGAGCAGGTGGTGAGAAGCTATTTTTCACATACTAGGGAACAATGCATTGAAATCATAAGAAATAATTCTATACATCAAGTAGAGATAGAATACTAATGCATTAGGGTCTGAGGGATGACAGCAGAATGGTCAACACAAGTAATATATGTACACAATAAATGTATTATTGAAGGGCTCCCACCATATGATCTAAACTTGGAACAGATAGGGGCGTTACTGGGCGTGAACAAGCAAGACCTCAGATCAAAAGATGATAGGTGGCATGAGAGAAAGAAGGAGTGACTGCATTTACATATGGGTTGTACTCAAATGCTGTAAGGGTATAAATTATAAGTTTTGGGTTAATGCTGTTAGCTGTGATCCGGGTGTCACGTCCAGGCCTGAGAAGACAGGCTGGTGTGGTTAGTTTTGGTTTTGGTGTAGGGTTTTTATGTTCTAGGTGATGGTTCCCAATTAGAGGCAGCTGTGTGTCGTTGTCTCTAATTGGGAACCATATATATGTTTGGGGTTTTCTATTAGGTTTTGTGGGTTATTGTTTATGCATAGCTTCTTTGTTTATGTTGCGATCTTTGTTCATTTTGTTGTTTTGCCCAGTTACGTTCATTCATTAAAAGATGTATACTGGATGCCTCGCTGCGCCTTGGTCTGTCATTTCCGAAGATCGTGACAGAATAACCCACCATATAAAGACCAAGCAGCGAGAGACCCGGGAGTTCTCGACTTGGGAGGAGATTTTGGATGGAAAGGGGTCCTGGTCATGGGATGAGATTTTGGCTGGTAAGGGACCTTGGGAGAAGACGGTGGAGCATCGTCACCCCAGGGAGAAAAAAGTAGCGGGGACTGAGCGGAGCAGGTGTGAGGAATATTACAGAGCATGGAATCCAGAGAGAGAGAAGTTTGTTGGGACTCACCTGGCTAGGAAGCCCGAATGGCAGTTATTTTGCTGAACCCTAGATGGTTTAGTTTTATTTTTGGCAGTAAAACAAGGCTACTCAGGCGAGAAAAAAACCTCACCCAAATGTATAGCCCCGTTGGAAAATATAGAAATGTACTGTTTGAAAATGTGAAGAAAAAAAATAGATAAGTGAATCACATTTTATTTGGCATACCCCCAACGGCATTGTGCGACCCCTGGGGGTACGCTTACCAGAGTTTGGGAATTCCTGCCCTAGGGGATTGACAGAAACACATTCTCACATCCTCATAAACGTTTAAAGTCACTGCTGTGTCGTGGGTGTCTGTGTTGGCAGAGAGGGACACATACAAGTCAGGAAACTCTGTGTGCTCAGAAAAACCCACAAATATTTCCTACAAACTCTATTTATGGTAATGACAGACATGTTAGAGTGGTTAATAATGTATCCAGTCTGTTCCTACTGAGCACAGACATCAGTTCATCTAGATTTGATTGGCATTTGGTTGAGTAGTCAACTAACATGAATTCAACATGAAACCCCAAAAATGTTTACCATGTCATTGGATTTAGGTAAAAATTTCCCTTACCTTGATTACTTTTTTCAAATCCAATCAGTTTTCCAATATTATTCAACGTCATCACATTACATTTTTGGGTTGAAATGGAAACAACATTGATTCAACCTGTGTTGCCCTGTGGGTACTAGCCTATACAACCAAATGGAGTATGTGGTATTTTATGGCTACATCAAAATTCATCAGTCACATGAGAAAGGGACAGAGGTTTACTTGTTATTATGGCATGCACTAATTGAATCTGACATTTAGAATATTTGTATATTCTGAGTTCTTTTAACTGTACATTTTTCTAGGCATGGAACAGAAGACCTGCAAGGCTCGATTGAGGTGTTATATAAAATGCATAAAGAATTTGACATGCTGATTTAAGCAGAGGTGTCTCTCTCGCTCTCTCTCAGATATTGTGTATCTGGAAATACATTCCTGTGTGCTCAAATGTGGACAGCAGGATAGAAAATCTGTTTGGCACAGAGGGTCCAGAAACAAGCTCTGGGTCAGATTCAGGTTTGGTGTATGAGAGGTCTCTCACTTTCTCTCTCTTTAACAAGCTGTCACCAGGCTAAGCAGCCCCTATGGACTGTTTGCATGCCACTGTGTTGTTGACCGAGCGTTTCCGCCAACACCTCCAGTTCTCACCTCGGGCCCCCAGCACACAACACATGCCCCAGGCAGCGGCCTTTGTTTACGTTGTACCAAGTAGACAAGTGAACGGTCCTCCATATCCACAGCTCGTAAATACAGACCCAAACATAGGCTATCTTGCCCTCAGCTTTTGGCCAAATAAAACCTCATCCAGCGATCCCCCAATAAGTATAATACATCATACAGGCAATTAGTTGATGTGAAAAGAGTTCAGTGCCCTGTCGACTCGTATCTAAAGCATTCATCTAAATGTAGCCTATGACACTGGCCTCATTTTGTGTCTAATTGACACTTTTCAAAGTAGGCTAAACACAAGGTTGGCCACCACATTACAGCATGATTAAGTGTTTGGAAGGTAATAGGCTTGTACACACTAACTCAAACGGAATGCTAATGATAGTGAATGTGGAGATGAACATCTGTATGTGGAGACAGGAAGATAATGCCCATATCTCGCCTGCGCTAGAGGTGTGATAACATTACGCATTCAGAGCGTGGGTAACCTATTACATTTATCACATTTCTGACAAGGTGTGATTTTGTTCCAAAGCAGGTCCACTCTTGTAGGCAGACTACAGTGCCCACACAAAACATCTGTCGGCCTATTCTATTCTATAGGCCTACCAACTCAATAACAGATTGTAAATTAACACTGGGTACCAATTGCATATAAATGCACAAATATTGTATATTCGTGTATAACCTGTGACAAAGCCTTTCTGCACGCTTCTAAGAACATGAACTAAAGTGCCATGGTACCTCAAACAGCTGCAGAGACAATGGTGAGATTCAGATGATGAAACAGAGGGCATGTTTTTCATGTACCCATCATAAGTAATTCCTATTTAGGCCTATAATACATATTAGGCTACTGATTGAAGATCAACCCTGCACGTCTTACCCGGGTTGTGGAAGGGGACCAATGCATAGTTATAGAGGGGTCTCTTAGTTCTACTCTGCGACATCTCCAGAATCTTGGATGCCCCCTCCATAACCTGCACGAGATCATCATACATGGAGCCGGTGACATCAAAGACAAACGCCAGGGTGGATGCTTCCTCTGGGATCTCTGCTTTTGTCCCCTCAAAACCTGTGTCCTGGCCGGAGGACACAGCAACCAGGAGAATTACATGCACAAACAATGGCACAAGCCTGATGCCCATTTTCAGACAGAACGATCTACGACACGTCGCAAATGTCTAAATAGTTTTTGTCTCCGCTCAGAACCTCAGGATGAATCGAGGTAAAGGGAGATACATTGACTCTTTAAAAACACTAACAATAGTGATAAAATGTCAATAATTTCTTCCTTATAAAAAGCAGAAAAGCAGTTGAAAACAAATTCCCTCTCCAACTATCAAAAATGCTCTTGCGCCCTTCAATGTTCTGATTAAGTGCAGGTGACCTCCACCGCTCTTGTGGACCTTCTGAGCTTCTCACACTTCCTCTGTGGTTCCGAAAGGAACTCAGCTGCCGTGTCGGGAGCTCTTGTTCAAACACTGAAAGTCCCCTTCTCAAAGCTTCTCAGGAGAAGAAAATGATAAGGAAACCTTGACACCTTACAGAATATCTGCCTTCTGATTGGACTGGTGGGTTTTGGGAGTACTGGCTGGGAGCCCGTGCATAAAGACATAAGGGTAGGCTAGTATAGCCTATACTTGGAGAAGCACATTTGTTTCATATTGAAATATAGTACATGGTAAAAGTACTGTGGCCACAGTGAATGAAAAGGAGTTGATACTACAATAGCATACATGCAGGCCTACAAGCAGCTTATGAATGCCTTATGAGTAGTAAGGCTGTCTTACCCTATCATAACCCAAACTAAGAAAGTCTAATCAATATATTACAATGTTTTTGTTGTCATTGCATTCTTTGTAAAGTAATAATGTAGGCTATAGCTTCAAAATCTGTTAAAAACAATCATGTCAACTTTTAGGCTACTGTGTGTGAATCTTTGGGAGAATCTCAATTGCATACTCCTCGCCTCGCCTCCTTTTCAATATCCATTGGATGAGAAACCCAGAGGTCCCTCCCCTCTGACATTCTCCTCCAATGGGTTTTGAGAAGGATGCAAGGAGAGAGGCCTTGAGGAGTATGCAATTGAGATTCTCCCCTTGCGTCCATAGCTTCCTACATTTCCCAAGACACTTCCAGAGGTTAGCAAACAAAGCGGCGGGGTCAGACTACAAATTCCAGATGGTGCCTTAAATGTTTCTTATTCAGACCAATAAAGTGAAATACCAAGCATGTTTTCTTTTTAGGCTACTTGCTCCACTAGCTCCATCTAGAGCTGAGCACAGGAAATACTTACCAATTTGGACTTATGTGGGTCCGATTTATTTACCCTACCAGGCCAGCTCAGGGTTATCACAACAGAGCTCTTGGAGGTGGCCCCTCTTCTTCAGACAAGATGTCCAGCACAGAGTCAAGTCTGCTGTCTGTCCAGGAAGTGTCAGAGAGTCTGCGGTATGTGAGGGTAGACGATGTGTGGGACAGGTGTTTTTATGTTGGGACAGACTGGGCCACACTGGGCCAGGGAGGAACGTTGTGCACATTGTAAGACATGGATACGTGGCTTAAATTAGAGCCCCTGGGATTTACTAGGGCAGTGGAGTGGCAAGGGAGGGAGGAGGAGAGACTGGGGGGGGGGGGGGGGTATCCGGTCAGTTGTACAACTGAATGCATTCAACTGAAATGTGTCTTCCACATTTAACCCAACCCCTCTGAATCAGAGAGGTGCGGGGGGCTGCCTTAATCGACATCCACGTCATCGCCACCCGGGGAATAGGAGGGGAGATACCAGAGGAGGGGAAGAGAGACATTAAAGACAGAGCAGAGGAGGGAGTTGGACAACTTGGTAAGGCCAATTTCCCAGCACTGAATGTTTAATGAAAATTCTTAAGGATACGTATTGTGCACAGGTCTATACATAGCTTCATCATATTAAGTACTACTTGCTTTTCTACTGAATATAAAATAGATTGTTTTATAATGCAGAATACAGGCTGAAACAAATGTAATGAGTAGCTTAACTGTCTTCTAACACCTGTTCAAAACGGCCTCAATCTATAGCCACACATTCCAGGGATAATTTCTGCTCTTCTACTAATCCAGATTCTCGGAACCCAAAAGGCCTAAACACTCCTATTTCCTGTTGCTTTTGCCTGTAATCCTGAACTAAATTAAATCTTGACATGGAGCTTAACATGATATTACAAAGCAGTGTGCAGTATTGCTACTGGCAACTATTTATGATAACAGAAAATGTTTCATTTACATTCAATGGCACACACCATACATTAACATATTTAAAAAAAGGATTTTGTTTGGGGGGTGGAGGGACGGAGGAGGGGATAAGCCCGGCCACACACAACTAAGTGGACCCAGTAATGCATGTATCTACTATGCTACTAGATAGCCTACCTACAGTATAGAGGTAGCAGTGATCTTCACACACACAACACACTTGTTTTCACACACTGCTCTCACCCATTCTGAGAAATAGTAATAAAAAGAATCATCACATTTTCACAAACATATATACTGTAGGCGTGTAGGACATGTATTGACTGACCATCATGGCCATGGGTCAAAGTCTTATCATTTAGCAGGAGATCAGAGTTATGGACACCTGGGGGAGCCAGTTCACCATTTGTTCTGCTCACTGCACTGTTCAGGAGTGCAGCAAGGTGGCTTAGTATTGATCATACGGATGCTTGTGGCTGATACGTTTTGAATGGAGAAAATCAGGAGACAGGCATTTCATAGTAAATCAGACCTCCAAACATGTGGTGAGGGACTGGATGGAGCAAAGCAAAGCAAGAGAGATAGGGAAAGGGATAATTAGTCAATTGTGGACAGGATTGAAGAAGCATGGAAAGATTCAAATAGGAGCCCCAACCATTCAAACCCAGACAGACATATTCAAATTTTATGAGAGCTGCTGCCTGCGAATTATTATTATGCATGACAAACAAACTGTAGTAAAATGCACCCTGGAAAATCTACAGTGTACGCGGCAGGACATAACACTTGCTATGTATACAGGGCAGGACATAACACCTGCTATTATATATAAGAGAGGGTAATTCAAGCACTTTCATAATTTCATCCCAATCCTTTCTTTGTATATGTGTTGACAACACTTTGACTCATTTGATAGACTGTTTATCCTGAAGTGTCTGTCTTTGGGCTCTGTGCTGGAATTTTGGACTAGCCCCCCCCCACACACACACACATACCTTAAAACAGAAATAACCTTTTTACATAACTATTCAGACCCTTTGCTATGAGACTCGAAATTGAGCTCAGGTGCATCCGGTTTCCATTGATCCTCCTTGAGATGTTTCTACAACTTGATTGGAGTCCACCTGTGGTAAATTCAATTGATTGAACATGATTTGGGAAGACACACACACACGTCTATATAAAAGTCCCACAGTTGACAGTGCATGTCAGAGCAAAAACAAAGCCATGAGGTCAAAGGAATTGTCCGTAGCGCTCTGAGACAGGGTTGTGTCGAGGCACAGATCTGGGGAAGGGTACTAAAACATTTTTGCAGTATTGATGGTACCCAAGAACAAAATGGCCTCCATCATTCTTAAATGGAAGAAGTTTGGAATAACCAAGATTCTTCCTAGAGCTGGCCGCCCAGCCAAACTGAGCAATCGGGGGAGAAGGGCCTTGGTCAGGGAGGTGACCAAGAACCCGATGGTCACTCTGACAGAGCTCTAAATCATCTCTGTGGAGATGATTTAACCTTCCAGAAGAACAACCAACTCTGCAGCACTCCACCAATCAGGCCTTTATGGTAAAGTGGCCAGATGGAAGCAACTCCTCAGTAAAAGGCACATGACAGCCCGCTTGGAGTTTGCCAAAAGGCACCTAAAGACTCTCAGACCTTGAGAAACAAGATTCTCTGTTCTGATGAAACCATGGTGGTGGCAGCATCATGCTGTGGGGATATTTTTCAGCGGCAGTGACTGGGAGACTAGTCAGGATCGAGGCAAAGATGAACGGAGCAAAGTACAGAGAGATCCTTGATGAAAACCTACTCCAGAGCGCTCAGGACCTCTGACTGAGGCGAAGGTTCACCTCCCAACAGAACAACGACCCTAAGCACACAGCCAAGAGCTGGATAGTCGTCAAAACTAGGCAAGAGGCAAGAGAAATGTCTCAGCTATCACTCAAACCTGCAATTTGAGTCCTAAGCCATGGCAAGCTATTAGATTTCACTAAAAGTTAACCTTATCCTACAGTATAACTTTAAATATCGTGGTTTATTTCAGTTTACTTTCAGTGCTTGTCTTTGCCATTCTTCAAGTTGAGGCTCACTCTAAGCCAGTGGTTCCCAAAATGTTCATAATCCCGTACCCCTTCAAACATTCAACCTCCAGCTGTGTACCCCCTCTAGCACCAGGGTCAGCGCACTCTCAAATGTTGTTTTTTGTCATTGTTGTAAGCCTGCCACACACACACAAATACGATACATTTATTTAACATAAGAATGACTGAGTTGTCGTCACAACCCAGCTCGTGGGATAAGACAAAGATCTCTTATAGGACCAGGGCACAAATAATAATATAATAATAATCAATCATTTTGCTCTTTATTTATTCTTACACATAAAACATTTTGTTCATAATTTTTTTGAATAACTCACCACAGGTTAATGAGAAGGGTATGCTTGAAAGGATGCACATAACTCTGGGTTGGGTTGTATTGGAGAGAGTCTCAGTCTTAAATAATTTCCCTCACACAGTCTGTGCCTGTATTTAGTTCATGCTAGTGAGGGCCGAGAATCCAATCTCACATAGGTACGTGGTTGCAAAGGCAGGACATCAGTGTCTTAACAGTGGAATTGCCAAGGCAAGAAACTCTGAGCACAGCCCTATCCAGAAATCTAGCAGTGGCTTCTGATTAAATTCAATTTTCATAGAACCGCTTATTGCAATTTCGATGAGGCTCTCTTGTTCAGATATTGGTAAGTGGACTGGAGGCAAGGCATGAAAGGGATAACGAATCCAGTTTGTGTCGCCCGTTTCGGGAAAGTACCTGCGTAATTGCACACCTAGCTCACTCAGGTGCTTCACTATATCACATTTGACATTGTCCGTAAGCTTGAGTTCATTTGCACACAAAAAAATCATACAATGATGGAAAGACCTGTGTGTTGTCCTTGTTAATGCAGACAGAAAAGAGCTCCAACTTCTTAATCATAGCCTAAAATTTGTCCCGCACATTGAATAGTTGCGGAGAGGCCCTGTAATCCTAGATTCAGATCATTCAGGCAAGGAAAAACATCACCCAGATAGGCCAGTCATGTGAGAAACTCGTCATCATGCAAGCGGTCAGACAAGTGAAAATTATGGTCAATTATATGTCAATACTTTGCCCCTTGATAACCAGCGCACTTCTGTATGTTGTAAAAGCGTTACATGGTCACTGCCCATATCATTGCATAATGCAGAAAATACACAAGAGTTCAGGGGCCTTGCTTTAACAAAGTTAACAAATTTTCACTATAGTGTCCAAAACGTCTTTCAAGCTGTCAGGCATTCCCTTGGCAGCAAGAGCCTCTCGGTAGATGCTGCAGTGTCACGCCCTAATCTGTTTCACTTGTCCTTATGCTTGTCTCCATCCTCCTCCAGGTGTCACCCATCTTCCCCATTATCCCATGGGTACTTATACCTGTGTTCTGTTTGTCTGTTGCCAGTTCGTCAAGTCAAGCAGCGTTTTGTCTCAGCTCCTGCTTTTCCCCAGTCTCTTTTTCTTGCTCTCCTGGTTTTGACCTTTGCCTGTCCTGACTCTGAGCCCACCTGCCTGACCACTATGCCTGCCCTTGAGCCTGCCTGCCGTCCTGTGCCTTTGCCCCTACTCTGGATTACCGACCTCTGCCTGACCTGACCCTGAGCCAGCCTGCCGTCCTGTGCCGTTGCTGCTACTCTGGATTATCGACCCCTGCCTGTCGTTTGCCTGCCCCTGTTGCACGTGTGTTATCACTCCACTAGGTCTCCCTGTCATGGCTTTTGCGCCATCAGTACAGATACCAACACATCTTGACCACCAAAGTCCATTTGATGTCACAGAGCTGTCCAGTACTTTACAAATATCCTCTCATGTCCTGGTTTCAAGTCGTTTGCAGAAGAGGATGTCTTCCTTAATTGACCCCCCCATAAACGGAGCTGTGCCAGGCCCTCCACGTCTGTTGACTCATCCAGCTCTAATGCATACAATTCACTGGCTTGTATTGCGAAGCAAAAATTGTTTCAAAACATCTCCTGCCATGTCACTGATGCATCGTGAAACAGTGTTGTTTGATGAAGGCATTGTCTGTATAGTTTTTTTGGCCTTTCCCCCCAGCATTGTCCCAGCCATATCTGCGGTAGCAGGAAGAATTAAGTCCTCCACAATAGTATGGGGCTTGCCTGTCCTAGCTTCTCGGTAGCTCACCATATAAGACGCTTCTAGCCCCTTCTTATTAATGGTATCTGTTGCTTTTATTCATGTTTTAATACTCGAAAGTCGTCTAAAATTCTCGCAAAACAAACTCCAGTGGGTTATTTTTCAAATTGTCATGTTTCTTTTCTAAATATCTGCACAAGAGTGAAGGTTTCCCACAAGAGAGTAACGGGGAATGTGATTGGATGTTAATTATTTGACTAAGCTACCTGTATTTGACACTGTGTTGTTATTTCTCTGAACACTAGATTTGTTTCATTTTATTTTGGGCAGTATAACAAGGCTACATAGGCAAGAAAGAAACCTCACCCAAATGTATTGCCCCGTTGGTTGGAAAATATAAATGTACTGTTTGAAAACATAAAAAAAATTATATATATTTTTAAATGTTAATCACATTTTTATTTGGCGTATCCCAGATGGCATTGTGTGTACCCCTGTGCGTACCCCAGTTTGGGAATACCTGCTCTAAGCCATTCTGGACAGGACCAGGACTGTATAAGAGGCAGTCAGGCTGGCTCTGTGCTTGTCTGGTGGTTTGGCATGGCGAACGAACCAGAAGGTGGTTGGACCAGAATGCAGGTGTGCTGATCCCCCCCCCCCCCCCCCCC
>QNTS01000758.1:244881-427998 GCA_003317085.1 Hucho hucho | reverse complement strand
CCCCCCCCCAAAAAAAAAAACTCACCAAGCCTGGCACTGATTTTGCAACGTCCTTTTTCTTGTGTAACTAACCTAAAGGCACATGCCGTTCTAAATCACGCAAACATTTAAATCCAGTCGTCAAGCAAATAAAGGCGGGCCGAACAGGCCCCCATTAACATCAACGGGGCTGTAGCGGAGCGGGTCGAGAGTCAAGTTCCTTGGTTTCCAAATCACCAACAAATTATCTTGGTCCAAACACACCAAGACAGTCATGAAAAGGGCACGACAACACCTTTTCCCCCCACAGGAGACTGAAAAGATTTGGCATGGGTCCCCAAGTCCTCAAAAAGTTCTACAGCTGCATCATCGAGAGCATCCTGACCGGTTGCATCACCGCCTGGTAAGGCAACTGCTCTGCCTCTGACCGTAAGGCGCTACAGAGGGTAGTGCGTATGGCCCAGTACATCCCCAGGGCCAAGCTTTGTGCCATCCAGGACCTATATTATAGGCGGTGTCAGAGGAAAGCCCCCAAAATTGTCAGAGACTCTAGCCACCCAAGTCATAGACTGTTTTCTCTGCTACCGCACGGGAAGCGGTACCGGAACGCCAAGTCTAGGACCAAAAGACTTCTACCCCCAAGCCATAAGACTGCTGAACAATAATTACTCAAATGGCCACAGGACTATTGACATTGACCCCCCACCATTTATTTTATTTTGTTTGTATTCAACCTTTATTTAACCAGGAAGGGCTCATTGAGATTTGAAATCTCTTTTTCAAGAGCGTCCTGGCCAAGATAGGCAGCACCAAGTCATTAGACAATTGAAGATAGACAACACGAACAACTACAGGTAATCTAGTAAAAAAAACAGAACTCACAAGTATAACAAAATCATAAAACAGCAAATTAAAAACATTGACAGGTCAGGGAATCAGCCTCAAAATCCTTTATCAATGATTTCAAAATGTGTTTTGCACACATTCGCTGTTCATTATCTATGCATAGTCACTTCACCACTACCAACAGTTGAAGTCGGAAGCTTACATACACTTAGGTTGGAGTCATTAAAACTCATTTTTCAACCACTCCACAAATGTCTTGTTAACAAACTATAGTATTGGCAAGTCGGTTAGGACATCTACTTTGTGCATGACACAAGTAATTTTTCCAACAATTGTTTACAGACAGATTATTTCACTTATAATTCACTGTATCACAATTCCAGTGGGTCAGATGTTTACATGCACAAAGTTGACTGTGCCTTTAAACAGCTTGTAAAACTCCAGATGATGATGTCATGGCTTTAGAAGCTTCTGATAGGCTAATTTACATTATTTGAGTCAATTGGAGGTGTACCTGTGGATGTATTTCAAGGCCTACCTTCAAACTCAGTGTCTCTTTGCTTGACATCAGGGGAAAATCAAAAGAAATCAGCCAAGACCGCTTAGGAAGGAGACGCGTTCTGTCTCCTAGAGATGAACATACTTTGGTGCAAAAAGTGCGAATCAATCCCAGAACAACAGCAAAGGACCTTGTGAAGATGCTGGAGGAAACAGGTACAAAAGTATCAATATCCACAGTAAAACGAGTCCTATATCGACATAACCTGAAAGGCCGCTCAGCAAGGAAGAAGCCACTGCTCCAAAATCGCCATAAAAAGCCAGACTAAAAATAGAACTGTTTGGCCATAATGACCATCCTTATGTTTGGAGGAAAAAGGGGGAGGCTTGCAAGCCAAAGAACACCATATGAACCGCAAAGCACGGGGGTGGTAGCATCATGTTGTGGGGCTGCTTTTCTGCAGGAGGGTCTGGTGCACTTCACAAAATAGATGGCATCATGAGGAAGGAGAATTATGTGGATATATTGAAGCAACATCTCAAGACATCAGTCAGGAAGTTAAAGCTTGGTCGCAAATGGGTCTTCCAAATGGACAAAGACCCCAAGCATACTTCCAAAGTTGTGGCAAAATGGCTTAAGGACAACAAAGTCAAGATATTGGAGTGGCCATCACAAAGCCCTGCCCTCAATCCTAGAGAAAATTTGTGGGCAGAACTGAAAAAGTGTGTGCGAGCAAGGAGGCCTACGAACCTGACTCAGTTACACCAGATCTGTCAGGAGGAATGGGCCAAAATTCACCCAACTTATTGTGGGAAGCTTGTGGAAGGCTACCCAAAACATTTTACCCAAATTAAACAATTTAAAGGTTATGCTACCAAATACTAATTGAGTGTATGTAAACTTCTGACCCACTGGGAATGTGATGAAATACATTTTTATGAAATAAATCATTCTCTCTACTATTATTCTGATATTTCACATTCTTTAGTTTATTTGGTAAATATTTGTTGTATTGTATGTGACAAAAAGTTTGATTGGAAGCAGTAATTGCCTGATGACCTTTGCCTCACGAGACAGCCAGGTGTGATTGTAACACACACGACCCCCTGACTGTCTCCCAAACAAGTGACCTGGTCCAGCCCTCCATAAACCCAGCAGAATAGCAGCCCAGGGCCCTGTTACTCAATAACCCTAATCCCAGGGATTACACACCATCTAATCTAACCCCCCAAAATGTTTGTCCCCTGGCACGGCTTATCAGGCCAGCCAAGCACATGTACTCACTCCAGCAGCCCTATTGTTTTTTTCCTCTCTCTCCTCGTCTCTCTTTCTCTCACACACACACAAACCTATTCAGGGAAGCCCTCTGGGGCTCATGCACCCATGCTCATGAGTGTACAGACAGACTGATAGATACAAAGTCAATAAAAGAGACTGATACACAGTGAGCATTGTGCTGAAATGATGACTAGCATTTCCTTCATCCCCTTTGACTCTCTTTATGACCGGGATTGTTTGTAAATAGTGAGAAACAAGCTGAGAGAAGACAGAGTGTCACACACTGATCTGTTTCACCTGTCTTGTGCTTGTCGCCACCCCAACCAGGTGTCTCCCATTTGTCCCCATTATGTTTGTCTGTGCCAATTCGTCGTCTTTTTATTTTATTAACCCATCCACCATCACCTCTTCAGAGGACAAATATATATTTTTTTTTTATTACAGCTTTTCTGCTACACATGCATACATTTTACGTGTACATTTGCATACATGGTACTTTTATAAAAAAGCAGTCACATAACAATAACATTACCAAACATAAACTCTTTAAATCCCAACCCGTCTTGTCAGGTTTTACCAGCGTGTTTCCCGTTTCTCCTGCTCTCAAGTTCTAGTCTTCCCGGATCTGACCTATCTGCCTGTCCTGACCATGAGCCTGCATGCTGTTCTGTCCGTTTGACATGCCTCTGCCTCTCGACCTTCCCTTTGCATATTAAATATTCTGAGTATCGAACTATCCGCCTCCTGTGATATCAAGGACCCGACTACCGGGGACTGAATGATATCACGGTTAAAAACCCGTTACCCGCTACCACTCATCTCCTCAGCTTTTTAGCCTCTCCAGGGGGCTACCATCTTCTCGAAGTTTGACCTTCGGAACGCTTACCATTTGATTCGGATACGGGAAGGAGACAAATGGAAGACAGCCTTTAACACGGCTAGCGGGAACTACGAGTACCTGGTTATGCCATTCGGACTGACCAGTGCTCCCGCAGTGTTCCAGGCCAATGATGTGCTCCGTGGCATGTTAAACCGGTTTGTGTTTGTCTACCTCAACGACATCCTAGTTTTTTTCCCCAGTCAGCTCAAGAGCACGTCCTCCACATCCAACAGGTCCTTCAGTGTCTCCTAGAGAACCAGCTGCTTGCTAAAGCAGAGAAATGTTCATTCCATCGCTCTGCTATCTCCTTCCTAGGATACGTCATTGCTGCAGGAAATATTCAGATGGATTCTGACGTGAGAGCAGTGGTGGATTGGTCTCAACTCACATTCAGAGTGCAGCTGCAACGTTTTTTGGGGTTTGCTCATTTCTACCACCACTTCATCCGGGGTTACAGCACCCTGGCTTCCCCCCTCTCAGCACTCACCTCTCCCAAGGTTCCTTTCATGTGGAGACAGTTAAAAAGGTTAAAAAAAAAGACAATTGAGACATGGATTGTGTGCCATTCAGAGGGTGAATGGGCAAGACAAAATATGTAAGTGTCTTTGAACAGAGTATGGTAGTAGGTGCCAGGTGCACCGGTTTGTGTCAAGAACTGTAACGCTGCTGGGCTCACTCAACAGTTTCCCGTGTGTATCAAGAACAATCCACCACCCAAAGGAAATAAAAAACAGCGGTGTAACTCAATATTAGGAAGGTGTTCCTAATGTTTGGTATACTCAGTGTATACCTCTTCAAGTGTTTGTGACTCAACTAAACTCCCAGCTAACCGCAAACGTTCCATCAACTTTAGAGAATGTTCTTTTAAGAGTCTCATTAGGTCATTACCTAACACTTTCATAGGAATGTTCCAGTGGCATGCAAGGACAGTTTCCAAGTGACCATGTTTTCAGAATATTAATGTTTCAGACACGTTTCAAGAACATAACTGTACCAGTTCTCAGGACAATGTTCCATCAACATCCCACCAAACTTACACAGAACATGGTTGTTTTTTACCAACAATGAGACAGTCTACATGGAAGAGGTGAGGGATCTGGGAGTGTGGTGCCAGGAAAATAACCTCTCACTCAATGTCAACAAAAGGAGATGATCGTGGACTTCAGGAAACAGCAGAGGGAGCACCCCCTATTCCACATCGACGGGACCGCAGTAGAGAAGGTGGAAAGCTTCAAGTTGCTCGTCGTACACATCACTGACAAACTGAAATGGTCCACCCACACAGACAATGTGGTGAAGGCGCAACAGCGCCTCTTCAACTGCATCTTAGTCTATGCCGCTCTGACATTGCTCATCCATACATTTATATATTCTTTATTACATTCCTTTTACTTAGATTTGTGTGTATTGGGTATATATTTTGTGAAATTGTTAGCTATTACTGCACTGTCAGAGCTAGAAACACAAGCATTTCGCTACACCCCCAATAACATCTGCTAAACACATGTATGTGACCAATAACATTTGATGTTCTCAGAATATAAGATATTGAGGTTCGACACTTTCAGACCGTTGCAAGAACATTCATGTCTCCAGGGTTAGGATAATATTCCATCAACGTACCACCAAACATAATTGCCACATTCTCAGAATATAAGATATTCATGTTCTGGTAGTGCTGCGCATTTAACCAAAATGTCGCTTATTTTCCAGTTTTTAAACAATTAACCAACATCAGTTAAATTATTTGAAAAGTAAATTAGTTTTTTTTCTGTGAGCTCGATGTGCATTTACTGTAGAGATAAATCAGATCACGCCTGAACTGTGTGATGTAGTAGGGAGTTGTAGTTTCCAACAGGCCAATATTCTACATGGTTTAGCACAGATGGTAAAAAATTGTTATTAACTACAATGACCATAATCCATTGCGCGCCTGCTTAAATCTTCTTAGGGATCGGCGTCCCGTCAACAGGGCAGTTGTAAATCATGCAGCGCCTTATCAAATCAAAGTTTATTTGTCACGTGCGCCGAATACAACAGGTGTAGACCTTACAGTGAAATGCTTACTTACAGGCTCTAACCAATAGTGCAAAAAAAAGTATTAGGTGAACAATAGGTAAGTAAAGAAATAAAAACAACAGTAAAAAAAGACAGGCTATATACAGTGGCGAGGCTATATACAGTAGCGAGGCTATAAAAGTAGCAAGGCTATAAAGGTAGCAAGGTTACATACAGACACCGGTTAGTCAGGCTGATTGAGGTAGTATATGTACATGTAGTTATGGTTAAAGTGACTATGCATATATGATGAACAGAGAGTATCAGTAGCGTAAAAAAGGGGTTGGCGGGTGGTGGGTGGCGGGACACAATGCAGATAGATAGCCCGGTTAGCCAATGTGCGGTAGCACTGTTGGTCGGTCCATTTGAGGTAGTATGTACATGAAAGTATAGTTAAAGTGACTATGCATATATGATAAACAGAAAGTAGCAGCAGCGGGGGGTGGCACAATGCAAAAAGTTTGGATCGCCATTTGATGACCTGTTCAGGTGTCTTATGGCTTGGGGGTAAAAACTGTTGAGAAGCCTTTTTTGTCCTAGACTTGGCACTCCGGTACCGCTTGCCATGCGGTAGTAGAGAGAACAGTCTATGACTGGGGTGGCTGGGGTCTTTGACAATTTTTAGGGCCTTCCTCTGACACCGCCTGGTGTAGAGGTCCTGGATGGCAGGCAGCTTAGCCCCAGTGATGTACTGGGCCGTACGCACTACCCTCTGTAGTGCCTTGCGGTCAGAGGCGGAGAAATTGCCATACCAGGCAGTGATGCAACCAGTCAGGATGCTCTCGATGTTGCAGCTGTAGAACCTTTTGAGGATCTCAGAACCCATGCCAAATCTTTTTAGTCTCCTGAGGTGGAATAGGCTTTGTCGTGCCCTCTTCACGACTGTCTTGGTGTGTTTGGACCATTCTAGCTTGTTGTTGATGTGGACACCAAGGAACTTGAAGCTCTCAACCTGCTCCACTACAGCCCCGTCGATGAGAATGGGGGCGTGCTCGGTCCTCCTTTTCCTGTAGTCCACAATCATCTCCTTAGTCTTGGTTACGTTGAGGGAGAGGTTGTTGTCCTGGCGCCACACGGCCAGGTCTCTGACCTCCTCCCTATAGGCTGTCACGATCAGATTTTAGAGTGTCTTAAATCGGCTGAAAGCCTAAATTCTTGTTAATATAACTGCACTGTCCAATTTACAGTGGCTGTTACAGTGAAAAAATGCCATGCTATTGTTTGAGGAGAGCTCCTAACAACAAAACACTTTTTTCACCGCGATAGGTTTGATAAATTCACCTCTGAAGGTGAAATGTGTACTTACATTCTGAAATCTTGCTATGATTTATCATCAAAAGGGTCCCAGAGATAACATGAAGTGTTGTTAGCTAAAAAAAAAATGTTATATCCTAAAAAGGTCCTTATAGCATGCACGATCAATTTGCAAAGACAGGAATCTGTGAAAATCTAACCCTAAACGTTGTTTCAACCAGTCAAATCACATTAGGGGTGCAGTATATCCTATAGGACACCAAATTCGGAGAGCGACGCCTTCATGGCATGCTGATGACGCGGCAGGTCTTCATTTGATCGACTGTATCTTTGTCAAATAAGCACCAATCGGGGTCAAACAAACCCTATATCTGTCGCAAAATGCAGCTGCTAACCTTTTGTGACAGCATGCCTTTTCCTTTTGGACAAAATGTATAAGAGTTATGAAGTTATCAAAACCGGTTGTTTTGCAAATGTTGAACTTATAATATGGCTACTAATGCTGGAAAAGCTAAATCAAAGTCCAGGTATACAGATTAGACGATATTCTTGCAGAAAAATATAATATGAATGCAAATGTCTCCTTCACAATTTGCCCAAATGTACCTGGGTGACTTCACACTAAATGGCATGTAGTTCGCTCATACTTCAAGTTATCCGTCTGAAACTTTGCACTGCTGCCATCTTGTGGACACCATCGGAATTACAACCAGAGTGATGGCTAGAACTGGAACCTTTCTCTTGCATTTCAAAGATGGTGATACGTTTTTTTCTTTGTATTTTCTTCTACCAGATCTATTGTGTTATATTCTCCTACATTCACATTTCCACAAACTTCAAAGTGTTTCCTTTCAAATGGTACCAAGAATATGCATATCCTTGCTTCAGGGCCTGACCTACAGGTAGTTAGAGTTGGTATGTCACTTTAGGTGAAAAAAGGGGACACAATGTGTTTAACATAGTGTTTTAAATGTACATATTTGAAATAGATTATTATATGTTATATGTGTGTGTTCATTCATACAGTAATTATTATTCAACATATCCTCTCCTGGGATTTGAACTCACAACCTCATGGTTCACAGCATTCAAATCAAATTTTATTAATCACATGCGCCGAATACAACAGGTGTAGACCTTAGTGCAATGCTTACTTACAAGCCCCTAACCAACAATTCAGTTTAAAGAATAAGAAATAAAATGAACAAGTGATTAAAGAGCAGCAGTAAAATAACAATAGCGAGACTATATACAGGGGGTACTGGTACAGAGTCAATGTGCAGGGGCACCAGTTAGTCGAGGTAATAAACTCAGCACCAAAAAAAACGTCCTCACTGTCAACTGTGTTTATTTTCAGCAAACTTCACGTGTAAATATTTGTATGAACATAACAAGATTCAACAACTGAGACATAAACTGAACAAGTTCCACAGACATGTGACTAACAGAAATGGAAAAATGTGTCCCTGAACAAAGGGGAGGGGGGGGGGGGTGAAAATCAAAAGTTACAGTCCGTATCTGGTACAGTCCGTACAGTCCGTATCTCCTCATGTACTGCACCAGATTTGCCAGTTCTTGCTGTGAGATGTTACCCCACTCTTCCACCAAGGCACCTGCAAGTGTGTCCCGGACATTTCTGGGGGGAATGGCCCTAGCCCTCACTCTCCGATCCAACAGGTCCCAGATGTGCTCAATGGGATTGAGATCCGGGCTTTTCGCTGGCCATGGCAGAACACTAACATTCCTGTCTTGCAGGAAATCACACACAGAACAAAAAGTTTGGCTCTCCTTGAAGTTCTTGACGATTCGATAAATGGTTGATTTAGGTGCAATCTTACTGGCAGCAATATCCTTGCCTGTGAAGCCCTTTTTGTGCAAGGCAATGATGACGGCACGTGTTTCCTTGCAGGTAACCATGGCTGACAGAGGAAGAACAATGATTCCAAGCACCACACTCCTTTTGAAGCTTCCAGTCTGTTATTCGAACTCAATCAGCATGACAGAGTGATCTCCAGCCTTGTCCTCGTCAACACTCACACCTGTGTTAACGAGAGAATCACTGACATGAGAATCACTCACCTGGTCCTTTTGTGGCAGGGCTGAAATTCAGTGGAAATGTTTTTTGGGGATTCAGTTCATTTGCATGGCAAAGAGGGACTTTGCAATTAATTGCAATTCATCTGATCACGCTTCATGACATTCTGGAGTATATGCAAATTGCCATCATACAAACAGAGGCAGCAAACTTTGTGAAAATTTATATTTGTGTCATTCTCAAAACTTTTGGCCACGACTTTACAGTGGTTAGCAATATCACAAAAGTATTAAGCAGTAGCCTTATACTGTACTAGCACTGAAAACTAGCGATAAGTTGATGCTGGTAGTAGCCAGTTGAATCATGTTAGTGCAGCAGCCCGTCAGAGCTCCATTTTGCAAAAAATAACATTCCACGGGAATGCCCAGGCTTTGATCCCCTTTACTTTAGGTTGTGACAGTCTTACAGTAATGCCCATGTTGTTATGATGATATGGGAGCTTTACTGTAACTGCAACATGACTGGCGGTCGGGTCTGACTGAGGGGGATTTGGATTTATCAAATTACTGCCCCTGCCGGCCCCCAACCCCCACTCAGCTCAGCTGCCCTGATGTGTTACTGACACAGTGATGTCTGAGTGAAATGTGTCTGCCCATCTGTCTGCTTTGTGGTACATGAGTGTTGTACTTACTTCCATCTAGCATATCATCCTTATTTTCTTCCATCAATCCCTCTATCCATCCCTGCTGATGTAGCTGTCAGATTGATGACAGTTGTCAGTGGGGTCAGTAGCAGGTCACCAGTCTCCTGTGGGATTGAGTAAAGTGGAACCTGTGGGATACAAAAGGAAAGAGTGGTGCAGCAAGATGTGGGTATGGAGTTTAATTGAAGGGAAAGGGGTAGCAGGAGACACAAAGAAAATCTAGTTGTATTGGGGATATGGCCTGTTCACCCCGTTACCATCTAGAAGGCCAGAGACAGTACAGCTGCATCAAAGTTGAGACAGAGACTGATCATAGGATGTTTGGGAGAGGTCATCAGGCTGTTAAAACAGCCAACACTAGCTGGCCTCCGCCCAGTACCCTGCCCTGAACCTTAATCACTGTTACTAGCCGGCTACCACCGAATACTCTACCCTACACCTTAGAGACTGCTGCCACTATGTACATAGAGTCATTGAACACTGGTCACTTTAATAATTTCTCATCCTACATAACTACTGCTGTACACACCTTTTCTATTCATATACTGTCCATATACACCCGTCACCTTTAATAAGCAAAGCTGTCATCAAGGCAAAGGGTGGCTACTTTGAAGAATCTAAAATAGGACATATTTTGTTTTGTTTAACATTTGTTTGGTTACTGTCACGTTGTATAAATGATTGGAGACAGGCACTGGAATACGTTATAGGGGTGTTAATACTCCACCCAAATTGCACATGCCATGAAAGGCACAGGGACGAAGCCCAAAACAAGCATACAAAACACACAGGGATGTAACCCAAACAAAAGAGTGAGGTTAAACCTCTAATAAATACACGGGACGAGACCCGTAATAACAATTGCACAAAACATGCAGCACAAAAGCCGAACCACAAGTACTCACAGGCCCACAAGACAATGGTGAACAGAAGGCACATATATACAATTACTAATCAGGGGGAACAGGAACCAGGTGTGCGTAATTAGACAAGACAATCTGGGGTTGATGGTAATGAACCAGTTCAGTGACACCTAGAAGCCGGTGACGTAGAACACCGGAACTGGTGCACGGAATGAGCAGCAGTTCCGCAGGGATCCGTGACAGTTACTACATGATTCCATATGTGTTATTTCATAGTTTTGATGTCTTAACTACTATTCTACAATGTAGAAAATTGTACAAATAAAGAAAACACCTTAAATGAGTAGGTGTGTCCAAACCTTTGACTGGTACTCTATATATAAGATAATATCTATTGGCTTTTTTGGGTACTTCAAATTATGTAGAATAAGTCAAAGGATATGAATACTTTCTGAAGGAACAGTAAAGACTAACATTACAGCATCACTGATGTAACTTTATTAAAGAGATGCCATAAACTGTGATGCCATAAATAGTAAAACAGATCTAAATGACATAATCAACCTGTGACAAGTTACACCTGTCTACTGTTCTACAGATGCCGTATCTTATTTGAACATCCTGAAATTTCCTGCACCACAGGGAATGCAAACTTGTAGTGTATTCGAGGTTGAAAAAGTATTCTACACTTTGTAATGTCCACAATAAAATGTCAGATTTGATTTGCCCTAACAGAAAATGTATTAACTCCTACAAAAAAATTCCATGAATTATAATCCACATAACAATTCACATTCCTGTTGCTGCAGGATTCTTTTCCTGCTGTGTGAAACTGGCTCATGGGTATTTTTTTTCTAGTTTAAGAGGGGTGGCGCTGCTCTCCGCCCCCTCACACTTCAACAGGTCTGTGACCTCATGATCATCATGACCGCATAACTACTGGTTGATCTCCCTAGAGGGCGATGACAGCCTGGTCAGGACCACAGAGACTCGACCGCAGTCCACTCACAACCACTCAGACCTTACTGAGATACACAAAGCTTACTTTGTGGCTTACTGAGATACACAAAGCACAGTTGCACTCCCCTGAAGGAATTGTTTTTTATGTTCACATCCCATGTATTCATGAACCCTATTCAAACTAGTTGACAGTGTAAGCAGAATTGAATCAAAAAGTGGTTCAGAAGAGTAAAATAAAATGGTTAGAAAAGTTGAATTAAGTGGTTAGGGAAGGGAAAGAATCATTGTAAATTCTACAGCTTTGTCAGTTTGTTTTGACATTGGTATTGTTTTGGTGATATCCTTCGAGTTAATTAATATAGTACAAGATTATGTTTTGTCTTTATAAAATAAAGCAAACACTAAAAGAACAACCAATACCAAACAGATTGGCCTCGTATTAACTGACCAGTTCCTCTAGAAACACAGAAATGTAAACCTCTACTCAGGTGACATACTGTCAGTGACATACATGCATATTAACCATGTACCTGTCCTCATCTCCCTTCAGGCTTACTGCATTGCTTGTAGGATTCCTGTAGAAAAAAACAGACCCTTTCCCCCTTGCTGTCACTAATCATTTTACACCCTGTGATGTGACTTAACAAACTTTGTACATGCGGAGCTGACATGAAATCCTTCTGATGTTGGTGAGGGAGGGGAGACAGCTCACATGACCTTTGAAGATGTCTCCATCTCTATACTGTATTCTCACATGCACACACACATACACACACACACACAATATTTAGTATTTAGTAGGATCCCCTTACTCTTCCTCAAATCACATGCGCCGAATACAATCTTACTGTGAAATGCTTACTTACAAGCCCTTAAACAACAATACAGAGTTTTAAAAAGGTACAACAAATTTGCTAAATAAAATAAAGTAAAAATAGTAGCACAATATATACAAGGGGTACTGGTACAGAGTCAATGTGCAGGGGCACGGGTTAGTCGAGGTAATATGTAGATAGGGGAAAAGTGACTATGCATAGATAATAAACAGAGAATGGCAGCAGCGCATGTGAAGAGTGTCAAGGAATGTGAATGTCTGTGTGTGTTTTTGTGTGTGTATGTCCGTGTGTGTGTTGGACTGTCAGTGTACTGTGTGAGTGTGTGGTTAGAGTCCAGTGAGTGTACATCGAGCCTGTGCCAGAGAGTCATTGCAAAAAAATAAGAATAAAATAGGAAGGAGGTCAATGCAAATAGTCCAGCTAGCCATTTGATTAACTGTTCAGCAGTCTTACGGCTTGGGGGCAGAATCTGTTAAGGAGCCTTTGGTCCCAGACTTGGCGCTCCAGTACTGTTTGCTGTGCGGTAGCAAAGAGAACAGTCTATGACTTGGGTGGCTGGAGTCTTTGACAATTTTTGGGGCCTTCCTCTGACACCACCTGGTACAGATGTCCTGGATGGCAGGAAGCTTGGCCCATGTGATGTACTGGGCCATACGCACTACTCTCTGTAGCATCTTGCGGTCAGATGCCAAGCAGTTGCTATACCAAGCGGTGATACAGCCAGTCAGGATGCTGTCGATGTTGCAGCTGTAAACATTTTTGAGGATCTGAGGACCCAAGCCAAATCTTTTCAGCCTCCTGAGGGGGAATAGGTGTTGTTGTGCCCTCTTCACCACTGTCTTGGTGTGTTTGGACCATGGTAGGTCCTTAGTGATGTGGACACCAAGGAACTTGAAGCTCTCGACCCGCACCACTACAGCCCTGTCAATGTGAATGGGGTGTGCTCGGCCCTCATTTTCCTGTAGTCACGATCAGCTCCTTTGTCTTGCTCACTTTGAGGGAGAGGTTGTTATCATCATCAATGATCAGGCCTACCACCGTTGTGTCGTCGGTAAAATTAATGATGATGTTGGAGTTGTGCTTGGCCTCGCAGTAGTGGGTGAACAGGGAGTACAGGAGGGGACTAAGCACGCACCCCTGAGGTGCCCCCATATTGAGGGTCAGTGTGGCGGATGTGCTGTTGCCTACCCTCACCACCTGGTGGCGGCCCGTCAGGAAGTCCAAGATCCAGTTTCAGAGGGAGGTCTTCAGTCCTTAGCTTAGTGATGAACTTGGAGAGCACTATGGTATTGAATGCTGGGCTGTAGTGAATGAACAGCATTCTCACATAGGTGTTCCTTTTGTCCAGGTGGGAAAGGGCAGTGTGGAGTGCAATAGCGATTGCGTCTGTTGGGGCAGTATGCTAATTGGAGTGGGTCCAGCTTACATTGCACACATTGTTACAAAATATTTGTCAAATTGTCCCTTAAACCTGACTCCATATGCACTAGTGAAGCCCATATGGACAGATTATTTTGACAGGTATGAACATTCTGGGTATAACTCCACCCTTTAGCAATCCTGGGGTCCAAACAGAGTTAAAACAGTTACATCACAACAAAACACAACCACAGCCCACATCATACAATACGTTACATTATTATTCTAATATTACACATTTACAATATAAAATCCATAATACCACAACATTACAATGTGTGTGTAAGGTGTGTGTGCGTTTGTGTGTGTGTGTCTTCACTGTCCGTGTTGTGCCGTGAGGTGTTGTTTTATCAGATTTTACTGCTTGCTTGAGTTACTTGATGTGGAAGAGGGTTCCATGTAGTCATGGCTCTATGTAGTACTGTGTGTTTCCCAGAGTCTGTTCTGGACTTGGGGACTATGAAAAGACCCCTGGTAGAATGTCTTGTGGGGCGGCAGGGTAGCCTAGTGGTTAGAGCGTTGGACTAGGTTGCAAGTTCAAATCCCCGAGCTGACAAGGTACAAATCTGTCGTTCTGCCCCTGAACAGGCAGTTAACCCACTGTTCCTAGGCCGTCATTGAAAATAAGAATTTGTTCTTAACTGATTTGCCTAGTAAAATAAAGGTAAAATAAAAAATAAAAAATGTATGGGCTGTGTGTTACCTGTTCGAACAGACAGTTTGGTCAATGATGCATGAGTATGAAGCTTCAGAGTTTGTTGTTGGCATGTCATGCCTAAGTTTGCTAATCTTGCCAAATAAAAAGTCATTAAAGTAGTTATCAGAGGGTTTTGAGAAGAATGAACCATCTGATTCAATGAAGGATGGAGCTGAGTTCACTGTGATATTGGCTATACTGTATACATTTAGAGAAAGTAAAATGCAACACTAGACAGATACAGTCAGTAAAACAAAAGGCATGTGTTATTGTGACCTCAGCAGATTCATCATTGTATTACATTTTGGTACATATAAAACACAGGGAGGGCAATATTACTGCTCTGGCTGCTTCTGTATTCTGTAGCTGTGCTGCTGAGAGAGAACACGTGTCATGTGATGCACCACTGAAAGACCAGACAATGACTCAAAGGCCAGTCTACTGAATTCGATTCTGCTTCTTTTTTTAACATATTGTTTGGAACAATGTATTCTTCAAACATGTCTAATTTACAGAGTTGGCTCTCTGCTACACTGTCAGAAAAAAAGTTTTCCAAAAGGGTTCTTTGGCTGTCCCCATAGGAAAACCATGTTCGGTTCCAGGTAGAACCCTTTTTGGTTCAAGATAGAACTCTTTTGGGTTCCGTGTAGAACTCTGTGGGGAAAGGGTTCTACATATAACCCAATAGGGTTCATCCTGGAACCAAAAAGGATTCTTCAAAGGGCTCTCCTATGGGGACAACCGAATAACCTTTTTAGGTTCGAGACAGCACCTTTTTATCTAAGAGTGCACTTTTGAAGAAATTAAAAATTTTATACATAGAAATTGACATTGTAGGTCATTATAAAATGGGTTGTTTGGATCCTGAAAGCTGATTGGTTGATATGTGGGACTCAACAACTCCCTCAAAATGCCATGAGGTGTTAATATCATAACTCCACTGTCCCGCAGCCCAGACAGGAAATTCATAAACTTAATCTTCCTCGGGAAAAGGTGTCTACACATTATGTTTCCATGCGATCATTTGGTTTGCAACAGTTGGGATTGTATAAACCTACCTGTCTACCTCTATGACCTGTGCAACAATTAATAATTTTACAAATGTGATCTCTCCCGTGACAGTAGGCTAGCTAGCCCAAGAATTATTATGAAACTAACAATTCACTATGGAAACCGTAACATACAGAATTCCATTCATTCATTAACCAGCACATTCGGCCTATGTAAGCCTATTGGATATTTATTACATCATTATTTATTGAAGTTCTTGTGTCTCATCATCATTGAATGCTGCTAGCTAGCTACATGCCAATGATCTGTTTAGCATAGCAATGCTGAATGAATATAACGAGTAGAATTAATGACTGGGTCAAAACAGGAGAAAATAACTAAGGACCAGCCCACTTTTGTAGCAACTTCAGAATACAAAAGTTATCCGATGCTGGCCTGGATGCAAGGGAAATCATGGCTGTGAGTGGCCATCGGTGTGAGAGCTCATTCAATAATTATTGCCAGCCCCTAACATGGAGAACAGAAAGCTCTGGAGTGACATTTTAGCTGGCAACGATGTGAGTGGCACGTCCCATTCTCCGCCAAAGAAGAGGTAAACACTTGCTGTCACCAACCAGTACCACGACCATGGACAGTTGTTCCACAGTTGTTCCGTCAACAGAGACATTAATATTAACATCACCAACTAGCTTGGTTAGTTCAGACTCACCAACCATAATAGCTGTTGCATATATAGGCCTACTGGATATTTAATAAATAATTATTGATTGAAGTTCTTGTCTCTCATCATTATTTTCTGCTAGCTAGCTACATGCCAATGATTTGTTTAGCATAGCAACGTCGAATGAATAGAATTATGAAAATTACTGACTGTGTCGTTAATAATAAAAATTATTAACGACCAGCCCACGTGGTTAGCAACTTCAGAAAGCAAAAAACACATTTACATGTTAAAATAATGTTCTTAATGAAAGCCTTTTAGTAATATTTTCATAAATATGTTGGCAACCATTTTCTAAAAGCAATAAGGCCCTCATACCCGGGGATTATCGTATGATGACTTCCTCCTATGTGCTGTTCCCGCCCGTCGCCGAACAGCCCATCGCCAGGAGTTATTACACAAATAACATTCAGCAAATCACCAGCAGATGGAGTGCCCTTTGAATCCATTTTCCCATTCATTATGTTGGTGGTGCTCATAAAAATGTTCGTAATTTGTTAAAAGTAGCAGAGAACCCACTCTTGAAATTTGATGTACTTAAAATTAAAAGGGGTACTTTTGAGATATTAATAGTTTTAATGTTGAATGAATTAATGTGTAACATTTTATTTCAGAATTTAGCAATATTAAATTTTTTTGCACACTATAAGGAATATTATGACACCAAGATGTCTGCATCATGTATGGTTCAAGGATCATAGGGTCTTACAGGGGGCATTTATAGGTCTAAAAATGGCCTAAAATTGCCACTTTCATCATGATTCTCTCCCCAAAATAATTTGTAACAAATGTAAAAAGCATATCAAACATCCTTCCTCCCAATGAAGTTTCTATGTGAGAATTGCCAGAACAATCTGTGATCCCCAAAATATTTTTGGGCAATGCTGGCATGGAATCACCCCACTATCTTTCTCGTTCGCTCCCATTTGCCTCCTTCCTATCACTGTCTCTCTCTTTTCTGTCTCTCCCTTTTTTCTGGCTCTGTGAATCTGTCACTCACTGTCTACATAATTAACTTCTCTCTTTTGTTACCTGTCTACTATACATTACTCTTCATTTCTCTCCCCCATTCACTACAACTGTATCTGTCTCTTCTTAAAAATTCAGCTGCAGTTTATGTATCTCTCTATCCCTCTTTTTTTCTCTCTCTCCCGCTTCTCTATCCTTCTATCTGATGAAGCATGAGGACCAGGAATGTCTGTTGTGGATTTTGTGGCCTGACCATTCATGCAATGAGTAATCCTTGTGTATTCAACACACACACACACACATAAACACACACACACACACACACACACACAGCTGTTGGTCAGCACAATAGCTGCAGGGCCTGAGGCTTACAGCCAATGTAGGACATGAGGGGAGCATGTGGGAAGGACAATGGAGCTGAACCCACCAGGCAGTGGCACCTGTAGACTAGAGAATACAACGGCATCGTACTTCATTATTGCAGCTTCATTATTACATTTTTTTCTGATTCTCTAAAAGTCTATGTGCATACTACACAATGGGTTTCTTAGATCCCCCAGACACAGTTTCATTTCCTCAACTTTATTTTTCTGACTTCTCTGTGTTTGAGATAAAAATAGCATGGAAGATTTTTCAAAAGGTCCAAAAATGACTAAATACCTGGAGGTAAAGTGGTTATTTTAACCACAATAAAGGATGGTGGTAAGAACATGAACATGAACTTCAGAGTGGGGACGTGAGAAAGAAGGCAATATACAGACAGACTCAACCATAACACCTCCGAAAGCCTCAGACTTATTTTGTATATTTCCACTATATTTAGAGCAACCGAGATGATGGTTCCATTAGCTGAATCTTTTCATAAATATTATGGTCTGCCATTGCCTTTATAAGACTGGTGTCCATCACTGCTGATGCCAAAACAAAAATAGGACCAAAACCACAACGCAACTAGACAAGGGCCTAAATATGACAAACCAAAGGGACAGTCTGAAACATGTCATCCTATTCTTTCAGGGGCAGACTGGCCATGAGTTGGTGAGTTGGTCCAGTTGGTCCAGTTTTAGCCCAGTGGGCCTGTCTAACTAGTGTTTTGGCACAAAAATATAATTTGGCTAATAATGGGGTCTCTGTGCCAGTGTGGGGGCCTCAAGGAAATAAATGGGCCTATGTGGGTGCCTCAAGAAAAAATATTAGAAATGCCGGGGACGATTTGTGGTCCCAGTCCGCCCCTGTATCCTTTAATTAATTCTGGCACAAAAGACTCCTTGCTAATCCTCGCTTTATCATGTCAGGGAGAGTGGAAGAAGCTCAGAGACAAATACTGCCATAGGGTCTCTATTTTTGTTTTTGTTGCCGTCTAAAAATGGTGAGCATCTAGTCAATCTGTGCTTTCTGTTGTTTTCAGGTCAGCACATTTCACTTTGGTCCATTCTGTTCCATTGCCTGTGTAATATTAAACTAAAAGGTAGAGAGCTCCAAGTCATTCTCTAATCAGTCTATAACCTTATAAACCTAACCTGGCCTGAACCCGCTGGCATGTTTAATTGACTTTGTTCCATGGCAGTTTTGCAAAAAGGATCAATGATTTATCCTCTGCACATTCTGCTGTTATACCCACTCCAATACCATGCACACACATACAGAAACACTAAAATCATGTACACACACACACACACTTGGATACAGCATGAATATAGACACACAGACTCGAGCATGCCTTATGCGCGCACATCCACGCACTCTTACTTAATTAGGCAGATTAGAAGGCACATGTCATTAAACGAGAGAGTGATGTACATTTTGAAACTGTGCAGATGTGCGTTCTTTGACAGCTAAGCTAGATATAACAGGTATCCTTGGGACATCCCAACACTGACGTCACGCCATTGAATTTGACATTTAAAACGGTTAAGGTAAAGGTTAGGGTAGGGGTTGGGGTTAGGGTATGGGTTAAGGTTGCCCACTCGCTGCACAATGCCCACTCGCTGAGGATTGTGGCCAAAACCACTGCCTCAACAGGCAGGGGTGCACATAACTAATTACAGTTTTTTCCAACTGCTTACACACAAAATCTTTTCATGTCACACGATTTTTGAAACCTCTCACTCAAAGTGCAAAACTACACACCAAATATCCAAAACTATAAGCTATTTCTCAGCCTTTGACTCAGTTGTCAATTGCATAAAACACTTTTTTCAAAACACTACACACAATTCTCTACCTAAAACACAAAAATCTAACAGGAAGTGACTTGCTTTCCTTTTCCAAACACAACCAATCAAAATGCTACACTTATTCACCAGGTCACACACACACTCCTCACATGTGCAAACACTAATAGCTTAACTGATCACTAACCAATCACTGCTTTACTGTAGTATAGGCCTATAAATAGGTCAAAGGTCAGATTACCTGTTTTGAACAATGGATGCCAACAATGGACAGAGAGCAAGAGGAGTAGGAGGGAGAGGAAGAGGAAGAAGAGGACGAGGGCAAAGAAGAGAAGGAAGGAGAGCCATCTCTGATGAGATTAGGGCAACACTTGTTGATCATGTGATCAACCACGGTTTGACCATGAGAGAGGCTGGACTGAGAGTCCAGCCCAACTTGAGTCGATTTACAGTGGCGTCCATAATTCGAACCTTCAGAAATGAGAACAGGTATGCAACTATCTAATGACTATTTTAGCATTACAGTAATGTACTGTAAAATACGTATGACTGCATAGTATTGCATAAACATTTGTAACNTCACCTTTTCTAAATCCCATAGAGGAATTCTTCTCAGCCTGGCGCTGGAAAGTGTATGATCGCCAACCCTATGCCCGCATGCCGCTTCTCCAGGCAATGGAGGACGCATGTGGGGACATAGAGGTTGCCTCTGTCCAAGGTTGGATACGCCATGCTAGGAGATACTTCCCTCAATGTTTGGCAAGAGAAAACGTATCTTGTGATGTGGACGAAGTATTGTGGCCAGACCCAGGCCGGAGAAGAGATGAAGCGTAGCTTAGCACTGGTGACTGCCCCCCCCTACCAATTCCTGGACTACTTTTGGTTTACATATGTTTATGGTTTTGTTGTATGCTACTGTATACAACAGTAATGTTTGGCCTAATAAATATTTTCTGTTTCTACATTGCATTGGTGTTTACAGTGTACTTGTTACCCCTCTCAGCAGATTACTTTCACTGTAGAACATTGTATTGAAATGTAGATATAAGCCTATGAAAGACCAAAGAGCTTTAGATTTAAAACAACAGTGTTTACATGGTATATCCAAAAATGTACTATTATGAAAGCAGTGTTTGCCATTTGATGCAAATGCTTCATTCTGACGTGTTTATGGCATTTTGAATGCAGTGTTACATTTTGAAGGAGATGTGAGGCATTTTGCATTTTGTGTGTGCAGTTTTGGGAATTGTGTGTAAGCAGTTGGAAAAAACTGTAACAGGTTCAAATAAATAAAAAATGTAATGCAGGCCTACACATTTTACAGCATGTATAAAAAGTGCAAGCCTCATTCGCAAGCTGCAAGGCTATACACAGGACTATCATATAACATTACGTAATGTTCACAGGCCTGTCTCAATCAAACCTGTATGAATGTTCAATATGAGAGATCTTATTCAACAAAAAATTACAATAACAAAATGACAGAACCCGTAGGGAAAAAAGATGCTTGCCTCTCGAGCAACTTTGAGAGTACACACACAAGTCCGTGGGCACGCCTCGTATATAGAATGCGTATGTTCACAAAGCAGCAGCAACAAACAAGAACAAAACAAACACAAAAAAGGCACTAAAAAAAATCACAAACTGAAGGAAATTAAACTGATAACTGGGTAATGTGTATTCCATATGGGGTATGTGCTGCTATGCTCGCTCGCTGTGTGTGCGCGTGTGTGTGTGTGTGTGTGTGTGTGTGTGTGTGTGTGTGTGTGTGTGTGTGTGTGTGTGTGTGTGTGTGGAACAACTGTGGCCTTGGGCCAGTGTATAATTTGTGAACCAACTGTTTTAAACATAATCTCAGCCATACGGTCAAAACCAGAGGAGTGCTGCTGTTGCACCATCACCACTTAGCTACAGTTTCAGTTGGTTGTCCACTGACTGTACTGAGGGTATTCATTTTTTTTTTTATTATGGTAAATTCTATAAATAGAATCTGCTGAACATGAGCAGAATATAATCTTTAAGGGTCTATATTGTAATACTACCAATCCCGTCATCTGATATTCAAAATGTTTTATATTTCGCTTCATTTCGATAGATTAGACCTGATGATCATAAATAAAACAATGACTTTAATCCATCATAAATTGTTCATTTTCACATCCCAGCTGGGTTTTACCTCTGTCGACATCACACAACAACAACACTCCTAAAATAATGAGGGGTAATATACTAACTAATTACTTCATCAAAAAAAGTACAGAGTGATCAACTACCTCGTACGTGTGGAACACACAGATCATTAATTCCAGTTCCAACAAGCCCTGTTTCCTCCATGGACAAAGGCTGCCTGGCTGTATTGAAGGAAGAGCAGTGAGACTTAAAAGCTCATTAAGAAAACCTCAGAGGAATCAGAAGAGGCATGGATGTATCAACAACTTAACAGTACATGTAGTACAATCAGGACCTAATGACACTAAGCACAGCGTTTGTCATCATTATGGTGCACACTTTGAGACATCAAACACATACGGAAGCAGTAAATCACTGCATTTAAAATGGCAAATAAAACTGGTTCTTCACTATGCAAGGCCTAAGTATGAATGTGTAATGTTGCATTAAGTCTAACAGAGATCTATCAAGAGAGAATCCCTCTGAGAGATCGCAGGATTCTAAGTTCCTTTGATGTACAACTTAGTTGTAATTTCTCCCAGCTCGATGTGTCCCTCAACCTGTTCCTATTCAGCCAGTTAACACACAGCTCAAAAACCCCATAAGACACACAATCAGGGGTCTCTTCACAGTCCCCAAGTCCAGAACAGAGGCTGGGAGATGCACAGTACTGTATTGAGCAATAACTACATGGATTTCTCTTCCACCTCACGTAACTCAGGCAAGCAATAAAATCTGTTTTAAAAAACTGATAAAACAACACCTCAAGGGACGCGGAATGTGAAGAGACACACACGCACTGTAACACACACCCACACATTATTCTTTCAATTTTTCTCTGTGTCTTATTTCATATTATTTGTTAGTCGTAGTGTTCTTTCTTGAAATTTGTGTTGCTGTTCCTGTCCATTATGGTTCAGTATTTTGTCATGTTCTATGTTTTGTGTGGATCCCAGGAAGAATAGCTGCTGCTTCTTCCACAGCTAATGGGGATCTCAATAAAACCATAAACCTAGTTGTACTGTTCCTGTGGTGGCAAACTGGTCCCATTGGGCTGTAGTATCTTAAGCTACATGTGGAACCGCAGAGAGTTACAGAGTAGCCATACTGCTTTTGATGTAGTGTGCGTTATGAATTATATATGGTTCATGCACTATTAGTAAAAATTGTTCCAAAAGGGTTTGTTGGCTTTCCCCATAGGATAAGGGTTCTACATGTAACCCAAAAGGGTTTTACCTGGAACCAAAAGGGTTCTGCCTGGAACCAAAAAGGGTTTGCCTATGGGGACAGCCGAATAACCTTTTTTTTCTGAGAGTGTGGGAATATTCTTTAACACCCTGTTTGGGCTCCCGAGTGGCGCAGCGGTTTAAGGCACTACATCTCAATGCTAGATGCGTCACTACAGGCCCTGGTTCGATTCCAGGCTGTATCACAACCGGCCGTGATTGGGAGACCCGTAGGGCGGCGCACAATTGGCCCAGTGTCATCCAGGTTAGGGTTTGGCCGGGGTAGGCCGTCATTGTATGAAGGTTAAATAAAACACAAAATTAAAATGTCTTACTCCATGTATGCCCTGGTTTGAGCAGTGAGATGATTTGGGATGATATACGGAATAAAATTCCATACACACACTGAATTACATGCACACCTGTACAAGTACATGCAAAAAAAACTCTAGATCACCTTTACTCCACACACAGATACTGTATGAATACAAAGCCCTCCATTAGCCAAATCTGATCATAACTCTATCCTCCTGATTCCTGCTTACAAGAATAAACTCAAACAGCAAGTACCAGTGATGCACTCAATACCGAAGTAGTCCTAATGAAGTGGATGCTTCGCTAGCACAGACTTGAATATGATCTGGGATTAATCCAATGGCCTTGTGGAGTTTACCGCGTCAGTGACCGGCTTCATTAATAAGTGCATCTACGACGTCGTCCCCACAGTAACTGGATGCGTGCACAGTATATATCCCAACCAGAAACCATGGATTACAGGCAACATCCGCACTGAGCTAAAGGCTAGAGCTGCCGCTTTCAAGGAGCAGGACACTAATCTGGTACGCCCTCCGATGAACCATCAAACAGGGAAACCATCAATACAGGACCAAGATCTCATCCTACTACACCGGCTCTGGCGCTCGTCAGTTGTGGCAGGGCTAGCAAACTACCATGGATTACAAAAGGAAACCCAGCCGTGAGCTGTCCACTGTTACTAGCCTACCAGATGAGCTAAATACCTTCTATGCTGGCTTCGAGGCTAGCAACACTGAACCATGCATGAGAGCACCATCTGTTCCGGACGACTGTGTGATCACGCTCTCTGTAGCTGATGTGAGTAAGACCATTAAACAGGTTAATATTTACAAGGCTGCAGGGCCAGACGGATCACCAGGAAGCAAACTCAGAGCATGCGCTGACCAGCTAGCAAGTGTCTTCACTGACATTTTCAACCACTCCCTGACCCAGTCTGTAATACCTATATGTTTCAAGAAGACCACCATAGTCCCTGTGACCTAAAACGCCAAGGTAACCTGTCTAAATGACTTCCGCCCCATAGCACTCTGTTTTGAAAGGCTGGTCCTGTTTCACATCAACACCATAATCCCAGACACACTGGACCCACTCCAATTCGCATACCGCCCCAACAGATCCACAGATGACGCAATGTCTATTTCACTTCACACTGCCCTTACCCACCTGGACAAAAGGAAGACCTATGTGAGAAATCTTCTGACTACAGCTCAGCATTCAACATTACAGTGCCCTCCAAGCTCATCACTAAGCTAAAGACCCTGAGATGAAATACCTCCCTCTGCAACTGGACTTCCTGACAGGCTGCCCCCAGGTGGTGAGAGTAGGCAACAACACATCCACTACGCTGACCCTCAACACGTGGGCCCCTCAGGGGTGCGTGCTTAGTCCCCTCTTAAACTCCCTGTTCACCCACGACTGCGTGGCCGCACATGACTCCAACACCATCATTAAGTTTGCCGACGACACAACAGTTGTAGGCCTGACCACCGATGACAATGAGACAGCTTACAGGGAGAAGGTCAGAGACCTGGCAGTGTGGTGCCAGAACAACAACCTCTACCTCAACGTCAGCAAGACAAAGGAGCTGATAATGGACTACAGGAAACGTAGGGCCGAGTACGCCCCCATCCACATCGACAGGGCTGTAGTGGAGCACGTAAAAAGGGCTTCAAGTTCCACAGGTGTCCACATCACTAAGGAATTCTCATTGTCCACACACACCAACACAGTCGTGAAGAGGGTACAACAACGTCTCTTCCCCCTCAGGAGGATGAAAAGATTTGGCATCGGCCCTCATATCCTCAAAAGGTTCAACAGCTGCACCAGCTGGCCGAGCTCCCTGCCATCCAGGATCTCTATTCCAGGCAGTGTCAGAGGAAGGCCCTAAAAATTGTCAAAGACTCCAGCCACCCAAGTCATAGACTGTTCTCTGTGCTACCGCACGCCAAGCGGTACTGATGCACCAAGTCTGGAACCAACAGGACCCTGAACAGCTTCTACCCCCAAGCCATGAGACTGATAAATATACTGAACAAAAATATAAACGCAACAATTACAAAGATTTTAGTGAATTACAATTCATATAAGGAAATCATTCAACTTAAATAAAGTCACTATCAATTTCACTTGACTGGGAATACAGATATGCATCTGTTGGTCACATATACCTTAAAATAAGTAGTGGCGTGGATCAGAAAACCAGTCAGTATCTGGTGTGACCACCATTTACCTCGTGCAGCGCAACACCTCCTTCGCATAGAGGGCGTTGATTGTGGCCTGTGGAATGTTGTCCTACTCCTCTTCAATGACTTATTGCAGTTGCTGTCATAAACGTGGATCCAGAGCATCCCAAACATTCTCAATGGGTTACATGTCTGGTGAGTACACAGGCCATTGAAGAACTGGGCTATTTTCAGCTTCCTGGAAATGTGTATAGATTCTTGGGGCTGTGCATTATCATGCTGAAACACGAGGTGATGGTCGGAGATGAATGGCACGACAATGGGCCTCAGGATCTCATTACGGGATCTCTGTGCGTTCAAATTGCCATCGATAAAATGTAATTGTGTTCATTGTCCGTAGCTTATGCCTGCCCATACCATTACCCCACCGCCACCATGGGGCACTCTGTTCACAGCGTTGACTTCAGCAAACCGCTCACCTGCAAACCACTCACCCACCCGCTATACATGTGGTCTGCGGTTGTGAGGCCAGTTGGAAATTCTCTAAAGTGATGTTGGAGGCCTGCTTATGGTAGAGAAATGAACATTCAATTCTCGGGCAACAGCTCTAGCGGACATTCCTGCAGTAAGCATGCCAATTGCAAGCTCCCTCCAAACTTGAGCCATCTGTGGCATTGTGTTGTTTGACAAAACTGCAGATTTTAGAGTGGCCTTTTATTGTCCCCAGCACAAGGTGCACCTTTCTAATGCTCATGCTGTTTAATCAGCTTATTGTTATGACACACCTGTCAGGTGGATGGATTATCTTGGCAATGGAGAAACACTAACAGGGATATAAACAGATTTGTGCAGAAAATCTGAGAGAAATAAGCTTTTTGTGAATTTTGAACATTTCTGTGATAGTTTATTCATGAGACATGGGACCAACACATTACATGTTGTGTTTTTTTCTCTCTGTGTTGTTGGGAAGGGCCCATAAGTAAGCATTTCACTGGTTTACACCGGTTGTTTACGAAGCATGTGACAAATACTATTTTATTTATAAAAAAACATTTGATTTTAATTTAAGCGAGAGCGCCTAAGAAAGAGAGATAGACAAAGGGGCAAAGTAGAGAGAGACAGGGTGGAAGGAGCCAAGGGGCTGAAGAAGTGGTCGATACGGTCTCTTACTGATCAGTACGAACAAATATTAAAATGTACAGTATGTAAATGCTCTCTGAGACTCTGGGGTCGTTCTAGGTCATCAGCTGAACTGGAACATTGTTGGTGAAGGAGTCCATTTCCATTTCCAAGGAGTCCATTTCCAAGTATCATAAAAGGAAAACATACTCCTATTGTGTGTAAAAAAAAAAGCGAGTTGGGTAGGCTGTTGGGTAAACGTTTTAACAGTTTTCACATCTGAACTCAAGGGGACAAGGCACGTCTAAATCATGGGAAGCCTTTGAGAAAACAGATAGTTCAACGCATACATGCATATGCAGTGAGGACGTATCGCATATAGACTTTCCACATAGAATAACACAGAGGCATAGCGTAGTTTCGCATGGCACACGCAAGGTCCAAGCAAGACCACCCCCCCAAAACGTTTTTGGGGGTTTTAGTTTGGATGGGGCAGAGAGAATAATGTGCAGTCTTAAAGCAAATCTTTTGTCATTCTAAAAATGTATTTCATTGCATATGTCGTGTTCATATGCTATCTAGGGGGCCCGACCTCTGGGGGGACTCCAACCCCCCCCCCCTCCAAAAAGAGTTTGTGGGCCCCCGCCTATCGGCTACTTGAATTAAAAGAGGTAACTGCAGCAGAGGTAACTCTGGGTCTTTCTTTCCTGTGGCGATCCTCATGAGAGCCAGTTTCATCATATCGCTTGATGGTTTTTGCGACTGCACTTGAAGAAACTTTCAAAGTTCTTGAAATTTTCCGAATTGACTGACATTCATGTCTTCAAGAAATTATGGACTGTCATTTCTCTTTGCTTATTTGAGCTGTTCTTGCCATACTATGGACTTAGCCCTATATGGCAAAAGAAAATCTTCTGTATACCACCCCTACCTTGTCACAACACAACAGATTGGCTCGAACGCATTAAGAAGGAAAGAAATTCCACAAATTAACTTTTATCAAGGCACACCTGTTAATTGAAATGCATTCCAGGTGACTACTTCATGAAACTGGTTGAGAGAATGCCAAGAGTGTGCAAAGCTGTCATCAAGGCAAATGGTGGCTACAATGAAAAATCTCAAATATAAAACACTTTTTTGGTTAGTACCTGATTCCATATGTATTATTTCATAGTTTTGATGTCTTCACTATTATTCTACAATGTAGAAAATTGTCAAACATAAAGAAAAACCCTTGAATGAGTAGCTGTGTCCAAACTTTTGACTGTTACCGTATTATCAGGATGTTGTGTATCAATGGAAATAATCAGTATTCATGTAAACATTACAGTTTTGAAAACATAGCTTGTCCAAAAAAAAAGTAAGTCTCTAGGCACAAATAACCTGGGTATGGGTAAGTTAAACCGCCTATACATAATCTTTGAAGCCCCCCTGAACATTTTGGCTTGGCTGATGGAGGGAGAGGAGGGGAGCTGTGGTGCTTGCTTGTGCTACAGGCAGTCTAAAACCACATTCCAATTCTCCACAAAAGTGCATGTTCACATTCCCAACATGATTTTAAAAGCGTTGAGTATATGGTAGACAATACTTTATGTACATCAATGCAACACTTTTTTAATCCTCGAGGGGGTGAACGAGTGCACACTTCAAGGGTGGGGGGCGTTTTTATTTTTTTATTTTATGTATGTATGAAAGACAGGAGGATCTGTCTGTGTGTGTGTGTGGTTATGTGTGTGTGCGTGTGCGTGCGTGTGTGTGTGTGTGTGTGTCTGTGTGTGTGTGTTTATGCAGGAGATAGTGAATAGTGCTTGTTGTGGATCTGAGAATGATTCAGGCTGAGGATGCTGGCTGGGAACATCTCTCTGACTGAGCCCAAGTCACCACTGGCTCTTAGATTCTCTCTGAGGAGACAGAGTACTGCCAAGGGAACTTCATTCACCTCTATGACAACCTGACAAGTGTCCTCTGCTGCAGCAATGCTCTTGTTCTGTTATGAGGGGAATCTCACAGGAATGGAGAAGGAACAAGTTATTTGCAAATAATGACACACTCACCTCAAGAGTAGAGTAGATACATATCAATGGCTGTTATTTTCAAACCACATTCAAAGTCTTGAAAGGAGTTCAACTAACTGTGGACTATGTTCTCAATTATAATTCTGTATTGTACATTTTCACTATGTCTCTCCCTACCAAGGTTCAGGCCATTATGCATACACACAAAAGGGGGAGGAATCAGGTGAAATCTGATGCAGGAACCCGTTGTTTTTCAGTGATACACAGAGACCATCGACCAGACTGCCAAGCTAGCAACAGGTCCACTGATGCCCCTGTAAAGACTATGTCCAACACAAACACATTGGCTGAGACCCAAATGGTACCCGGTTGAGTGCACTATGGGCCCTAGCAGAAAAACACCCCCAAAGCATAATGTTTCCACCTCCATGTTTGACGGTGGGGATGGTGTTCTTGGGGTCATTGGCAGCATTTCTCCTCCTCCAAACACGGCGAGTTGAGTTGATGCCAAAGAGCTCCATTTTGGTCTCATCTGACCACAACACTTTCACCCAGTTGTCCTCTGAATCATTCAGATGTTCATTGGCAAACTTCAGATGGGCATGTATATGTGCTTTCTTGAGCAGGCGGACCTTGCGGGCGCTGCAGGATTTCAGTCCTTCACGGCGTAGTGTGTTACCAATTGTTTTCTTGGTGACTATGGTCCCAGCTGCCTTGAGATCATTGACAAGATCCTCCCGTGTAGTTCTGGGCTGATTCCTCACCGTTCTCATGATCATTGCAACTCCACGAGGTGAGATCTTGCATGGAGCCCCAGGCCGAGGGAGATTGACAGTTCTTTTGTGTTTCTTCCATTTGCGAATAATCGCACCAACTGTTGTCACCTTCTCACCAAGCTGCTTGGCGATGGTCTTGTAGCCCATTCCAGCTTTGTGTAGGTCTACAATCTTGTCCCTGACATCCTTGGAGAGCTCTTTGGTCTTGGCCATGGTGGAGAATTTGGAATCTGATTGATTGATTGATTGCTTCTGTGGACAGGTGTCTTTTATACAGGTAACAAACTGAGATTAGGAGAACTCCCTTTAAGAGTGTGCTCCTAATCTCAGCTCGTTACCTGTATAAAAGACACCTGGGAGCCAGAAATCTTTCTGATTGAGAGGGAGTCAAATACTTATTTCCCTCATTAAAATGCAAATCAATTTATAACATTTTTCCACATGCGTTTTTCTGGATTTTTTTTTGTTATTCTGTCTCTCACTGTTCAAATAAACCTACCATTAAAATTATAGACTGATCATTTTTTTGTCAGTGGGCAAACGTACAAAATCAGCTGGGGATCAAATACTTTTTTCCCTCACTGTACATACAAAGGACAGACAGAGCTCTCCTACAGTAGGGATTTGGCTCAACACTATTGTGCTGTCACTGTCAATGTCAATGAATAAGTAGGCGGGAGGAGCCATGTTACAGACACTGTTGGTCTGACACTGACTAACACTGACTAACTCACATGAGGCTCATATGTCCTTTTGGGGGCCCTGTTGGGGTTCGTTCCTTGTTCCTTGTCAATCATTGGCTCATTGGTGAAATAAGCAATTAGACAATATCTTTCAAACCTTTATTAATGCAATTGCAGACAGAAGTTGACAACAGGAACATAGCACGCATGTTTCCGAGTAAGTTCTGCAAAATAGTAAAGGGCCCAAGTTGTTTTATTATGCTTGCAGTTAACCCCTAGTGATGTCCCTGCTTACGTTATTACCTTCTACACATGAGACCAAGCCCATGCATACACAGCTATACAAATACTAGTTCCAGCGTTATCTAAAGGCTCAGCAGTAAATGTCCACTCCCCAAGTTGATTTATAGTGGTATGTCTGACTAGTCTCTTATCTCTTTCCCTCCCCTGCAGGGTTCTGTGTCTTATGAATCTCTTTTATCTTTGAGGCACTTTCTCACAGACACCCTGTTTTGACTGCAATAACTCACTTCTCTCAGACCGTTTCTTATAGGAAGCAGAGACTAGAAAAGAACTGTTGAACAATATTAAACCTTATAATGCATATATATTGTTCATCTGTAGTCTAGGACCTGATACATGTAAGGGGGAGGGGTCTTATAACCCTTCCCCTTCTATTAATACAACATTAATACAATCAATTATAATACATCAAACATTTGGTACAGCCCCTATCATGACCCCAAGGTGAACCCCATCAGCCCTAAACGAGATTTGGTTGGGGAGCCCAACCATTTAATGCAATTGTACACATTGTGCCAAGGAGCAGAGATACATTTTTGCCATTTTAAAGGCAGTTTTCTGCAGTTCTACACATTTTGCCCTGGGGCGGAGATGAAATGTGAAATAAATTTTTGCAGTTTTAAAGCGATTTTTCTGCAATTCTACTCATTTTGCCATGGGGCAGAGATACATTTTTGCAGTTAAGGTAATTTCCTGCAATTCTACACATTTTGCCATGACTTATGCCATCTTTATGATATCTGAGTGAGAGTGGCTAACAAAATAAATGGGGGCCCCCTGGGGCTCAGGGCCCCGGGGTCGTTATTCAGCCATGATTACTACTAAGTTTAGATAATTGGCTAGACTAACTTACCAATCTAAAAATTGTTAGCTTGCATGGCTAATTGAGTGACAGTCACTGATAAAACAGGAGAAAAACTGCTTATGCAAAACCAAATTTCAAACTTGCACCTTGTGTATTCTACTATTCTAACTCTCAACAGTAAATTTAGACCACAACTACGTTCCTAAATTATTATTATTTTTTCATCTCGGGGCCCACTAGCAGCAGGGGGCCCTAAGCGACCGCATATGTCACTTATGCCTGGAGCGGGCCCTGCTCATGTGTCTATAGTAGTGATTGTGACCCCTTAATCTGACCTAATCACTGTAGAGTACAGTAGAGTAGTAAGCTCTTAGCAGCCATGCAGGGATCTATCTGAGGGTCTGCCTCCCTCACTGATGATGATGTCTATAGGGGCTAGAGGCCATGGGGATCACTAAGGGACAGGATGTACTAGGATCTCAGAATGCCTCATTGGGAGTGGAAGAATTAGGTACTCAAAGGAGTCAGGCTTAGGCAGGCATAAACCATGAATATAGGTAGGCCTAGCCTATTAGGCAAGACCAATAACAATAAGTAGGCAGTATACCGTAGGCCTATCAACCCAGTCATCATCAGTCCAAATCAGTAGTATGTCCTATGATTAAATCAAAGTCATTATAAGTCCATAGAAAGCTGTTTCAATTAAATTCTACTTGTCCAGGAGATACATACGAGAACAGAAGAAATAGAGGCCTTTGGATTAAAAAAATACTTGATTCTCCAGTGAATTTATACTAACATAAACCTCTAGTCTATTCATGGGCATGTTCCTCAGCTAAGGCGAGGACACGCAACAACCAATGGACGAACTCTGCCGATTCACACTGGGTTCATAGCCAAAAACAAGTGTCCCAACGGTCAAGAAAAATGACACCGCCAACAGAAGTAGAGCCACCGCCTGCATCGGTGAAATGGCCTTGAATTGCGCAGACTAAAGTTGGTCTCCACCGTTATAGCTCACACAGCAAACCTGCTCAATTAACAAAATAATGATTGGCGGGAAAGAGGGGCCAACCACTGAGAGTTATGCTATTTATCGCCATCTACATGGGATGCATGAATTGCAGGCTATTACCAAGTGCCATGTGCTCAGCCACATTGACCTAGCCATTAGCCCAAACAAAGTTGATACATGTGCATGAAGGTATATTTATATGAGTGAGCCAAACTTATTTTAATGACATTTCATATGATTAATACACATTAACAAAGTAGCGAAAATAATGAGAAAAATTACTTCCTCACTCTCCTTGGATAAACTTCTTCTACTCCCCTATTATCCATTTGGAAGACCAATTTGTGACCAAGCTTTAACTTCCTGACTGATGTCTTGAGATGTTGCTTCAATATATCCATGTAATTTTCTCTCCTCATGATTCCATCTATTTTGTGAAGTGCACCAGTCCCTCCTGCGGCAAAGCACCCACACAACATGATGCTGCCACCCCCGTGCTTCACGGTTGGGATGGTGCTCTTTGGCTTGCAAGCCTCACCCTTTTTCCTCCAAACATAACGATGATCATTATGGCCAAACAGTTCTATTTCTGTTTCATCAGACCAGAGGACATTTCTCCAAAAAGTACAATCTTTGTCCCCATGTGCAGTTGCAAACCGTAGTCTGGCTTTTTTATGGCGGTTTTGGAGCAGTGGCTTCTTCCTTGCTGAGCGGCCTTTCAGGTTATGTCGATATAGGACTCGTTTTACTGTGGATATAGATAATTTTGTACCGGTTTCCTCCAGCATCTTCACAAGGTCCTTTGCGGTTGTTCTGGGATTGCACTTTTCGCACCAAAGTACGTTCATCTCTAGGAGACAGAACACGTCTCCTTCCTGAGCGGTATGACGGCTGTGTGGTCCCATGGTGTTTATACTTGCGTACTATTGTTTGTAATGAACGTGGTACCTTCAGGCGTTTGGAAATTGCTCCCAAGGATGAACCAGACTTGTGGAGGTCTACAATTTCTTTCTGAGGTCTTGGCTGATTTCTTTTGATTTTCCCATGATGTCAAGCAAAGAGACACTGAGTTTGAAGGTAGGCCTTGAAATACATCCACAGCTACACCTCTAAATGACTCAAATGATCTCAATTAGCCTATCAGAAGCTTCTAAAGCCATGACATCATTTTCTGGAATTTTCTGAAACTTCTGACCCAGTGGAATTGTGATACAGTGAATTATAAGTGAAATAATCTGTCTGTAAACAATTGTTGGAAAAATTACTTGTGTCATGCACAAAGTAGATGTGCTAACCGACATGCCAAAACTATAGTTTGTTAACAAGAAATGTGTGGAGTGGTTGAAAAAGGAGTTTTAATGACTCCAACCTAAGTGTATGTAAACTTCCGACTTTTACTGTATATTTATAAAAAAATAAAAATCCCAAAAATTGACCCTAGGACAGAGAAGTGCCTGTAGTTTCAGAATCACCCAGTTATCAGCTAATCTTCAATTTTTGTGATTAATTCATGGGACAAGCTGTGCCTACCACGCTGCCACCTGCCACGTCACCCACGTTTCACCTGTCTTGTGCTTGTCTCTACCCCACACCAGGTGTCTCCAATTTGTTCCCGTTACTCCCTGTGTATTTTTACCGGTGTCTTCTGTCTGTCTGTTGCCAGTTCATCTTGTCTTGTCAAGTCAACCAGTGTGTTTTTCCGTGCGCCTGGTTTTCCTAGTCTCAGTTTTTCCTATTCCTCCTGGTTCTGACATTTTGCATGCCCAGACACTGTACCCGTCTGCCTGACCATTCAGCTTGCCCTGACCTCCAGCCTGCCTACCGCCCTGTACCATTTGGACTCTGACCTGGTTTATGAACTTCTGTCTGTCCTCGACCTGCCTCTTCCCTGCCCCTTTATTTTCAATAAATATCAGAGACTTGGACCATCTGCCTCCTCTGTCTGCATCTGGGTCTTGCCCTGTGTCATTATAACAACAGTTGTAGACCTTACAGTGAAATGCATATTTACAATTCCTTAACCAACAATGCAGTTTTAAGAAAAATAAGTAAGTAAAAAAAGATAAGTATAAAATAACAAATAACAAATAATTAAAGAGCAGCAGTAAAATAACAGTAGCGAGGCTATATACAGGGGGTACCGGTACAAAGTCAATGCGCAGGGGCACAGGTTAGTCGAGATAATTGAGGTGATAGAGTTAAAGTGACTATGCTTAGATAATAAACAGAGAGTATCAGCAGTGTAAAAGATGGGGTGGGGGAACAATGCAAATAATCTGGGTAGCCATTTTATTAGCTGTTCAGGAGTCTTATAGCTTGGGGGTAGAAGCTGTTAAGAATCCTTTTGGACCTAGACTTGGCGATCCGGTACCGCTTGCCGTGCGGTAGGAGAGTGAACAGTCTATGACTAGGGTGGCTGGAGTCGTTTACAAGTTTTAGGGCCTTCCTCTGACACCGCCTGGTATAGAGGTCCTGGGTGGCAGGAAGCTTGGTCCCAGTGATGTACTGTGCGGTACGCACTACCCTCTGTAGTGCCTTGTGGTCGGAGGCCGTGCAGTTGGCATACCAGGCAGTGATGCAACCAGTCAGGATGCTCTTGATGGTGCAGCTGTAGAACTTTGAGGATTTGAGGATCCATTGCAAATCTTTTCTGTCTTGTGAGGGGGAATAGTCTTTGTTGTGCCCTCTTCACGACTGTCTTGGTGTGTTTGGACCATGATAGTTTGTTGGTGATGTGGACACCAAGGAACTGAAAGCTCTCAACCTGCTCCACTACAGCCCCGTTGATGAGAATGGGGGTGTGCTCGGTCTTCCTTTTCCTGTAGTCCACAATTGTCTCCTTTGTCTTGATCACGTTGAGGGAGAGGTTGTTATTCTTGCACAACACGGCCAGGTCTCTGACCTTTTCCCTATAGGCTGTCTCAACGTTGTTGGTGATCAGGCCTACCAATGTTGTGTCGTCTGCAAACTTAATGATAGTGTTGGAGTCGTGCCTTGCCATGAAGTCATGGGTGAACAGGGATTACAGGAGGGGACTGAGCACGCCCCACTAAGGGGCCCACGTTTTGAGGATCAGCATGGCAGATGTGTTGTTACCTACCCTTACACCCTGGGGGCGGCCTGTCAGGAAGTCCAGGATCCAGTTGCAGAAGGAGGTATTTTGTCCCAGGGTCCCTAGTTTAGTGATGAGTTTTGAGGGCACTTTTCAATCTTAGTCCTGTATTGACGCTTTGCCTGTTTGATGTTTCGTCAGAGGCCATAGAGAGATTTCTTATAAGCGTCCGGGTTAGAGTCACACTCCTTGAAAGCGGCAGCTCTGCCCTTTAGCTCAGTGCGGATGTTGCCTGTAATCCATATCTTCTGGTTGGGGTATGTACCTACCGTCACTGTGAGAACTATGTCATTGATGCACTGATGAATTGATGATGCCAGTGACTGATGTGGTGTACTCCTCAATGCCATCGGAAGAATCCCGGAACATATTCCAGTCTGTGCTAGCAAAACAGTCCTGTAGCTTAGCATCTGTGTCATCTGACCACTTCTTTATTGAACGAGTCTCTGGTGCTTCCTGCTTTAGATTTTCTTGTAACCTGGAATCAGGAGGATAGTATTATGGTCAGATTTACCAAATGGAGGGCGAGGGAGAACTTTGTATGTGTCTCTGTGTGTGGAGTAAAGGTAGTCTGGAGTGTTTTTTTCCTCCGGTTGCACATTTAACATGCTGGTAGAAATGAGGTGAAACTAATTTAAGTTTCCCTTCATTAAAGTCCCCAGCCAGTAGGAGTGCCGCCTCTGGTTGAGCGTTTTCCTGTTTGCTTATGGCCTTATATAGTTCATTGAGTGCGGTCTTAGTGCCCGCATCGGTTTGTGGTGGTATATAGAAAGCTATGAAAAATCTAGATGAAAACTCTCTTTGTAAATAGTGTGGTCTACAGCTTATCATGAGATACTCTACCTCAGAGCAAAACCATGAGACTTCCTTAATATTAGATTTCGTGCACAAGCTGTTGTTTACAAATATACACAGACTGCCACACCTTGTCTTACCGGAGGCAGCTGTTCTCTCTTGCCGATGAACCCCGCCAGCTGTATGTTATCCATGTTGTCGTTTAGCCACGACTCAGTGAAACATAAGCTATTACAGTTTTTAATGTCCTGTTGGTAGGATTTTCATGATCGTAGCTCGTCTATTTTGTTATTCAATGATTGTACGTTGGCTAATAGGACTGATGGTAGAGGCACTTGCCGTCAGATCCTTACAAGGCACCCCGACCTACGTCCCCGATATCTCCATCTCTTTCTCATGCGAATGACAGGGATTTGGGCCTTGTTGGGTGTAAATCCTTCACGTCCGACTCATTAAAGAAAAAATCTTTGTCTAGTACGAGGTGAGTAAACGCTGTCCTGATATCCAAAAGCTCTTTTCGGTCATAAGAGAAAGTGGCAGAAACATTATGAACAAAATAAGTTACAAATAACGCAAAAAGACACACAATAGCACGATTGGTTAGGAGACCGTAAAACGGCAGGCATCTCCTCCAGCGCCAAACTCATGTTACCTTTTTAATTTCAGGGCTTTTCTAGCACAGATGGAAACTGCAACCAGATTTCTACATAGGCAGATATCCTACCTGATGATCTTCACTGATGTTTTCGTGAACTTTCCAAATCCTTTTGAATGCATATAAAAAAAAAATATCCAATAATTTAACATATTTTCTTATTAGCCTACATAGAAATGTGATTGCAATTTCTATCTGTGCTAGAAAAGCCATAAAATGAAAAAGGAAATAGGATATTGGTATTGGCCCTCAATATTTACATTGGTGCATCCCTTATTGAATGTCTAAAACTTGATAGAAAGTATGCCTATATATTTTTTAATAACTGCCTTGGCCTTGTGGTTAAAAAGTACACCCAGAGATTGAAAGGTTGGGGTTCAATGCCTAGTTTAGAATTGGACATGATCTCACTTTGCTTGGCACTCAGCATTAAATTCAACCCAAAAACTAAATTCAACCCAAAAACTATATTTTGGTATGTGTTTCATTATTGCATTGTTGATATAGTCCTAAAATGTTTTGCATGTCAGCAATCACGTTTTCAAGATTAAATAACTTTAAAAAAAAATACAGAAATACAGCCGGTATGACGCATAATAGATCAGTTCCAAACCTCTCTGCCAATAAAAGCTAGTTTTCAGGTTAGGCTACATTTCCCTGTCATTAGGCCCTTCTGCTCTGGTGGATTTTTCCACACTGTGGTTAATGTACCACTTTGGTGCCCTTCCCCTCCCTACTCAGATCACTTACATACAGTCCTAGAGACATTCTTGCTTGACAAATAGTTTTTTTGCTTAAAAAAAACATGATTCTTTATTTTTGACCACAACTACTATAGTAAGGTACATCGTTGTTACCCAGAAATTATTTGAAATTGAGATTTTCAATTTTCGAAATGGAAACCTTCGGTTTGATGTATTTGATATCATTCCACACATTCCGCTCCAGCTATTACCATACGTCTTTCCTCCCCAAATGAAAGTTCCACCAATCTCCTGTGTATGGAATGCAACCCATCTCTTACCCAACTGATTGCCCCATCTTGCAGTTGTAATTGTCTTCAGGCAGGCTAGGCTACATTAACCAAAGACTCTTATTTTTGTTTTGGGGACAGACTGTATTGATATCAAATGTTTAATCTATGAAAAATAGAGCATAGGGGAGCACACAATTGGACCAGCGTCGTCAGGGTTTGTCCGGTGTAGGCCTTCATTGTAAATAAGAATTTGTTCTTAACTGACTTGCCTAGTTAATTAAAGGTGAAGTAAAAAATGTACATAAATACATCCCACTGCCGGCCGCTGGGCTTCCTCTCATCACCATATTTGGTAGTGTGGAAACGCCAACAGGATGCTTCACAATTATACATCTGGTGGAATATCTGGCTCCTTGCTCCATCTTGGGTATTGCTACGTGTAGAGTACATGTGGGGGTGGCACCAGAGACGGAAGAGAGACACGCCACTCGCAGTTCTGGTTCAATTAACTAAATAGACCCGACCCAGCTGCTATTGCATTGGGTTTTATGGGAGACACACCCAGTTAGGCAGACCAGAACTAACCTTTTATTTTTTTTCCCCAAATTTCGTAAACGGCCTGAGTGAACTATCGTCAGTTTTCCACCACTTTTGGTGGCACTTCGCCCTGGCTTTTGTGAACGTGCTCGAGTCGCCCCCGTTGTCACGCCTTGTTCGGACTTGTCTGCTCTTCATTCGCATTGGAGTGAGAAGAGTGGGACCTGTCCGAAAACTGAAGCGTACCCACACAACTCTGAATTTACATTAAATATGTCTACCACAACCCGCTATCAAAAGCCCCAGGTAAGGTTTTTATTTTTGTCGGAATTAGCGTATTGTCATTGTTGGTAGATGTTGTACTGTACGTCGTAGGCCAAGGCTAGCCTACTGGGAAATGTGTAACGTTACATTTAACACTAGGTTGCTTGCCTGTTTGTATTTTTATATGCCGACCTCTGTCGGGTAGTTTTACATCTAGACTGGTTTTACCCCACTGTAGCCTACATGTTTTATATTGAATCATTGTTTGTTAAACTGCATATTCCCGCTTTTTAGTGAGTGGCCAACCGCAGAATGAATAGCTACAATTTGTCGTTGGCTGCAGTGACAGTGGTTAGTGTGAGTACATTTTTATCAGAAATATGTCGATGGACTGTGCTACACCGCATACCAATTGTTTCAACTGTTGGCAGCTTTTACATAGTCTATAATTAGTATCTAGAAAGTTATTCGTGAGAAATTGTTTGATTTGTGAATGTGCTTTTGTCAAGGCATGTCCTTAGCCAGCAGATCCAAACCGCTTGCATACGATTACACTAGGGTCGGACAGGATTTCTGTGCGAGATATGGCTCTGAAAACGTACCTCAATCCAGGGATGAGAAATGCAGTGTACTCCGAATTGTCCCATTATCCCAACTGCTACACGAGAAGATTGAAGGACTGATATTTTTCCACAAGACTGCCCTTTTTGTCCATATGCTAGGTAGCAGAAGCCACAGCAGCCATTTTTGAATGGCAGATCCGCTCCTTTGTTGTTCAACGCCACGTGCCATTCCATAATGCTACTGTTAGTTAGCATGAGGACAAAAACAGCAGTTTCCTTAAACTAGCAGTCGTTCAATCTTATTGGTGTAACATTTGGGTTAATGGGACAATTCGTAGTACAATGCATTTCTAATCCCTGGATTGAGGTACATTTTTCAGAGCCATATCTCGTGCTGGTTCTGCAGTCTTAATCTAAACAGGAAGCCTGTCTGACCCTAGTGCAGCTGTAAGCAAGTGAATCAGATCTGCTGGCTAGGTATGTCTGGCAAAGAAAAAAAATGGTCAGTTGAACCATCTCAAGGCTAACTTTATATCAATAGGCTACATAGGCCTATATAATTAAATATTTAAGTACATTTCATATTCATTTTAATTGAGTTCAATTTTGATAATTGTAGGCTGCTTATTAGCTGTAAATTTTGCCTCAATATATTTTGATATGTAACCAAATGTCCAAAATGATGTGCCGAATCTTGATTTAGTGTATTTATTATAGGGTAATCTTAGATTTAGAACCCTCAATATTTGCATCCATATGTGATAATATCTTTCTATGAGCTGATCCGTCATCAGTATTGTGAAATAATTATTTTAATGTTAGATTTTAATGGGGAAACTGATCCGAGAGCAGCGCTGCCTTTCTTTCGATCCTATCATTATCGGCTCAAACTCCCAACTATGCACTTAGCGAACTTTCTCTCTGTGTAGTGTTTTTTGTGAAACGTATTACATATTCCGCTTTTGTAGGAAAGATGCATCGTTAAAACGCTAAGTTCCATCGCTATCGGAAACCGGGCCCTGGTCTAGTTTAGCAGACAGGCTACCAAACAAAATAGCCTTTTGTGATGTTTTCCTGATGCGGACTCTTTCGTAATACACAGTAATTGCCATGTCCTTCGTGTTTGTTTTTGTGTGTGCGTAGTTGGTAGTGTGAAGCCATGCCAGCTAATTAGTTTTTTTGCTCCGCTGACCTACATGCTTGTCTTATGGGACTGGGGTAGACTGATACTCAGTGCCAGCGAGAGACATCAGACCACAATCTGATGCAAGCATGCTCCGCTGTACGATATGTGCACGCCCTGAGACTAGTCTCAGCGACAGACAAGAAGAAGAATACGTTTTATTTATATAGCGCCTTTCCATAGCTCAAGGTCGCCTTACATTGCACATTACAATACATTCAGAACACCCACACATACATCGCAGTCACATAGAATACACACTACCCAAAATGCATGTCAAACAGATATGTCTTCAACTGGATCTTGAATGCACCCACGGATGAGGTATTGCGTAGTGTAAGAGGTAGTGAATTCCATAATTGAGGAGCATTAACACCAAATGCCCTCCCACCTACAGTGGACAACCGGAAACGAGGGACGATCAACAAACCAAGTTCAGCTGATCTAAGGGACCGAGCAGGGCGGTAAGGATAGAGTAAGTCAGAGAGATATTGGGGAGCAAGACCATTTAATTGAACCATTTAATACAAGTTGAGCCAGCCAATAGAACTGCTTCAGATGGGGTGTTGGACCCATCATCTACGAGGGGCGGTGGTTACAGTAGTTGACACTGCCAACCAACTGGGTCGGCAGCATGGCAGCACGGGTAGGTCTACAATTTATTTTTCCTTTTGAGATTGATAGGTTGCTACAATTTATCAAGGCTTTCTACACTATTAAATTAAATGTACAGTTTACTGGTCTGGACTTTTGGCACAATGTCGACGCCGGTGGCAGTGAGAGTAACTGCATCCCTGCACTAGGAACATGCTTGTGCACCATACTCTTAGAGCGTGTTAGACTGACAGGGCTGTTTTAGAGTGCAGGCTCAGAATTGCATGTTGATGGTCACTGAGGAAAATTTTTGGACTCTTGTGGAGCAGTAGTCAAAAGGACCAGACTCTCGTTTATTTCCCTCTCTTGAGTCAGAACAGTGTTATGCCGGAATGTGGACAGCCAGAGCTCGGCGCTGGAAAATGTAACTCAATCCAGGGATGGAATATGTTGTTGCGCTCCTAATCATCCCGAAATGATGAAAGGTGAATCGAGAAGATTAGTAGTATTTCAGTTTTTAATTAAACTTCTGTTTTTGTCAGCATGCTAGGGGGTGGCAGGTAGCATAGCGGTTAGTGTTCTGCCAGTAACCAAAAGGTTTCTGGTTCGAATACCAGAGCCAACAAGGTGAAAAGTCTCTGCCCTTTAGCAAGGCACCAAATTTACTCCAGAGGCACCATACTACAATGTCCGACCCTGTAAAACAGCACATTTCAATGCACCTGTCTGGTGTATATGATTTAAAAAAAAAAATGCTAATGGTGAAGCAACCAATTAATTTCAACATCACTTCCGGTAGCTACTCACCCCAATGCTAGGCGTCGCATCCAATGGGCTGTTATAGCGTTGGTAGCCTAGCATGCTGGCGAAAACTGAACCATTGATGTTTTTCCTTCAAATCTATAGAGATACACAACAAAAGATCATCAAACCCACAACTCAATCTTAGTATTTCCAACCATTGAGATATTTTCTGTGGTAGCAGTAACATTAGTCTTGTCATCTGAGTGAGGGACATTTATGTTGTACAATGTGGCAGTAGCTAGTTGTCCTGTCTCTGGTATAGGTTAGGTTTTTAGGCCTAGGCTTCTTCTTGGCATCCTCTGGTCAGATGTTCCTCACTCTCCCAAAATAGCTCTTTGGAGGTCTTGGGTGTAAATGTAGTTCTTTATTTTTCAATGCCAATGTCTTCTGGACTAAAATAAGATGAGAAAAATACATATTTGCTGAAATATTAATTGAATCATAGGAAAAGTAAATAACTTTCTTACAAAAACACAGTATCCCTTTACAGTTTAGTTTATTAATATCCCTGTTAGCTACTGTTTATCGAGTCTACATAAAATGTACAAATACATGACAAAGTACAAAACGGTTATAGAAAAGAACAACATAAGATATTACATTAAATTCAAAATACAATTTGAGTTATATTTTGCCTTAAAGTATTCACACCCCTTTACGTTTTCCACATTTTGTTACAAAGTGGGATTCAAATGGATTTGTCAATGATCTACACAAAATACTCTCAAAGTGGAAGAGAATGTAGAACCTTTTTTAATTCTTGGAAAATAAAGCAAAAATATTTATTTTGATTTAGATAAGTATTCAACCCCTCGAGTCAATACATGTTAAAATAAACTTTTGGCAGCGATTTAAATCTTTGTCTTTCTGGGTAAGTCTCTAAGAGCTTTGGAAACCTGGATTGTACATTATTTGCCCATTATTCTTTTAAAAACAAGGGGGCCTCCGGAGTGGCACAGCGGTCTACGGCACTGCAGCACTTGAGGCGTCACTACAGACCCGGGTTCGATCCCAGGCTGTGTCGCGACCGGGAGACCCATGAGGCGGCACACATTTGGCCCAGCATCGTCCGGGTTAGGGAAAGGTTTGGCCCGCCGGGATTTACGTATCTCATGGCACTGTAGTGACTCCTTGTGGCGGGCCGCGGGCATGCACGCAAACTTCGGTCGCCAGTTGTACAGTGTTTTCTCCGACACATTTGTGCGTATGACGCATGGCTCTTGACCTTTGCCTTTCCAGAGTCTGTACGGGAGTTGCAGCAATTGGACATTTAACTAATATATACAGGAAGCCGTTATATTTTGATGACTCGTTGTAGAGCCGAGGTAGTTAGCAAGGTAGCTACGTTGCTAAGCATGATTTCGCAATGCAGAATCTCTCAATATGTTTACAAATCACATCTTCATAGTTCCATTTCGGTTGTAGCTAGCAAGCTTCAGCATCTAGCTAGCCAACTAGTTAGCTGACTATGCCTGCGTTCGTTCGTTAGTGTGTCAAAAAAGATACACGTGAAATAACACTTTGGCACGTCAAATAACACAGTTCTATTATATAATGTTGTGTGTTCTGAATTTGCACGTGCAAACCATGTGCCACCACGAATATCAGTAGAACCGTCAAAGCTGTACAAAAATCTGCAAACATTGTCCTTGAACGATGTGTTTACAATATGCGTTGGTAATAAAGCACTATTTGTTTGACCGCAACTTCTGGGGTAGCTAGCTAGCTTTAGCTTGGTACCTAGATAGCACCAATACAACCAGCAGAAACTGCAGTCATTTTCACTTTTCTTAGCAATGATTTAGGAATCCTTGTGAGTAAGTATTAGCTAGGTTGCCACTTGTTGTTCACTTATTGAAATTCAACTTCAGTTCATGAAAATAAATGGCCAGCCATCTACTTAGCTTTGGGCAACAGGGTTAACGTTATAAGCAGCCAGTTAGGCTCGACCTTACCGGGCTATGTGTTGTGAAGCTAGCCACAATAAGGATTATGCACGATAGTGAAATTTACGGTTTGCCTTCAAAATAAAAGTACATATTTTGAAGTGATGCAGAAGGTTACAATTGGTGGAATCATGCCATATTTAGATGTAAAAAATTCTCAAGGTTGGAATTCTAAGCAATGAAATGGGGTATCGGTCTACTCGGCGACACCCACAGAACACAACTGTGAAGAGTTTATGCAAATATTAGCGTTGTAGCTCTTATCGCGGGACTGTGACTGTGTGAAATCACCTCCCCAGTCAGCCGTGTGTGTAGACATTCATATTATTGCACTGTACAGCTTTACTTAAGTATTGGGGATCAATGAAATGGGCTAATAGTCTACTCAATATATTTTTTCCCCCAACGTGCTCAGTTATCAGACTCCAAAACATCCACACAGTATTGTTTTTCTTCAAATAGTGTTCAATACACATAGGTTGACAATAAATGTGGCTCAATTCAGTTTTTCAGAGTCCCGCAATAAGAGCTATGATGCTAATGTTCTCTGGGTGTCACTGAGTAGACTGATACCTCATCATTGATCCACAATCCATAGGTAAGGCCGTACAGTGAAGTAAGTATGCCCCCAATGCAATTATAAGTATAATACATCCAGTGTGATTTCAACAGATTTTTGTCAAATGAACAAATTGTAATTCTACCATTTCTATTCATTTGCATCCACTGTCAATGACACTTTTATTTTGAAGGCTAACCGCAAATCCACTATTTTGGCTAATCCTTATTGTGGTTAGCTTCACATAGATGGGTCCGACCACCATTAACTTGTTTGGGCTAGGGGGCAGTATTTTGAAGTTCGGATGAAAAACGTGCCCAAAGTAAACTGCATTTTACTCAGGCCAGATATGCATATAAGCTAGGATATGCATATAATTAGTAGCTTTGGATAGAAAACACTCTGAAGTTTCTAAAACTGTTAAAACAATGTCTGTGTAGAACAGAACTGATATGGCAGGCGAAAACCTGAGCAAAATCATCCAGGGAGTGGGATTTTTTGAGGTGACAAGTTTTCAGTTGAAGGCATATTGGTTACATAGGAACTGCAATCTGAGAGCTATTCCCCTATGGCTTCCACTAGATATCAAGTCTTTAGAAAAAGCTTTGAAGCTTTTATCATGAAAAACCAGGGAGAAAGACAAGTTCTTCCTGAGGTCACGTCATGTGTCCTATTGTGGATTTTGCGCGTAACAGGGAGTGCAGTGCGCGCTTAGCTCTTTCTCTCTTCTATTCAGCAGGTTATATTCCGCCTGAAATATTATAGTTTATATTCAGTTTAGGGTATCTGAGTATTGATTACAAACGCTGTTTGACTTTTTTCGATGAACTTTACCGGTACTTTTGGGATTTTGTTTGTCTGCATGGATGAACGCCTTTGGGCAGGTGGATTACTGAACAGAACGCGCCAACCAAACTGAGCTTTATGGATATAAAGAGGGACTTTATCGAACAAAAGGACCTTTTTATTGTGTAAACGGGACGCTTGGGTATGCCATCAGATGAAGCTCTTCAAAGGTAAGCAATTTATTTTATGCTATTTTTGAGTTTTGTGACAGCTCTGCAGGTTATGTTATTATGCTAATTGAATATGTGTGGCGGGGCGCTGTCCTCATATAATCTAATCTTCTGTTTTCGCCGTAAAGCCTTTTTTAAATCTGACAACGCTGTTAGATTAACAAGATTCTAAGCTTTTGAAGGGTGTGCAACACTTGTATTTTCATGAATGTTTGAAATTAGTATTTTTGTAATTTGAATTTTGCGCTCTGCATTTCACCGGATGTTGGCAAAATCGAACCCGTTCATGGGATTTGATCCCTAAGAGGTTAATCAATCGATGAATCGTTGTGACATTGGTCAACAAACTTATTTGACACGTCTTTTTTGACATGCAAAGACCCAAATGGCGTTCCATAGAAATCCTGGTTAAGAATGAAACGACTGAACAACGAAACAGCACAGCAAGTAAGTGAAAGAAATGGGTTTTGATTGTTTTACTGGCAATGGGGACCTACGTAAATGCCCAAAAAAATTTGTGTGTGTAACCTTTTTAACTAGGCAAGTCCGCTAAGAACAAATTCTTATTTACAATGACTGCCTTCCCCGGCCAAATCCGGACGAAGCTGGGCCAATTGTGCGCTTCCCTATGGGACACCCAACCACGGCCGGATGTGATACAGCCTGGATTCGAACCAGGGACTGTAGTGACGCCTCTTGCACTGAGAAGCAGTGCCTTAGACCGCTGTGTCCATGTTTGTGTTAACTATTAAACTGTACTAGAATGCTTAAAAGACTGCAAAAAAATTTAATATCGGTTATCGGTATCGGGTTTTTTGGCAAGGAAAATATTGTGTATCGGACAAATGTCATATTGGTGCATCACTAGTCTTAACCTCTTACCGCACGGATCCCTTTAGCGGGATCGTTTTCAGAGCAAACAGCGCGGCAAATTCAAAATAAAAATTCGTAATATTTAATATTCTTCGATATACAAGTGTTGCATACCCATCAAAAGCTCTGCTTCTTGGCAATATCACTGCGTTGTCAGATTTCAAAAAGGCTTTACGGCGAAAGCACCACATTTGATTGTTTGAGGCTAGTACCTCACATATTTTCCACAACCCCCGCTTACCTTTCAAATAACTTCTTCTGAGGGCTTCCCAAGTGTCCAAACAAGAGAATCCATGGTTCTTTTGTTAGAAAAAGTAATTAATTATANAGAGACTGTTGACATCCAGTGGAAGCCATAGGTACTGCAACCTGTGTCCTTTTCCCCGTTGATTTATATTACCAGGCTTACAAAGTGAGAGGAAGGAAACAGAAAAAGGAATTCCGGACAGAAATGTCTCAGGTTTTTGCCTGCTATATCTGTTCTGGTATACCCACAGACTATATCTTAATGGTTTTAGACACTTCAGAGTGTTTCCTATCCAATAGTACTAATTATGTGAATATCCTAGTTTCTGGCCCTGAGTGGTGGGCATTTAACTTTGGGCACATCAGACAGGCGAAAATTCGGAAAATGGGACCCTAGCTGTAAGAGGTTAACTCATCACTGTGGAGCTTCTCTTAAGTAATTTTTTCTTTGCCTCAAACAGCAAGTAAACTAAGCCTGTTTTTACATTGTCATTCTCAATGGTTTCTCTTTCAATGGCAACTCCGCATGAAAGGGAAAAAGATGTAATGCTCTGATCTGGTGGAAACGTAATTAAAATAGGCCTACCTCAATCAATCAATCAATCAAATGTATTTATAGAGCCCTTTTTTACATCAGCCAATGTCACAGTGCTATACAGAAACCCAGCCTAAAACCCCAAACAGCAAGCAATGCAGATGTAGAAGCACGGTGGCTAGGAAAAACTCCCTAGAAAGACATTAACCTAGGAAGAAACCTAGAGAGGAACCAGGCTCTGAGGGGTCGCCAGTCTTCTTCTGGGTGGAGATTATAACCGTACATGGCCAAGATGTTCAAGCGTTCATAGATGACCAGCAGGGTCAAATAATAATAATCATTGGTTGTAGAAGGTACAACAGTCAGCACCTCAGGAGTAAATGTCAGTTGGCTTTTCATAGCCAATCATTGAGTTAGCGAGGTGAGAACGTCCGGTGAACAGGTCAGTGTTCCATAGCCACAGGCAGAACAGTTGAAACTGGAGCAGCAGCACGACCAGGTGGACTGGGGACAGCAAGGAGTCATCAGGCCAGGTAGTCCTGAGTCATGGTCCTAGTCCTCCGAGAGAGAGAATTAGAGGGAGCATACTTACTTGATTACTTCTTATCCCTTGGCAAATAGTCTACAGCTGTATCTGTCTGGAGCAGGAAACTCTTGAGGGCCCAGAATATTTTATACAATGTTGCAAGTTTGCTTGCACAAGATTTAGGCCAGACCAAGTTAATTGATACAATGTTTCAAACAGGTCATGCATAGCCAATGGGATATTTCTTTTATCAGGATATTTTATACCTGTGGCCTGCAATGTTTTTATTTGTTGGCTTTATGTAGGCAACTTTTACGTATCGGCAATGGCAATAGACGTTCGTTTTAGATAGCATTTTGATTAACCACATGACATTGAGTTTGAGACATAAGACTTTATTATGAATTAAATGAATGTTCATAAAAAAAAAAAATACTGGCACGCAGACCAGTAGAAATTGTATTATAACTTGGCACTCCAAATGGAAAAGGGTTGTCGACTGCTGGTGTAGCCTATTACTGGCAACTTGAGGAGTGTAAAGGCACAATGTGTAGACCAGCGGGAGGAGAAGCGTCTGGACAGTTTTTTTTCTGGTTAGGCTATATCAATCTGACTCCATCTTTGGTAATTTGTCTTAATTTTTTTAATCACAGTGCTTAAACCATCAGACAAGCTCTAGCCTACATATAGTTGATTTTATTAAAACGTGTGGAAAATATGTGGGGGGGAAATACACTCTGTTGACCAACTTTTTTGTTGTTGTAGGAAACAGCCCTAAATCTATCCCTGAAATATAGACAGACTAACTGGTCTCTACCTCACTGTGGTTTATGAAGACTTTTTAAATGTGCATCTCCTCATTCACCTTTTCATTGGCTTTTGTAGAGCAGCCTTGATAGGCATTTTGACTGATGCTATCAGAATCAGGAAGAGTGTCTCTGATTGGTAAAGAAAGATATGGAGCGAGGTGGAGAGGGGGATATAGAGGAGATAGATAGATATAGAAATAGGAGAGGGAGGGGGAGTGAATGGAGAGAAGAGCGTGGGAGCAAGGTATGGGGGAGCAGAGAGCCAGTGGAGCATTCAGAGGGATCTTCTGCCAGATGTTATGTTGCATAACCGCTAGTAAAGTGGGCCAACCGACCCACATCTGTACAGTACATACAGGGGCTATGGCTCCTCTAACCCCCAACACACACTGGCCTACAAACAGATCCTTGATTCAACTCTTCCTTAACATACTTATGCTTGACACACATACGCAGTTGAGTACACATTCAATCTTATATCCCGCCTGGCCAACTCTGTCACTTCATTCTGCATGCAAGCTATAGCACATCCGCTATCCTAACACGCACACAGGGAGTAGGCAGGAGGCACACCCAGATTCAAAAACACTTTTCAGATTTCAGTAGTGTAGCGTTAGTCATGTGACAGCAATGCAATACATTTTATAGTTCCCTGTGTACTTCCCCTTTCTCTCCCCTCCTTGCCTGTACAGTTTGCCCTTACCCCCTCTCTCCAAAATGTCAAACAAGTGCACAAATAATAATGAAAACAAGTCATCACGAGTTATTTTCAAATGCAATATCACTTCATTTCTTGATTATATTGAGACAAGATCAGGTCTCTTTTCTATTTGTTGGAATGCTTGGGAACAGATTTCCTAAATGCTAAAATATTTTGACCAATAACTAAAATCTAAAACTAAAATACTTTGGAGGGATGTTTCTTGGCCTATTGCTGACCCCCGCCACTACACACAAACTATACATCCAAACTCAGTTTCCAAACCAGCTGAGCACAAGATGCCCAAAACAAAAAAAGCTTTACAAAAGTCTCTTTCACACATGGCCTTCGTGGCGGTTTTAAGAATGTGAGCGCGTGTGTTTCTTCTGTCTGAACCATCTTGGACTGGAGGAAGACATGGTCGTCATTATTTCCAGCAGCACACAAAGAGCAGTTTGTCTGTCGGACTGTTGGTTGGTCTCTTTCTGTTGCATAGAGCTGTCTGGGTCTGTAGTGAGACACTGTGCACACACACACTCTGTACAGACAGCGATGGAAGATATGTCTTGGTACAGTCATCACCTGACTGTTCCAAGTAAACACAGTCCAGGCACGTTAAGGTCATGAAGCTAATCGAGCCAGGTTCTTATCATTTAGTTCTCTAATACTTCTGCCACCACACTGCCTAGAAACCAGCAACCCCAGGTTTAACTTCTTAGGGAGCGGCTCCTGAGGTGACGGTTTTGGAGAGTCTGGCGTGCCCAATGTAAAATTTCATCGCATTTCATCGGGTAGCGCCCCACCACTCCGTAAGTAGGTAAAAATCCACAAGTTTCTCACCCTGCCGCTTGCTATAGACCACCCTCTGCCCCCAGCTGTGCTCTGGACACCATATGTGATCTGATAGCCCCCCATCTATCTTCAGAGCTTTTGCTGCTAGGTGACCTAAACTGGAACATGCTTAACACTCCGGCCATCCTACAATCTAAGCTTGATACCCTCAACCTCACACAAATCATCAATGAACCTACTAGGTACAACCCCAAAGCCGTAAACACGGGCACCCTCATAGATACCTAACTAATTTGCCCTCTAAATACACCTCTGCTTTTTTCAACCAAGATCACTGCCTCATTGCCTGCATCCGTAATGGGTCTGCGGTCAAACGACCTCCCCTCATTACTGTCAAATGTTCCCTAAACCACTTCAGCGAGCAGGCCTTCCTAATCGACCTGGCCCGGGTATCCTGGAAAGATATTGACCTCATCCGTCAGTAGAGGATGCCTGGTTATTCTTTAAAAGTGGCTTCCTCACCATCTTAAATAAGCATGCCCCATTTCAAAAAGTTTAGAAGCGGGAACAGATATAGCCCTTGGTTCTCTCCAGACCTGACTGCCCTTGGCCAGCACAAAAACATCCTGTGGTGTTCTGCAATAGCATTGAACAGCCCCTGCGATATTCAACTTTTCCGGGAAGTCAGGAACCAATATACACAGGCAGTTAGAAAAGCCAAGGCTAGCTTTTTCAAGCCGAAATGTGCTTCCTGTAACACAAACTCAAAGTTCTGGGACACTAAAGTCCATGGAGAATAAGAGCACCTCCTCCCAGTTGCCCACTGCATTGAGGATAGGAAACGCTGTCACCCGATTAAATCCACAATAATTGAGAATTTCAATAAGCATTTTTCTACGGCTGGCCATGCTTTCCACTTGGCTTTCCACCTGGCTACCCCTACCCCGGTCAACAGCTCTGCACCCCCCTCAGCAATTCTCCCAAGCCTCCCCCATTGCTCCTTCTCCCAAATCCAGTTAGCTGATGTTCTGAAAGAGCTGCAAAATCTGGACCCCTACAAATCAGCCGGGCTAGACAATCTGGACTCTTTCTTTCTAAAATTATCTGCTGAAATTGTTGCAACCCCTATTACTAGCCTGTTCAACCTCTCATGTCGTCTCAGATTCCCAAAGACTGGAAAGCAGCTGCGGTCATCCCCCTCTTCAAAGGGGGAGACACTTGACCCAAACTGCTACAGACCTCTATATATCCTACCCTGCCTTTCTAAGGTCTTTGAAAGCCAAGTTAACAAACAGATCACCGACCATTTAGAATCCCACCGTACCTTCTCCGCTATGCAATCTGGTTTCAGAGCTGGTCTTGGGTGCACCTCAGCCACGCTCAAGGCCCTAAACGATATCATAACCGCCATTGATAAGAGACATTACTGTGCAGCCGTATTCATTGATCTGGCCAAGGCTTTCGACTCTGTCAGTCACCACATCCTTATCGGCAGACTCGACAGCCTTGGTTTCTCAAATGACTGCCTCGCGTGGTTCACCAACTACTTCTCCGATAGAGTTCAGTGTGTCAAATCGGAGGGCCTGTTGTCCGGGCCTCTGGCAGTCTCTATGGGGGTGCCACAGGGTTCAATTCTTGGGCTGACTCTCTTCTCTGTATACATCCAGACGAGCTTCAATGCCATACAACTCTCCTTCCGTGGCCTCAAACTGCACTTAAACGCAAATAAAACTAAATGCATGCTCTTCAACCGATCGCTGCCCGCCCGTCCAGCATCACTACTCTGGACGGTTCGGTCTTAGATTATGTGGACAACTACAAATACCTAGGTGTCTGGTTAGACTGTAAACTATCCTTCCAGACTCACATCAAACATCTCCAATCCAAAATTAAATCTAGAATTGGTTTCCTATTTCGCAACAAAGCATCCTTCACTCATGCTGCCAAACACCCTTGTAAAACTGACCATCCTACTGATCCTCGACTTTGGTGATGTCATTTACAAAATAGCCTCCAATACTCTACTCAACAAATTGGATGCAGTCTATCACAGTGCCATCCGTTTTGTCACCAAAGCCCCATATACCACTGCGACCTGTACGCTCTCGTTGGCTGGCCCTCGCGTCACACTCGTCGCCAAGCCCACTGGCTCCAGGTCATCTACAAGTCCCTGCTATGGAAAGCCCCGCCTTATCTCAGCTCGCTGGTCACCATAGCAGCACGCGCTCCAGCAGGTATATCTCACTGGTCACCCCCAAAGCCAATTGCTCCTTTGGGTGACTTTCCTTCCAGTTCTCTGCTGCCATTGACTGGCACGAACTACAAAAATCTCTGAAACTGGAGATCTCCCTCACCAGCTTTAAGCACCAGCTGTCAGAGCAGCTCACAGACCCCTGCACCTGTATATAGCCCATCTGTAAATAGCCCAACCAACTACCTCATCCCCTACTGTATTTATTTCTTTCTCCTTTGCACCCCAGTATTTATTTCTTTCTCCTTTGCACATCTACCATTCCAGTGTTTAAATGCTATATTGTAATTACTTTGCCACAATGTCCTATTTATTGCCTTGCCTTACCTTCCTTATCTTACCTCATTTGCACTCTTTGTATATAGATTTGTTTTACTTCGTGTGTAACTCTTTGTTGTATGTGTCGAACTGCTTTGCTTTATCTTGGACAGATCGCAGTTATAAATGAGAACTTGTTCTCAACTTGCCTACCTGGTTAAATAAATAAATGTAAATAATGATTATTTTTATAAATTTATTTATTCTATTTCGTCCTTCCATGCATAGCCACGGGAAGATCTTATGAGTAGGGGGTGCTGGAAAAAAATTATCCTTTATAATAAAGCATTTGCAGGCTAATGATGAAATACAATTCCTAATGTGATGAGTAGCCTAAGCATAGGACAAGTTTCGGTATCAGTAGTAACTGCAGCCTAAGTTAATTTAACTCATGACTGTTTGAAAAACAAAATAGACCGGTGTGAACAGCGCTCATTTCTTTGTACTGTATCATTACAATCGGGGTGTGAGTGAACGAGAGAAGTGTTGTAACTAAATTAGTAAAAAAGATTGCAGCGGTGTACAGAAACCTATTTACTTTGTAAAAAAAAAAATTGATGCTAGATATTGTTAGCTTCATTTGGTATTTCTGTCAAATGTTTCTTGCGCGATTGCGCCTATCAAGTCCATCAGTGCAGCTGCTCTTCGGGCTATAAAAGAAAGTGCCTGCTCCACTTACTCATTAATTGCTAGAGCTGTCTGGGCTGCATTGTTTGCTCCCCACTCATGTTGCACAGAAAGTTGAACTTGAATAATGCAACACTGCATTTAGAAACTGTTTATTACTGTTCACAAATCAATACCCATACAGGCTAGAAGTTACACTTTACAATGCAAGACGGTAGCTTCCAGCTTTAACCTCTTAGGGAGCAGCGGCGCGCTAGCTCCCGACACTACCCGGTGAAATGTAAGGTGCCAAATTCTAAATCTGAATTATTAAACATTCATCAATATACAAGTGTTGCATAGTCATCAAAAGCTCTGCTTCTTGGCAATATAACAGCGTTGTCAGATTTCAAAAAGGCTTTACGGCGAAAGCACAACATTTGATCGTTTGAGGATAGCACCCCACATATTTTCCACATTAGCATAAATTCATATCCAGCGCAGGTCACACAACCCATATCAGAGCTAAAATAAATCCCTTACCTGTCGAAGAACTTCTGCTGAGAGCTTCCCAAGTGTCCAACGAAGACATCCAATGGTTCTTTTGTTAGAAAAAGTCATTTATTATATCCATAAATCTCAGTTTGGTTGGCGCGTTATGTTCAGAAAATCCAACGTCAAATCGCCCATTGAACCGTGAAGAGAACACGTTCAAATATACCTATAAACTTTTCCTAAACAAATCAAAGACCATTTATAATGCATCCTTTGCTATCCTTTTATGAATATTAGCGATAATATTTCACTCGGATGGTAACCTAAATGTTATAAAAGGAAAATACAGTGGGGCTCGCACACGGTCTTGCGCCCGTGAAATCTTGTTGACATCTGAGCTACCTCGACTATTTCCTGTTCCTATCCATTCTGCTCACTGCTAGAGCTTCCAAACTCTGTATAAAGACTGTTGACATCTAGTGGAAGCCATAGGTACTGCAATCTCGGAGCTGGATACCATTTAAAATCAATAGGGAGAGTATCAAACAGAGCAAAGGTCACACAAAAACAAATCCGGACAGAAATTTCTTGGGTTTTCGCCTGCTATATCAGTTCTGTTATACTCAGACATTATTTTAACACTTTTAGAAACTTCAGTGATTCCCATCCAATAGTACTAATTATGTGCATATCCTATTTTCTGGGCCTGAGTGGCAGGCATTTTACTTTGGGCACGCCAGACTCTCCAAAACCGTTACCTCTGCTGCTGCTCCCTAAGAAGTTAATTGTAGGCTTTCCTTGCTAGCATACAGCTGAATTCACTACCTTAGTAATGCAAAATATGCTATTTTCTGAGATGATTGTGACTGAAAAGATGATTAATTCACTTAGTCTCCCTTGCCGCTAAACTCATTCACTTCTTTGTCTTACTCTCCTCCACATTCTGCCTTTGGGAACTTTTTAAAGAAACAGCGCACACATTTATAAAAGATTGCTTCATCTATGCAAAAAAAAAAGTATGCACTTAGTTTTTCTTTTGTATATCAAAAAGCGTTTTACAAATGTATTTTCTTTGTTTAGTCATGTTACCTCATTGGCTGGCTAGCTAACAACCTGGTAACAGTATATCCAAACATTTTGGTGCACAGAAAGAAAAAGGATAGCTTCTTCAGGAGAGCAATGATCATAGCAATGAATGAATGATGGATCTCTTGCATGTCGTTATCAGAAATTGACATTTGTAGAGACTGTACAATTTGGAATGTAATGCGTCTCAATAGGAAAATAGTGCTTTCACACAATGTAGAAGCCTAATGTTCCACAAATGACTTTGGAATTTAAATGACTGTTATTCGTTCAACATCTTAGCTTTTTATAATAAACTGAAGTGCTGAAGTTTCATGTGCTTCAATAGTAGCTAGAATTCAAATAGGCGGTATCTCAATCAAATTAAAAAGTCTCTTATTTTCTGGTGCTCCTAAATTTCATGTGGTGTGCCTAACTTAAGTTGAGAGCACCAGTGCTACCAATGAAAAATGTATTTAGATCTCTGTCTGTGTTGACAGGGGGATGTCAAGTCTGTAAACTGAAGCACAGCTGGGTCATGCAGAAAGACAATGATCCAAAACACACACGCAAGTCTACATCAGAATGGCTGAAAAGCAACAAATGGGAAGTTTTGGAATGGCATGGTCAAAAGTCCAGACCTGTTGTGTTAGGAACTGAAACGAGCAGTTCGTAGTCAGAAACCCACATGTCATGAGCAGTTCTACATAGAAGAGTGGGCAAAAATTCCTCCAACGATGTTGCAGTCATGGCAGCAAGGTGGCAAAAACAGTTATTGAGTAGGGGGGGAAATACTTTTTCACACAGGGCTGTTTGGTGTTTCATTACTTTTTATTAAATAAGTATCCAATTTGTATTAGTTCACTCAGGTTCCCTTTATCTAATATTAGGTTTTGGTTGATGATCTGGTATTCCGTGTCAAAAATATGCACAAATAGAGAAAATCAGAAATGGGGCAAATATTTTTTCACTGCACTGTAGCTGTCAGCACCAGTGACAGCAGTTAGGTTGGCTATAACATTGTATGTGCACTAGTAAAATAGCAAGGGTAGTTCCATGTTGCCTTGTGAGAATCTCACACATCCCCCACATAATGGCAGATTCCCTGGAATGGTGACTGTTTCTTCCTTCTTGTTATATATTAACTTCTTAGGGCTAGGGGGCAGTATTTTGAAGTTCGTATGAAAAACGTGCCCAATGTAAACTGCCTGTTACTCAGGCCCTGAAGCTAGGATATGCATATAATTAGTAGTTTTGGATAGAAAACACTCTGCAGTTTCTAAAACTGTTAAAATAATGTCTGTGTATAACAGAACTGATATGGCAGGCAAAAACCCGAGTGACATGAATCAGTCACACTGTTTTCAATTGGCATGCTATTCAATGCTGGGTATTTTAGCTCCCAGATTGCAGTTCCTATGGCTTCCACTAGATGTCAACAGTCTTTAGGAAAAGGTTGGAATGTTCAATCATGAAAATCAAGGGAGTAAGACCACTAGTTCCTGGGTTCATGTCAAGTGTACTGTTTTGGATTCTGCGCGTAACAGGGAATGCGCGCTCAGTTCTTTTTCTCTTCTATTCAGCAGGTTAAATTCTGTCTGAAATATTATAGTGTATATTCATTTTAGGGTATCTGAGTATTGATTACAAATGCTGTTTGACTTTTTTCAACGAACTTTACGGGTACTTTTGGGATATCGTTTGTCTGCATGGATGAAAGCCTTTGGGCAGGTGGATTACTGAACAAAACGCGCCAACCAAACTGAGCTTTATGGATATAAAGAGGGACTTTATCGAACAAAAGGACCTTTTGTTCTGTAACCTGGACGCTTGGGTATGCCATCAGAGGAAGATCATCAAAGGTAAGCGATTTATTTTATGCTATTTTTGAGTTTTGTGACACCTCTGCTGGTTGTTATTATGCTAATTGAGTTTGAGTGGGGGTGCTATCCTCAGACAATCAAATGTTCTGCTTTCGCCGTAAAGCCTTCTTGAAATCTGACAATGCTGTTTGATTAACAAGAGTCTAAGCTTTTGAAGGGTGTGCAACACTTGTATTTTCATGAATGTTTGAAATTAGTATTTTTGTAATTTGAATTTGGCGCTCTGCATTTCACCGGATGTTGTCAAAATCGATCCCGTTCACGGGATTGGATCTGTAACAGGTTAAGGATGGGAATTGCCTGGGACCTCACAATACGATATCACGATACTTGGGTGCCGATACGATACGTATTGTGATTTGATACTGTGATTTTATTGCGATTTTGATGTTCTAAACATTTTGCTCACCAAGAGGGAGTATGAGAATTTGTTTTGATCAGTCAAGAAGAACAAGCTATGAAGGGAAAAATACTGCTGTTTCGTTGCAGGTCCACCAACTAGTGTAAAAATAATATTGCGTTATTGTCAAAACGATATATATCAGCAAAAATTATATGCAGCTGTCAAAAATATATATTTTCTTCCGCCATCACTATTATTTATGTATGGGATTTCATCATACTGCTATGCTTCCTCCATGTGGGAAGAAGTGATAAATCACAAAGGAATTCCAACGGTTTTATCAACTAGGACCCCCCCTCCCCTTCTTCCTCCCTGCCACTTCATTGACTTTGCGTGAGAATCCTTTGAAGCTGAGTGAGGGAGGGTGCTAGATGGGGAAGCGTGAGACTGGCTGGCTCCTCTCCTATGTGTTAGAGCTGTGAAGGTCTCTGGTGTATGGTACATTATACTCCTCACTAAGACAGTGGTGGATTAATGCGCACAGAGGTGGGGATAGCATGGCATAGGCATAGCAGTGATAACAAAAGGCTAGGTAGTCAGTCAGCAGTACGTCTCCATTCCACCCAATGGCATAGTTGGTGTAATGCAAAGGCATACTACGATGGAGGTAGTTAATGGTTTGGGATGTGGTCTTGTGCGTGTGGCCTTACTGGTGGATTTTGATGACAAGGGAGGGTCCTGAGGCGGGAGCTCATGGATCCTCGTGTGTGTGTGTGTGTGTGCTAACAGTCTTAAGACCGAGGGATAGTCCTTGTGGATTTGCTTTGCCGAGGACGAGTTTGAGCCAGATTCAGTGGTGTCTGGGCTGGGCGGCAGGTTAGGAGGGGGCAGGGATCAGAGTACCTGTCCTGTCCTTAAGACTTTATAGAGGGACACTGAAGGAGTGGAGGGGGGGGGGGGGTTAATGCTGCTGAGAGACTATTTTAGTGACTGGACTGTCTGTGCTACTTGACTGCAGCGGTCACTCTGCTTGCCTGCTGGAGATGCCATGAAGTAGCTTAGTTTAAACACGTGGGTTGAATTCAGACCTTGTTCTGAGCATGTGCTTATATCCTATCTATTGATCTCACTGCAGTTTGGTGTAATTTAGTTGACAAATTTTCTCTCCTCTCTCCTCCAGGTTATAATGCACGACCAACACAGAAAAAGTTTGACTCTATAGCCAACGGGATCCCGAGGACTTGATTACAGTCGCTTCAAGCCTGATAGTTTGCATCGGTGCGGCTGCCCCCCTACCCCTGGCTCACACCCCTTTGGTCAACTGGCATTACTTCTGACAGCCACCTTCCTCCTCCACTGGTTAATAAGACTTGGGTTCCCTTGTGGTCTCTGTCTACTTTGCCTGTCTTCTCTTCCATCAGTCCTTGTTCTCTACTGACACCAGTAGCACTCCCTGGAGTTACGTCATCCTGTGTTAGGTAAGACCATTTATTATTATTATTATTATTATTATTATTATTATTATTATTATTAAAGCAAGGGGCAGATTACACACACAATGCACATGTGCCTAATCCAAGTCCTCATTGCGATCATGAATTAATCAAACAAGCTTTTATGAACAATGCCAGCATCATGCCACTCTACTGTGTGTGTGGGACTGATGGTTGAAGTGTAGTCATATGGGAATAGAAATGTAGATATTTTTTGTTCCCCCTTCTTTCTTCCCTCCATCCTTCGCTGGTCAGGCTCAGCCCCCAACATTAAACAGTGAAGATGATTCCCAACGGTTATCTGATCTTCGAAGATGGGAGTCTCTTGGATTCCACTGTAGCCAAGATGAACACCCTGAGAAAGAGCGGACAGTTCTGTGACGTGAGACTGCAGGTATGTGGATTCTTTTTTTTCTCACTCTTTCGCTCTCTCCACCCCCTCTCTCTGTCCGTATTTTGAGAAATGACACCAATCACACCATTACTGAGTCTTGAACTATGTGAATACAAAGGTTCAAAACTTTCGTGAAAGAGCACCGTTGAAAATATATGGCAAATAGAACTGGATGGGACTAAAAATAACAAGAACACATGTTCTGATGAGTCCAAATTTGAGATTTTTGGTTCCATTCGCTGTGTCTTTGAGACGCAAAGTAGGTGAATGGATGATCTCTGCATGTGTGGTTCCCACGGTGAAGCATGGAGGAGGAGGTGTGGTGCTGCTTTTTTGGTGACACTGTCAGTGATTTTATTTAGAATTCAAAGCACACTTAACCAGCATGGCTACCACCGCATTCTGCAGTGATATGCCATCCCGTCTGGTTTGTGCTTAGTGGGACTATATTTGCTTTTCAACAGGACGACCCAAAACACACCTCCAGGCTGTGTAAGGGCTATTTGACCAAGAAGGAGAATGGAGTGCTGCATCAGATGACCTGGCCTCCCCAATCACTTGACTTCAACCCAATTGAGATGGTTTGGGATGAGTTAACTTCTTAGGCAGAAGCGCACGAGGTGACCGTTTTGGAGACCCTGGCGTGCCCAAAGTAAAATGCCTCCCATTCAGGCCCAGAAAATAGGATATGCACATATTTAGTACCATTGGATAGGAAACACGCTGAATTTTCTAAAAGTGTTAACCATTTGTCTGTGAGTAAAACAGAACGGATATGGCAGGCGAAACCCCGAGGAATATCTGTCCTGGAAAAAGGGGTTTTGACACATTGCTCATTTGGAACCCCCCCCCCTTATGAAAATGCCCTTATAAGGGCATATGAATGCAGTACCTATTGCTTCCTCTGGATGTCAACAGTCTCGAGAGTGAGAAGAAGAGAAATCAGGAAGTGTCCCCTTGGAATTCAACAGAAGAGAACGCGCGCTCCCGAGAAGGCACGCTCTGTGTTTTTTTCCGTTCTTATTGCCCAGTTTCTATTCCGGTTGATTTATTATAGTAAATATATGTAAAAGTGTTCCTAAGGATACATTTAAAATGATTTTTGATTGTTCTTGGACAAGTTTATAGGTATAAGTTGAACGAGTTCTCTTCACGTTTCAATGGAGGTGTGGAGGCTGTAGTTTCTGATTATAACGCGCGAACCAAACAGAGATTTATGGATATAATACATGACTTTTTCTAAAAAAAGGACCATGGATTGTCTTCGTTGGACACTTAGGAAGCCATCAGCAGAAGTTCTTCAACAGGTAATTGATTTGTTTTCGCTGTGAAATGTGTTGTGTGAACCGTGAAGGCTAATGAATTCATGGTAATGAGAAAATAGTGAAGGTGCTACCCTCAAACAATCAAATGTGGTGCTTTCGCCGTAAAGCCTTTTTGAAATCTGAGAACGCTGTGATATTGCCAAGAAACAGAGCTTTTGATGAGTATGAAACACTTGTATATGGGTGCATGTTTAATAATTCAACTTTTGGATTTTGAATTTGGTGCCTTGCATTTCACCTGGTAGTGTCGGGATTGGGGCGCTAGCGCCCCACCACTCCCCAAGAAGTTAACCCGCAGAGTGAAGGAAAAGCAGTCAACAAGTGCTCAGTATATGTGGGAACTCCTTCAAGACTGTTGGAAAAGCATTCCAGGTGAAGCTAGTTGAGAGAATGCCAAGAGTGTGCAAAGCTGTCATCAAGGCAAAGGGTGGTTACTTTGAAGAATCTAAAATATATTTTGATTTAACACTTCTAGGCTTACTACATGATTCCATGTGTGTTATTTCATAGTTTTGTTGTCTTTACTATTATTCTACAATGTAGGAAATAGTAAAGATAAAGAGAAACCCTTTAAGTAGGTGTCAACTTTTGACTGGTACTGAAACTATTCAGCCCCCTTCCCCTTTTCCACATTTTGTTACATTGCTGCCTTATTCTAAATTTGATAAAATACATTATTTTCCTCAGCAGTCCACACACAATACCCCATAATGACAGTGAAAACAGGTTTTTAGAAATGTTTGCAAAAGTATATAAAAAAATAGATACCTTATTTACATAAGTAATCAGACCCTTTGTTATGAGACTCAATTGAGCTCAGGCGTGTCCTGTTTCCAATCGATCATCCTTGAGATGTTTCTACAACTTGATTTGGAGTCCACTTGTGGTAAATTCAATTGGTTGGACATGAGTGGGAAATTAACACACCTGTCTAAATAAGGTCCCACAGTTGACATGGCATGCGCCCCAATCCCGACACTACCCGGTGAAATGCAAGGCACCAAATTCAAAATCCAAAAGTTGAATTATTAAACATTCATCAATAAAGGTGTTGCATAGTCATCAAAAGCTTTGCTTCTTGGCAATATCACAGCGTTGTCAGATTTCAAAAAGGCTTTACGGCGAAAGCACAACATTTGATTGTTTGAGGGTAGCACCTCCAATATTTCTGCATTAGCATAAATTCATAAACCATCGCGGTTCACACCACATTTCACAGCGAAAACAAATCCCTTACCTTTTGAACAACTTCTGCTGAGGGCTTCCCAAGTGTCCAACGAAGACATCCAATGGTTCTTTTGTTAGAAAAAGTAATTTATTATATCCATAAATCTCCGTTTGGTTGGCGTGTTATGTTCAGAAAGTCCAACGTCGAATCGGCCATTGAAACGTGAAGAGAACGCTTTCAAATATACCTATAAACGTTTCCTAAACAAATCAAATACCAGTTAACTTCTTAGGGATAAGTGGTGCGCTAGCGCCCCACTCCCGACACTACCAGGTGAAATGCAAGACAAAATCCAAAAGTTGAATTATTAAACATTCATCAATAAAGGTGTTTCATGCTCATCAAAAGCTCTGCTTCTTGGCAATATCACAGCGTTGTCGGATTTCAAAAAGGCTTTACGGCGAAAGCACTACATTTGATTGTTTGAGGATAAATTCATAACCCAACGCGGGTCTCAAACGCATAAAATCGCTAATATAAAATCCCTTACCTTTCGAAGAACTTCTGCTGAGGGCTTCCCAAGTGTCCAACGAAGACAATCCATGCTTCTTTTGTTAGAAAAGGTCATTTATTATATCCATAAATCTCTGTTTGGTTGGCGCGTTATGATCATAAAATCCACCGTTGAGTCGCCCATTGAACCGTGAAGAGAACGCGTTCACATACCTATACACCTGTCCAAGAACAATCAAACATCATTGACAATGTATCTTTAGGAACACTTATGTATATTTACTATAATATTTCAACCGGATTAGAAACTGGACGATAGGAAAGGAAAAAACCACAGCGCGCGCAAGCCCGTGAACGCGCTTCCTCTTCTGTTTACATCCGATGACTAGTTCGAAATTCTTCTATTACCATCCAGAGCAACCTAACATCACCAAACACTGTCTAGAGACTGTTGACATCCAGTGGAAGCAATAGGTACTGAAATATTACTCCCTTATATGGTCATTTTCAATAGGGAAGGGTTCAAAATGAGGCAATGTGTCAAAAACACTTTTTCCAGGACAGAAATTCCTCGGGTTTTCGACCTGCTATATCAGTTCTGTTATACTCACAGACAATATTTTAACACTCTTAGAAACTTCAGCGTCCTATCCAATAGTACTAATTATGTGCATATCCTATTTTCTGGGCCTGAGTGGCATGCATTTTACTTTAGGCACGCCAGACTCTCCAAAACCGTCACCTCGGGAGCCACTCCCTAAGAAGTTAACGACCGTTCCGCAGGTGCATGTTCATTAATTGTTTATGGTTCATTGAACAAGCATGGGAAACTGTGTTTAAACCCTTTACAATGATCTGTGAAGTTAATTAGTAAAAATCCAAATATCTTTGAAAGACAGGGTCCTGAAAAAGTGTCCAATGATTTCAAGTTTGTATGCAGCAGCCTCTGTTAGAGATGGCTGTTTTAACAGTCTGATGGCCTTGAAGCTGTTTTTCAGTCTCTCGGTCCCAGCTTTGATGCACCTGTACTGACCTCGCCTTCTGGATGATAGCGGGGTGAACAGGCAGTGGCTCGGGTACTGCAAAGTTTCCTAAGGACTAGAAGCGAGGCAGCCCTCTGTTGGTGCCATCCTCAGTAAAAGGCACATGGCAGCCACTTGGAGTTTGCCTAAGGGCACCTAATGGACTCAAAGACCATGAAAAACAAGATTCTCTGGTCAGATGAAACCAAGATTGAACTCTTTGGCCTGAATGCCAAGCGTCACGTTTGGAGGAAACCTGGCCCCATCCCCAAGGTGAAGCATGGTGTGGGGATGTTTTTCAGCGGCAAGGACTGGGAGACTAGTCCGGATCGAGAGAGAGATTAACGGCGCAAAGGACAGAGATCGTTGATGAAAACAAGCTCCAGAGCACTCAGGACCTCAGTCTGGGGGCAAATGTTAACCTTCCATCACGACAACGACCATAAGCACACAGCCAAGACAACGCAGGAGTGGCTTCGGGACAAGTCTCAATGTCCTCGAGTGGACCGGACTTGAACTTGATCAAACATCTCTGGAGAGACTTGAAGATAGCTGTGCAGCGACGCTCCCCTTCCAACCTGACCGCTTGAGAGGATCTGCAGAGAAGGTAGAAACTCACCAAATACCATTTTGCCAAGCTTGTAGCATCATACCCAAGAAGACTCGAGGCTGTAATCGCTGCCGAAGGTGCTTCAACAAAGTACGGAGTAAAGGGTCTGAATACTTATGTAAAGTTTTTTTTGTATTCTCTTCAGTTTTTAATTTGGGAAAAATGTGCTACAATTTCACAATGTTCTTGCTTTGTCATTATGTATTGTGTGTAGATTGAGGAGGGGGGAAAACTTTTAGAATAAGCCTGTAACGTAACAAAATGTGGAAAAAGTCAAGTGGTCTGAATACTTTCCGAATGCATAGTACATGCATAAAATATATATGGGGGATTGGTAATGGTGCAGACAATTACATTGTTGGAAGCTGCAATATTAAAGCTGATCTACCCCCTACATTTTTTTTAACAATTCTCTGGCAACAGCTCTGGTGGACATTCCTGCAGTCAGCATGTCAATTGCATGCTCCCTTAACATTTGAGACATCTGTGGCATTGTGACACAACTGCACTTTTTAGTGGCCTTTTATTTCCCCCAGCACAAGGTGCACCTGTGTAATGATAATGCTGTTTAATCAGCTTCTTGATTTGCGACACCTGTCAGTGATGGATTATCTTGGCAAAGGAGAAATGCTAACTAGTAGGAATGTAAACAACATTTGAGAGAAATAAGCTTTTTGTGCATATGGAACATTTCTGCGATCTTTTATTTTGGCACATAAAACTTGGGACTAACGCTTTACATGTTGCGTTTTTATTTTTGTTCAGTATAAATTATAGCACCTCTGAAGAATGATCTCTAGTTTGAGCCCTGACCTCTGATCTGTCTCTGTAGGTGTGTGGTCATGAGTTGATGGCTCACCGTGCCGTGCTGGCCTGCTGTAGCCCCTACCTGTTTGAGATCTTCAACAGCGACGTCGAACCTCACGGCGTGTCCCACGTCACCTTCGAAGACCTTGACCCAGAGGCTGTGGAGATCCTGCTTAACTACGCCTACACTGCCAAGTAAGTGCCATGACCTCTGACCCCTAAACTATGCCTACACTGTCCAGTGAGTATACATCTTAGACATGCATTGTGCAATGAGTCTTAGGCTTTGTTAAAGTGATGTTCTGCAACTTTCGCCACTACGTAAGTATTTTTTTAAACCTCCTGTTTTGGTCTGAATGTGTCCTTATTTTGGTAATGATCAGACTATAAATACTTTTTTACTGTGAATGAGTTATAACTTCCAGAGCTTTTAGTTGTAAAACAATAACTTGAAAAGATACTTACGTGCCATAATTTTGACTTTCATTATAGCCTTGTTTAGAATCTGAGATGTATGTGTGTAAATAAAACCTATCCATATCACAAGGCACAGGGAAATACATTATAAAAACATGTATATATTGGAGTTATTTAAGAAATTATAAATAAGTGATTTAAAAAGACTGCATGTTTTTTAAGTGTTTCCTGGACCCTTCACCGCTCTAACTCTTCTCACCCCTCAAGGCTTTTTTTTTTGACTACGCTCATCACCTGTCAAACACACGTACAACTCCTGTCTGTGTTTGTCTGACTAACTAATGGTTCTGTCTTGCAGGTTGAAGGCAGACAAGGAGTTGGTTAAGGATGTCTACACTGCAGCCAAAAGGCTAAAGATGGAACGAGTCAAGCAGGTAGGATCTTACTGTTTTCAAATACTGATATGCAATCCTGTATGTTTAAATGCAGTCCCAATGTTCAGAGGTTTACACTTCTCTCCTCTCTGATTGGTCAGATCTGTGGCAACTACCTGCTGTCGAAGATGGAATCCCAGAGTGCCATCTCCTTTCGTAACTTTTCCAGCTGCATGGGAGACGGCCGCATGCTGTCCAAGATCGACATCTACATCCAAGAACACCTGCTGGAGGTCTCTGAGCAGGAGGACTTCCTCAAACTCCCCCGACTCAAAGTGAGCCTTCCCTGGGCAATGTTCTACTGCAACCTTAACGGGGCAGTGCAGGTAGCCTCTTGGGGATTGCTGGGGCGCTAGCGCCCCACTCCCGACACTACCCGGTGAAATGTGAGGCGCCAAATTCAAAATCCAAAAGTTGAATTATTAAACATCCACCAATATACAAGTGTTCCATACTCATCAAAAGCTCTGTTTCTTGGCAATATCACAGCGTTGTCAGATTTCAAAAAGGCTTTACGGCGAAAGCACAACATTTGATTGTTTGAGGGTAGCACCTCACATATTTTTCCCATAGCCATGAATCGATTAGCCATCACGGCACACACATAACACATTTCACAGCGAAAACAAATCAATTACCTGTTGAAGAACTTCTGCTGAGGTCTTCCTAAGTGTCCAACGAAGACAATCCATGGTTCTTTTGTTAGAAAAAGTAATGTATTATATCCTTAAATCTCCATTTGGTTCGCGCGTTATAATCAGAAACTACAGCGTCGACTACTCCATTGAAATGTGACTAGAACTCGTTCAAATTAAACATATAAACTTGTCCAAGAACAATCAAACATCATTTTAAATGTATCCTTAGGAACACTTTTACGTATATTTACTATAATAAATCAACCGGAATATAAACTGAGCTCTAAAGATGGAAAAAAACACAGTTCCTCTTCTTCTCTGCTCTATTTCATCCAAACAGAATCAAAACACTTTCTCGAGACTGTTGACATCCAGAGGAAGCGATAGGTACTGCATTCATATGCCCTTTTATGGGCATTTTCATAAGGGAGGGGTTCCAAATGAGGCACTCTGTGAAAACCACTTTCTCCAGGACAGAGATTCCTCGGGGTTTTGCCTGCCATATCCGTTCTGTTTTACTCACAGACAAATGGTTAACAGTTTTGGAAAATTCTGAGTGTTTCCTATCCAATGGTACCATATCCTATTTTCTGGGCCTGAATGGGAGGCATTTTACTTTGGGCACGCCAGGCTCTCCAAAACGGTCAAGTCGTGCACTGATCCCCTAGAGGTTAAATAAAGGTTACACACACAAGGTTATTTTCTTGGCTTTTACGTATGTCCCCATTACCAGTTAAACATAATCAAAACTTATTTCTTTCACTTACTTGCTGTTTCGTTGTTCATTTGTTCAGTCTTTTCATTCTCAATCAGGATTTCTATGGAATGCCGTTTGGGTCTTTGCGTGTCAAAAAAAGATGCGTGTCAAATAACACAATTTTGGCCAATCAGGACCTGAATATGACTGCACGTCAAATAATCATTTAACACGTTCATACATTTTTTTTATGTAGTTATTACACATTGATCACTCATATTTCATGTCACAACGATTCATCTATACGAATGCTATGATGCTGGTAAAGTTGTCTTGTGCACCTACAGTGCTGGTCATAAAAAAAGCTAGCTAGCTCATGGATTCAAACAATGTAGTTCTTCCCCTAAAACATAGCAAAACCACACCTTTTTCAGTGGCTTTAGTTAGTTAGCTAACTATATAGCTAGGTGTCATCATCTAAAATAACCCTAATTTATAAGACAGTTCTTATTTGATTAATGGTGGTCGGACCCATCTATGTGAAGCTAGCCACAATAAGGATTAGCCACAATAGTGGACTTTGCGGTTAGCCTTCAAAACGAAAGTATGGAATAATTCTACTATTTGTATTAATTTGCATCACTGTCAATTACATTTTGATTTTGATGGCAAACTGCAAATTCCACTATTGTGGCTAATCCTTATTGTGGCTAGCTTCACAACCCGGTCCGGTCGAGCCTAACTAGCCAGATGAAGCTAGCTAGCTGCTTATAAAGTTAGCTTTGGGCAACAGGGTTAAGTAGCTGGCTAGCTATTTATTTTCTTGAACTGAAGTTCAATTTCAATAGGCGAACAACAACTGGCAACCTAGTTAATACTTACTTACAAGGATTCCTAAATCATTGCTAAGAATAATGAAAATGACTGCAGTGTCTACTGGTCATTGTTTTCAGGCTGGTTGTATTGGTGCTAGCTAGGTACCGAGCTAAAGCTAGCTACCCCAGAAGTTGCGGTCGAACAAATTATGCTTTATTACCAACGCGGTATTGTAAACACATAATTCGTGGCTGGTGTTTGCTTGTTTGCAGACTGTTTTGACGGTGGAATGTCAAGGGCAATGAATTCCATTATCTTTGCTTTAATGGATTTTGCCTTGGAGTTGTCTCACTAAAATGTTCTTACTCTTTCAAATGACTGCTCGATCTACACAGCAGACATTGTGGGCTAGGTTAGAAATGCTGTGTTGCACGTGTAGTGCAAAATGTTACGTGGCGTCGTTACGTCATGTACCTACGTTATATAGGTATGCACGTTAGCTTTGACATCGGTTTATAACATCTGCGTTAAATTATACATCGGGACGATATTTTTAGCTAATATCGGCCGATTCCGATATGTTCACTGATTTTTATATTGTGCATCCCTAGTCTTTAATGATATTTCCACATTATAATCCCCTTTTTGTGTACAAGCTGTAAAAAAAAAAAAAAAAAAAAAAAAAGTTTTTGGCCCGCCACATAACGTCAAAAGGTGTTCTGATTTTATAACCGGTTCATCTGTTACTAGCGTATATCCGCCTACACTGCTGCTGGACCTGCCCGGTCATATTGGCATTCCATTCCTCATTGTTGACAGCATGCAGAGTTGGGCTACCAAAGACCAAAGTTTTTTCTGGAGTTACTTCCTACTTTATCTTGCACCTGGCAGCAACCATTCAACAAGTAAGTATCTAGATACTTTTAATTTTAGAAGAATAACTCAAGGACATATTTATGAGGGGCATCTTTCGTTTTTTAATGTTATTTTGAAGTCTGATGCCCGACAAAGTTCTACTCTTGATTGGTGCTGTTGAAGATTTTGTCAAGTGGCTTGGGAAAACAATGACATTTCAAAAAGAGGCATACAATTCATAGAAAAACGTTTTGCCATCCTTGTGATGTTGCCAGATTGACTTGTATAACTTTAGCTAGCTAATGTTACCATTGCTAGCTCTTTTTGACTAACTTGGCTAGCTAATGGCAATATTGTCATCCCTCTAAAGTTAATTTTACGACATCAAACTGGCATAGTTTCCTCATAATTATTTGCCAACTTTAACAATGTTGTCATTATAGTGTAATTTAGAGAACTTTCATTAGCTAGCAGCATAGCTGGCAGGCTAGCTAGCTATGTTTCATTGATAACTAAGTGATTGCAACTGTAAATCAGGTTATCTTGTTCAATATTTATGTAATTAACCAACTTATAAAAATTGGTAAGTTGGACAATTTCCAATCTTTCTAATTGACGAAATAAAAAATGTTTTATGTCACCACATTCTATAAGTCAAAAGGTGTTTGTAAGAGGGTAGTGATTATGTAAAAAGATGTCTAGCAAATTATGGTATTGATATGAAAGTGATTTAATGTATTGCATATTTTTTTCTGTCCGTTTCTTTCTGCGTACAAGGCACCAAATCTACACTTAAAGTTGGCAACCTCAACATTGACAACACCATTGTCTCTCTCCCCCCTACGCATGCAACCATGGCATCATCCTGGATTCCACCCTCTCCTTCGACCACCACATCCGACAGAATGTTCTTCCACCTCCGTAACATCTCCAGAGTCAGGTCCTCCCTCTCCCGTCCTGGCGCTAAAATCCTCTTTCATGCATTGATCTCCTCCCAACGAGAATACTCTAACTACTCTGAGGCATAAACACAAGCTCCCTCCATAAACTCCAAATGGTTCAAACTATGCAGCCTGACTTCTCACGACACCACCCATGTCCGATTTTAAAAACTTTTTTATTTTTTTCAGTGTTTGAGAAAGCTGGTGATAGTGCAAATAAAACCACATAATTATTGTACTTTATACCATCAATGCCTACTGTTGCTGCACTATACAAGCATTTCGCTACACCCGCAATAACATCTGCTAAATGTGTATTTGACCAATAAAATGTGATTTGATTATACCTTTTATCTGATTGTTTAGCTAACAACCTCTAACTTTCACCATTATCTGTTTTCCTCTCACAGGAACACCTTCCAGAGCTTGAGCACATGTAAAAAGATACTTACATGCCATGATTTCTACTTTCATTATAACCTTGTTTGCGATCTGTTTATGTAAATAACTGACGAGAATTTGAGGAATGACACTTTCATGGTAGTCTCGTTGTTTTATTTACTTTCAACAGGAAACATTCCAAAATGTGTAATTCAAGTGTTTTACTCATTGTAATGACACAGATTATCATTATTTCTAAAGTTTATTTGACAATTATGAAGTAGACTTTGATCATAGGGAAGTATTACTTGTTTGGCCTCAGACGCAGAGTCCTATGGTCTGCCTGTAGATAATCATGGTGTTTGTGCATTGAATAAACGGCAGACAGGGTATAGGCCAGGATGGATTATATTCAAATTTGTATCCCCATGCCCACACAGTTGAACTGAACATTTCAGTGGCCTAAGGAGGCTCAGGGTAATAAATGATAAAAAAATATATTTTGAATTATATCCAATAAATAAACTCACTACAATGATTAGTTAGACATACAGGGATAATTTTAAACATGTTCACTATTTACCTAGTCTCTAGACATACGAGTTGCTTCCGCCAATGTACCAATGCTCCAGCTTAACATGTTTGTAGAAGTTCCAACATCAGTTGGGACAGTCGGAAATTGGAAGCACGTCACCGGTAAAGTCACTGCCGTATCTGCTTCTTGCCCTAGCTAAACATGAGCACAATTCCTACCTGCATTTTATGTCCCACCTACCCAAATGTGTGATTTGTTAAGAGTGTTGACTGAAGAGGACCATCCCTGAAAAAAATATATTAATCCTTTTGAAATGTCAGAAGCCGACATCCTCCCCAGACCTCGTCATTGCCTGGCTTATGATGCACCAAGGTCTGGAATATCCAAGACTATCTGATTTCTTTATTGACCGTTGGAGGACAAACATGGATAAATAATATCAGTAGAAATGGTTAGCTGTTATTGCTCTAGATCTCACCCAATATGTACTAATCATTGAACAGTTACTTTTCTCGGTTGCCGTTCATATGTAAATCGATGGCTTCCGTATTTGATCCTGCCTGAAAATGACCATCTGCAAATGTGGGTGTGACCCAACTGGTTACTTATGGCCTTCAAATACACTTAGTTACATTATTACTTTTGTGCTGCAGAATTCACCAGTTACTGGTTTTGGTTGTATAATCTTCTTTGTCTCCAGTTAAGGTAGAACACATCATAACCCTAGCTAGGCTATGATGGTTCAGTAAGGAATCAGTGTCTTGTGATTTTATGATTTGACCCTAGCACCTCTTCTGACTGGTCTCCTCTTGTCTCTCTACAGTTAGAAGTAATGCTGGAAGACAGCCTGAGCCTGCCCAGCAATGGCAAGCTCTACTCCAAGGTGCTTAACTGGGTCCAGCGCAGACTGTGGGAGAATGGAGACCAACTGGATAGACTGATGGAGGAGGTCAGTACCGTAGCTGGAGTCTAGCTTGCACTCATCCGCCCCATGTCCCTCCCTCCCCTCCTTTCTGCGCTTTCCTCTAACAAGTCGTTAAGGCACTGTTCACAACTCAACGTGGCATGATGTCATTTCACACACTGTGTTAGGACTGTTTGTTTTTTCGTTCTTTTTTTGAAGTGTTAAGTTATGCAGTACAGTGTACCTGGCCATACTGCAAACTAGAGGTGAGCAGAGACACAGCCGCATTGCTGTTCGCTCTTTGATATTTATGTTTTAGTGATCAGTTGGTTCCACCCACAGTATTATGACTTTTAGTCTTCTCTTTTGCATTGAAACAAAGTGAGTGAGCAGGTCTTTGACTGTCTCACTGATGCCCTTCTCTTTCTGAGCAGGGATGTGTTTGCGTGCGTGTGTCAGCATGCGCTCCAGTTCTAATGACTGTTCCTCCCCGTTGATTTCTCTGTCCTCCAGGTTTATTAACAGCAGCAGGAGACGACTGAAGAGCCAAGACTGAGCCACCAGGGTAATGAGTCAGAGAGCGAGAAACAGGGAGAGAAAAAGAGGGAGGAGAGAAGCACCTCCCTCTCTACAGCCGGATATACAGCCGGATTGATCGTCCGGATATACAAAATTACATGCAGTAGAGTGCTCGCAGAAACCCATATCCACTGAAGTGTACATCTGCATAGCACATAACCATGATTACCCCAACCCCCCCCTCCCCCAAACTCGGTACACCCCTCATAATTCACTGCTCAAACCCCTTATTTTGGAACTGCATTTAATCCAAATCAGTGATTGCACAGTACATTTTAAGAGCTTTGTCCTTTACCGTGGGCAAGAGCAGAATGACGGCCATTTTAAACCAGCTTTTGAAATGCTTCTCTGCTCAAGCATATTCTACACACCATCTCAATGCCCACCTCATAATCCAATCACTTATTTGAATTTTTTTTTACTGTAACTTTGTTTGAAAACATCTATTTTTTTAACTTCTTGTATGAAACGTCAATGTATGTTAAAGCTTTGCCTTCACCTGCTGTTTGAAAGCATACCTCGTGGTTTTACATCAGGAAACTGCAGTGCCTTTTTTTTAATGTTTTCCTATGCAATTATAATGACCGACTTCATCAGCCAGCCAGGAGTGTGGTTTCTGGTTTCCAAGCAGCCGGTGTGAGGTCATGAGGACTGAAGACGTTTCCAAATGTTGCGTATTTACCAAACCTAGACTCCTCCTTTTTTAGATCTTATGGTGAGAGGGCAGCACAGAAGCAGAAACTGCTGATTTTGTGTGGACCCCTACATGTCCTGTAACCATCTGTTTGTTCTTTGTGTCTATGTTGAAAAAGAAGCATTGGCTCCTACCAGTGACAACAGATCAGCCTTCCTCCCCCCAACCAACCCCCTCCCCCACTGTCCTCCTCCTTCCTCCCTTCCTTTCGTGTTGCCTGGGATGCTGCTGTGTTGCCATGGAGACAGCCTGCCACATGGGTGATGTCGCTGTGTGTCTTGCAGGTGCAAACGTTGTACTACTCAGCCGACCACAAGCTGCTCGATGGCGCACTCATCATTGAGGAACATAGGATGTTTGGGGTTGGTGCGGAGGAGGACCACATGCAGTTTGTTCAGGTACACAACCCACCCCTACCTGTAACTTTCCTGCGCCTACCTGAGCGTCGCTTGGCCCAACCTAGCTTTTATCCCACCTTATGTAGCCTGGCAACAAGGCAAACAATTAGTTTGTAGAACCTGGGGATACTACAGACCTGCTTGCGTAGCTCATGTTGCATATTAGACTGGTTCTTAAATCATAGTCTTTTGGAGATTGGGTAGTGATTATTACCTTTTGTGTGTTTTGTCTCAGTATGTAGCTGCTTCTGCATTTGTGATAGTCTTCCCATTGTCTGTGCTGTCTTTCAGCTTGTTCAGATGGTTTAAAATGGGTTGTAGGCTGGTTTGAAACATTTCAGGGGGACTGGCACTGCTAAAAGAATGCGTTTGGATGTGTTTCTAGGCAGGTTTAAACCCAGGTTTAGTCAATTATCAGGCCAGATTGGGGAGTGTGCGCTCTGCAGCCAGCTGGTATATTAGCCAGTGGTGGGATAGTGTGGCTGTTGCCTCTGGCTGGGCTTCTGTAGCTGCTTTCTGCTCTTGCAGAAGAAGCCTCCTCGTGAGAACAGCAACACCCAGAGACAGCTGAGCTCCTCCACCTCCGGCAGCACCTCACCCTCCGGCTTGGCCTCCAACACACACAAACCCTGCAGGAGAGAGTGGAAGTACATTGCCTCTGAGAAGACCACCAGTAAGTGAATGTGTCGAGGAATGTTTGAAGCCTTCGGTGTCAAGGAGTGGGTGTATAGCATAATAATGTGTATGAATAGCATAATGTTTAAGATAATACCATTTTTGTTTTTTTTATTTAGTTATTACCATAACCTCCCTCTTTCTCCCTCTCTCTTCCAGACAACACCTACCTGTGTCTGGCCGTACTGGACGGCGTGTTGTGTGTGATCTTCCTGCATGGCCGCAACTCTCCCCAGAGTTCTCCCTCTGCCACACCATGTCTGATGAAGAGCCTGAGCTTTGAGGCTCAGTCTGAGGAGCTGGAGGAACACCCGCTGACCTCCATGCACTATGCCCGCTCTGGACTGGGCACTGCCACCCTGCACGGCAGGCTCATCGCTGCAGGTATGCAGGGTTAACCAGCCAATGGGCCTCTATCTGGAGACTGGCACTGACAGGTCTCAAGTCTCAGATCCTCCAAATCAACCCTGTCCTGTTACTCATAACCGTTGTGTGTGTGTATATATATATGTGTGACCTGGTATCCTCTGTATGTTCCCTCCAGGAGGGTATAACCGGGAGGAGTGCCTGAGGACTGTGGAGTGTTACGACCCAAAAGAGGACCGCTGGACCTTCACTGCTCCCATGCGGACTGCCAGGGCTCGCTTCCAGATGGCCGTGCTCATGGTACAACACACCCCTGTCCTTGAACCCGCATTTCATATGATTGACAGGTGCCTGTCTGACCCGGACTGATCAAGAGCTGTTTGACTTAAACCTGCCTCTTTGTCTCCTCTGATCTCTCATAGGGTCAGCTGTATGTGATGGGTGGCTCCAACGGTCACTCAGACGAGCTGAGCTGTGGGGAGACGTACGATCCGCACACTGACACATGGGCTCAGGTGGCAGAGCTCCGGACCAATCGCTGCAACGCAGGTGTCTGCTCGTTGAACAATAAGCTGTTTGTGGTAGGAGGGTCAGACCCCTGTGGGCAGAAAGGACTGAAGAACTGTGATGCTTTTGACCCTGTGACCAAGACCTGGAACAACTGTGCCCCCCTCAACATCAGTACGTACCAGTACCACACATACACTTCCCTACATAATTATTTTAATTTGGCTTTATACTCCAACATTTGATTTGAGATCCAATGTTTTATATGAGGCGACAGTACAGAATGTCACGATTATTTGAGGGTTTTTCCACATTAATGAAGAAGTGTTCAGAAACATTCTGTTCTTATTTACAATAAAAGTGACACATTTTTAACCATTCATTGGGTGCAACATAATCCGAAACACAACCAAACTAAAAATAAATCCAACAAGTTTGAAGAGTCACAATCTTAGTCATTGGATGCTAGGTAAATGGATCAAATACTAAACTTTTGACTAAATTTAATACACAAAGTACATTGTCAAAGTACTTGACACCTTAAAATGGGCGGACCTTCATTTCTAATAGGTAAAACATATGTATGAAAATACCCTCAAGTAAAAGGCAAAAATCTTTACTGTCACCTCATATAATACATTTGAAATAAAATCCAAAATGCTGGAGTATATAGCAAAATGTTGTTCTAGCTTCACTGTTCAAATACAATTGTACTATACACATACTGTACCAATACCACACACACACACACACACACACACACACACACACACACACACACACACTGAGCAAAAAGGGTTCCAGATTATACCAAAAAGGGGTTCTTTGATCTGTCACAGGACTGAATGCTTTAGTAATGGTGCTTATGTACAGTGCATTCGGAAGGTATTCAGACCACTTTAATTTTTCCACATTTTGTTAGGTTACAGCCTTATTCTGAATTTTTTTTCCCCCTCATCTATCTACACACAATACCCCATAATGACAAAACAAACACAGGTTTAGACATTTTTTGAAATTTATAAAAAATGAAACTGAATTATCACAAGTATTCAGACCCTTTACTCAGTACTTTGAAGCACATTGGCAGTGATTACAGCCTCAAGTCTTCTTGTGTATGATGCTTGACACACCTGTATTTTGGGAGTTTCACCTATTCTTCTCTGTAGATCCTCAAGCTCTGTCAGGTTGGATGGGTAGCGTCGCTGCACCGCTATTTTCAGGTCTCTCCAGAGATGTTAGATCGGGTTCAAGTCTGTGCTCTGGCTGGGCCACTCGAGGACATTGAGACTTGTCCAGAAGCCACTCCTATGTTGTCTTGGCTGTGTGCTTAGGGTCGTGGTCCTTTTGGATGGTTAACCTTGGCCCCAGTCTGAGGTCCTGAGCGCTCTGGAGCAGGTTTTCATCAAGGATCTCTGTCCTTTGCTCTGTTCATCTTTCGCTTGATCCTGACTAGTCTCCCAGTCCTTGCTGCTGAAAAACATCCCCACAGCATGATGTTGCCACCACCATGCTTAACCTTAGGGGTGGTGCCAGGTTTCCTTCAGATGTGAGGCTTGGCATTCAGGCCAAAGAGTTCAATCTTGGTTTCATCAGACAAGAGAATCTTGTTTCTCATGGTCTGAGAGTCCTTTAGGTGTCTTTTGGGAAACTCCAAGCGGACCGCCATGTTCCTTCTACTGAGGAGTGGCTTCCATCTGGCCACTCAATCAAAAAAGCCTGATGGTGAAGTGCTGCAGAGATGGTTGTCCTTCTTGAAGATTCTCCCATCTGCACAGAGGAACTCTGGAGCTCTGTCAGAGTGACCATCGGGTTCTTGGTCACCTCCCTGACCAAAGCCCTTCTCCCCTGTTTGCTTGGGTGGCCAGCTCAAGGAAGAGTCTTGGCGGTTCCAAACTTCTTCCATTTCAGAATGGAGGCCACTATTCTTGGACCTTCAATGCTGCAGAAATGTTTTGATAGTCTTCCCCAGATCTATGCCTCGACACAATCCTGTCTCAGAGCTCTACAGACAATTCCTTGGACCTCATGGCTTGGTTTTTGCTCTGACATGCATTGTCAACTGTGGGACCTTATATAGAAAGGTGTGCGTTTCCAAATCATGTCCAATCAACCACATGTGGACTCCAATCAAGTTGTAGAAACATCTAAAAAATGATCAAGTGAAGCTCAATTGAGTCTCATAGTAAAGGGTTTGAATACATATGTAAGTAAATAATTTTGAATACATTTGTCATTATGGGGTGTTGTGTGTAGATTTCTGAGGAAAATAATGTATTTCATCCATTTTAGAATAAGGATATATGGTAACAAAATGTGGAAAAAGGGAAGGGGGCTGAATGCTTTCAGTACCAGTCAAAATTTGACACTTACTCATTCAAGGGTTTTTCTTTATTTGTACTATTTTCGAAATTGTAGAATAATAGTGAAGACATCAAAACTATGAAATAACACACATGGAATCATCTAGTAACCAAAAAAGTGTTAAATCAAAATATATTTTAGATTCTTCAAAGTAACCACCCTTTGCCTTGATGACAACTTTGCACACTCTTGGCATTCTCTCAACCAGCTTCACCTGGAATGCTTTTCCAACAGTCTTGAAGGAGTTCCCACATATACTGAGCACTTGTTGGCTGCTTTTCCTTCACTCTGTGGCCAAACTCATCCCAAACCATCTCAATTGGGTCGAGGTCGGTGATTGTGGAGGCCAGGTCATCTGATGCAGCACTCCATTATTTATTTAATCCATGTTAGAATACGCCTGTAACGTAACAAAATGTGGAAAAAGTCAAGGGGTTTGAATACTTTCCGATTTCGCTGTATCGCATATACTGTATTCGTGAAGAACTGGAACAGCTTTGAGTTCTGTGAATGTGAAAATTAGTAATGTGCAGTGTTAACTCTGTCTGTGTTCTCCTAGAGAGGCACCAGGCTGCGGTATGTGAGCTGGATGGCTTCATGTACGTGATTGGAGGTGCTGAGTCGTGGAACTGCCTGAACACAGTGGAGCGCTACAACCCTGAGAATAACACCTGGACCCTTATCGCCCCCATGAACGTAGCTCGCAGGGGGGCTGGGGTGGCCGTCTACGATGGTAAGAGACTACTCCATAGAAATGAAGTATTCTAATTCTATGGTCTTCTCTAAACGGGGGCGGGCTCGAGAGGATTACCATGTATAGGGTAATCAGTTCACAGGGTGGGAATGCAGTTTTCTGTGGTTGCAACCTTGGAATTTGGCAGAAATGTCCAAATCATTACTCCTCAGATAAAATCTGATTTGTGCTGACCCTTTGCTCTCTTTCTTTCTTTGCTGTCTCTCATCTCCTTCTCTTCCCCTCTAGGGAAGCTCTTAGTGGTTGGTGGGTTCGATGGCTCCCATGCACTGCGCTGCGTAGAGGTGTATGACCCAGTTTGTAACGCGTGGAGGATGCTGGGTAGCATGACCGTGGCACGGAGCAATGCGGGTGTGGCCGCGCTTGGTGACGTCATCTGCGCTGTGGGCGGCTTCGACGGAAACAACTTCCTGAACACGCTCGAGGTGTACGACCCTGAGACGGACGAGTGGAGCGACTGCGCAGAGGCCCCCTCTTCCGCCTGAGGGTCAGGGGCTGTTATGGGGGGGGGGGGGGTTCCCCAAACTAACATGCTTAGTGCTTTTAATTCTGTTTTGTGATTTTTCTGTACGTGAGCGGGAGGGACAGGGGGGTTTGCCTAAAGCAACATCAAGCCTTTGCATATTGCATACAATATTTTTCGTGATGTATATATTTAGATTGCTTTTTTTCTTTTTGTATTAACCTCTTAAGGAGCAGCAAGGAGCGCTGGGGCGCTAGCGCCCCACTCCCGACACTACCCGGTGAAATGCAAGGCGCCAAATTCAAAATCCAAAAGTTGAATTATTAAACATTCATCAATATACAAGTGTTGCATAGTCATCAAAAGCTCTGCTTCTTGGCAATATCACATCGTTGTCAGATTTCAAAAAGGCTTTACGGCGAAAGCACTACATTTGATTGTTTGAGGATAGCGCCTCACATATTTTTCTCATTACCATAAATTCATTAGCAATCACTGTTCACACAAAATACATTTCACAGCGAAAACAAATCAATTACCTTTTGAAGAACTTCTGCTGAGGGGTTCCCAAGTGTCCAACGAAGACAATCCATGGTTCTTTTGTTAGAAAAAGTAATTTATTATATCCATAAATCTCAGTTTGGTTGGCGCGTTATGATAAGAAAATACAGCGTCCACTCATCCATTGAAACGTGAAGAGAACTCGTTCAACCTATACCTATAAACTTGTCCAAGAACAATCAAACATCATTGATAATGTATCCTTAGGAACACTTTTATGTATATGTTTAATATTTCAACCGGAATATAAACTGGGTGATAAGAAAGGAAAAAACCACAGAGCGCGCCAGCCGGGAACGCGCATTCTCTACTGTTGACTTCTGTGTGGCCACTTCCTAAATCTTCTTCTTCTACCATCTAAAGCAACTAAACAGAATCAAAACAGTGTCTCGAGACTGTTGACATCCAGAGGAAGCAATAGGTACTGAGGCAATGTGTCAAAATCACTTTTTCCAGGACAGAAATTCCTCGGGTTTTCGCCTGCCATATCCGTTCTGTTAGACACAGACAAAATGTTAACAGAAACTTCCGAGTGTTTCCTATCCAATGGTACTAAATATGTGCATATCCTATTTTCTGGGCCTGAGTGGGAGGCATTTTACTTTGGGCACGCCAGGCTCTCAAACGGTCACCTCGGGAGCCACTCCCTAAGAAGTTAAGAATGCTAACATTTAATACATTTTTTGTGCAATTGAGTTTTTCTTTGAAAGTTTTGTGTATTGTTTTCTGAGGGTTTACAGAGAAACACCTACTGTTTTGGTCACCAAGACTACCTTGGACTTACTAGTGTGTTCAGAATAGGTGATGATACTGAAACTTTGAGTTGACTTGTTTTAGGAAAGTGGTTCTGAATATCTTTTTTCATTTTGAACTGTCATTTTAGCTCACACATTTAAATATCTGCAATTTTGAAGCCTTATTCAAAGAAAGAGGGTAACTCCCATGGCATTTGTGTAATTTAAACTGAAGGTGGATTGCTTGACAATCTTTAATGCCTTTTTTATATTTTTATACACTGCTGATTTACCAATAGAGGAAGTAGTGGACGCACATGACTATTGAGTCATAAAACGAAACCAGTGCCAGTTTAGTAACGCGTAACACTCACACGCACAACAAACCATGCTTCTGTGCTTGTTCTGCTAACCAACTCTATTGTTGCTGCATTTTGACAAATTTGCTATTATCGAGATGCTGTTGTGTTGAGCATTTTAAAAGGAGTTCAGACGTTTGGCTTCGATTTCCTTTTGTGAGTTTAGAATGATTCAATTGGAAAGTGCTGCATCACATTTGTAACAAGCTGATATTTCTTAACTAATAAACCATTTCAACCTGACTTTGTCCTCTCTTTAGTTTTCCATTTCAATACAGTACTAGACCTAAGAGTCAGGTTTGACTGGTTTGTTAAAGTGGAGTGACTTTCACTGTCTTTTAGGTAGCATTGGGAAATTTCCACCCTGGATGTTGCAAATCACTATTTATTCCACCAGGACAAAATTACTGTCCCCAAATATAGCATTTCTCTCCCTACACGAGCAGAAATGTATGGCAGCATGGTCTATGCAGCTGTCCAAGGCTGCGTTTTACGCTGGCAAAATATCTGATCTGATTGGTCAGTAGAAAAAAATCTGAATTGGGCTGCCTGTGTAAACACAGCCATAGCTCCTCTACCAGTTAGCTTCCACTGGGACCAGAATACATACCTACCTCACTAATGGCTGGATTCAATCCGTATTGCAGAAGAGCCGCATAAAATAAATTAAGTTAATTTGCGATTTAGCCAACATGTTTAGTTGGAATGCAGTCTCCGCGCCCGTGGGAACATTGCCTTTTAATTGTCAATTGCGCTATAAAGCTACGGATTGAATAGAGCCCTAAATCCTTTCTGTTCCCGTTAGGGTGTAATTTGAAGGATTACACTAAATGTCGTTTAGTGAGGGAAGGATAGAGGGACCCAGTCAGTCTGGGTCACATGTTCTCTAAAGGTGGGTGAATGGCGCAACACCTGAGCTGCACCTGCAATCCCTTGAACGACCCTGTCCTTGGACATTGGCTACCTTACCTAACACCGGTCTGTCAAAGACCACTAATTCCTCCCCCTCTGTCAATTCACAAAATAGCCTCCTGTAATCTGTGACGAGTCTGACGGCACACCTGTCAATCACGTCGCAACCTGGCTGAGGGAAGTAGGCCACCGAAGGGTCGAGGGCAGCACTTTCTGCTGAGCGGTCATGGCTTTTGGCCAGGCCATGTCAAACAATTACCTACCCATAGAAATATAATTATACTTATGGAATTATAATTGTCTCATCTGCTCTAAAAATGAACAGAATTGTGTTTCATTGTTTCACTGAATCAGACATACTGTCGGAGACAGAAAATATAAAACACCTAGGGTCCCATAGGGACATGAGCTTTAGCCAGCTGTATGGAATTGTTTTAAGGTCATACCAAGGATATTTTTGCTATTTGATTTGGAATTGTAAGACCCCTTGAATTATTAAATAATTAAATGAATTTTTGGCCTTACTGCTATTAGCTCATACAAACATATTGAATAACAGGTTCACTACATGGAACAGATAGTCCCCCCAAAAATTAAGTTTGTTCTGAAGTGGAGATCCTATATCTGCGAGATAAGAAAGATCAGGAAACACAATTTTTTCAAACATTTATTTAACCCCTTATGTTTAGCACTAAACAGTCTAAGCTGGGGTAGGGTCTACTAAGCTATATGGCGTTGTTTTAAGATTGTCATAACAAGGATGATTTTGTTATTTGAATAAGAAATGTAAAAAAAATCGATGTAAAAACATTTGGTGAAGAGTTTTATTTGGCCTTACTGCTATTACCCCATACAAACGCATTGAATGACAGATTCACTACATAGAACAACAGACATGTTCGTGAGAGTCTCACCTTTACACAGAGGGGGGGCAGGCAGTCCAAACTGTTTGGACGCTACAGACAGAATTTGGCAGATCGGCTGTATCGACTTCAGACAAGTCCCAAGACACTTGCGGGGGTCGTAGAGGAAAACAGAGAACGCCATTGTGTTCGTGAGAGTCTCGTCTGGGGTCATAATAGTTTGTAGACCAAACCGTTCGGACACTACAGATTTTGTGAGAAGACCGATTTTCGGAATGTGTCAAGGTCTGACAAACTCCACTCTAGCTCTGTCACCTTTCACCATAGAGGCATATTTTTTTTATATTTTAACAATTCATCTCACTCTTTCTTGCTCTCTGGGATATATGGAGAGGATAGTGGGATGTGTGAAGTAATTGTACATTCTAAATGTTTACATAGATGACAATTGTCTCTTTATGAGGCAGACCACTGCTGGCTTTTATTAATGCATGCACTGTCACATTGGTACTGTACAAACTTAGACAAACCGTACACACGGTCAAATATACATATGCATGGACATAGTCACATAAACCACAGACACTACTGTGTATCCATACAATCACTGCAGACCAGTGTCAACTTGAACGCTTCTTTACTGTCCAGCAAAGACTGTGGTTCTGTCCCAAATGGCACTCTATTCCCCATCTAGAACCCTATGGGGTTCAGCTGCCTCAGCAACCATAGAACTCATCACCTGCTCAATAACAAACAAATGTTGAGCTAAACTTTCAAAAACCTTCGATGAGCTGTCACAACTGTTCACTGGAACAGACACAGCTATTTCTGTACTCATGAGTTCTGTACTTATTTTATTTCTGTATTCAGCAGAGCAGCTAATGTGTCAACACGACTTCTAATAAAACTCCCCTCTGACACCATCGCCTGGTCTCCAGTGAGCATTATAAACCCATCTACTGAGGAGCCCTAATGTTTAGAGATGTTTATAGCTCTTTCTGTGGAAATGAATCAGCCAAGTCCCCTGTGATTTTAGTTTTAATCAACCTTTCTGTCAGACTCCAACAATCATAAATTGTGTCAATGTTATGAGACAGCATAATAATGATTTAGCTATTGTTCAGTAATCTTTTCCTATCATTGGAGTGCTCTGTTTACTAGAGGCCGACCAATCGTTATTTTTTTTGTAGTCCGATTCCAATTTTGGGCGGAGAAAACTTACCAATACCTATACATTTTTCAAAACCGAGTTCTCATAAATCAATATCCAGAAGAGCAATTGTCAATGCTTCAAATTTGTATTCCTTACATTGTGACAATAATGACATCATCTGCCGCAAGTGTTCAGATAAGCATGAGATTTTATCATCCTATTTATCGAATAGCGGTGAAATAAATCGGCCGATATCGAAATATCGGTAAAATGCCAATATCAGCCGATAATATCGGTGAAACAATATATCGGTCGGGCTCTAATTATAGTATATTAATTGGTTGTTCACGATTCATGAAGGCAGTCAAATTCCACGTGACCATCTCATCACGGTAATTAGGCTTCTCCAAGCTCTGATGCTGCTGATGGTCATTAGTAGCCTACCCAACTTGCTAACTGCCTGGTACTCAGCACTCTATTGTCCCTCTAATCACTCTGACATCAATGCAAATGTATTTGAAAAATTGAATCAAACACTTAATGAGAGCCTGTGAGTTCATGTTGCACAACATTTCAAATCAAATGTTATTGGTCACATACACGTGTTTAGCAGATGTTATTGCGCATGTAGCGAAATGTTTGCGCAAGATGCTTGCGTAGGCTATGCAATTGCGCAAGAAAGCAGAGTGAGGCCTCTTATACTCCTCTACTAAAAAGAGGAGAATCAGCTTTAGGCTAGGCCTACTATATTTATTTCTCAACTTTCCTAATATTAAGCACATTGCTTATATTTACAACACGAGTATAGCCTACCTGGCTGGCATGAAAATAAACCACAGGGAAAAGCGTCCTCCATTCGCTATTTGCATAGATTACATATTTTTCCCGCTGCCCCTGTTTCGATACAGGTCCATGATAATGGTCCATTCTAAATCAAAACATATGTCACACATATAGCACCAGTAAAAAGTTAACCACCCAGCCAAGTGCTCAGCATATGTGGGAACTCCTTCAAGACTGTTGGAAAAGCATTCCAGGTGAAGCTGGTTGAGAGAATGCCAAGAGTGTGCAAAACTGTAATCAAGGCAAACTTCTTACTTTGAAGAATCTCAAATATAAAATATATTTTGATTTGTTTAATAATGATTCCATTTGTGTTATTTCATAGTTTTGATGTCTTCACTATTATTCTACAATGTAGAAAATAGTAAAAATAAAGAAAAACCCTTGAATGAGGTGTCTAAACTTTTGACTGGTACTGTATATTATTTAGTATATGTAAAGACAAGATTAAATCAAGAATATGGGTGACAATATTGGCCTATCACTTGTGAATGATGCCCAGCATAAGAAACAATGCCTTTTTTTGCAACTTATTTTTGCACACCTCATGTAGCCCTATAGGTTTGTATCACTAAAGTGGCCAAATAACATCTTAAAATTAAGCACATTAATCCGCTTTACAAGGGGTGTAGAGCCTAAGTGGCATACATAAGCGGCGTGTGAGTTTCAAGTTTGGGGAAGATAATTTTCACATAAAAGCATTACATCCATAATTGCATTTGCGGTCACTTTTGTTAAAAACAATTCTGCTATTGGAACATTCAGGCTTATAGCCTACTACCATGTATGCATTGCTGCGCTTATAATGTGAAGAAATAGCCTAATAGTTTATCAACATGTTAAGCTAAAGGTTCTGATCTGTTGCGTCAGCCACATTGCATAAAAAAGTTTACTTGATACCAGTGGTTGTATTAATTTGGGATCTATCGCATCCCACAACTGTCCCAGACTATGTTGGGAATATTTATTTCTTACACAGAATAGAATAGGTCGACCTTTGTACTGTGGGGGATAGTAGATTGACATAGGCGAGCACTTTTGCTGTTTGTTAGGCCTACTCATTTTGTTGGCTGATGATATTTTCGATATGCACCTGGGAATTGGATAAGGATGCATGCAGTAGTGTCCCCGATGTATCTGTCTTCACTTGTAGCATGTGAGAAAGAACCAATCACATGATGGAGCACGCAGCACTCAGGGAGAAGGGCACACCGGCCACTGGCTGCAAAAGGCCTGGATTTCTTTAGGGTGCATTACGGCCACACAAAGGGGATCCCAGCATGAAATTCTAGGCATTATCAAGTGCTTCTCAAATTGTGAATGAGTGACTGATGTAGTGTGTACAGCCTGCGCAAAAAACAAAGCAGAGCTCATGCCCTTCAAGCTACTTTTTTCAAATCATCATTAGTCTCTCATCATGCAGCCTTACAATATATAAAAAATCTAAACATATAGCCCAACGTTTGTAGAACATCTAAAGCTACATTAATAACTCTAAATTAAGCATATAGGATTATATTACTTTGTTAACCGCTCAACACAGAATAGCAGCATGTGCGCACTCCCTCAAATTGTTTGGAGAAAATATCCTTTCTATTTTCTTCAGCTTTGTTCAATTTTATTCTTCATATTGTAAAATAATTCCACGGAATTCTAAGCAAATCTTGTCTTCTAAATTAACTAGTGTAGCCCACAGACATTCGGCAAAGCCAGATCAGGACCTAACATGAGGACAACTCAGAGTATGCTATTCTGTTCTTCTGAAATAGACTACATTTTCTTCATATCGTGCTTCTTTAGACCTCTCTAAAATGAATCATGGATTTATTGTGAAGGTGTAGGCTATATTACATGGATTTGTTAGACTTTTTAAAATGTTCCAAAGGTCAGCATCAGTGACTTGTAGGCTACAGTATGTTTGGAAGTCAGGAGATGCAAAATGTGTTTTATTTATTTTTTATTTATTTCACCTTTATTTAACCAGGTAGGCTAGTTGAGAACAAGTTCTCATTTACAACTACGACCTGGCCAAGATAAAGCAAAGCAGGGCGACAAAAAAAACAAACACAGAGTTACACATGGGATAAACAAACGTACAGTCAATAACACAATAGAAAAGTCTATATACAGTGTGTGCAAATGAAGTAAGATTAGGGAGGTAAGGCAATAAAAGGCCATAGCGGAGAAATAATTACAATTTAGCAATTAAACACTGGAGTGATAGATGTACAGAAGATGAATGTGCAAGTAGAGATACTGGTGTGCAAAGGAGCAAAAAATAAATAACAATATGGGGATGAGGTAGTTGTGTGGGATATTTACAGATGGGTTATGTACAGGTGCAATGATCGGTAAGCTGCTCTGACTGCTGATGCTTAAAGTTAGTGAGGGAGATATAAGTCTGCAGCTTCAGTGATTTTTGCAATTCGTTCCAGTCATTGGCAGCAGAGAATTGGAAGGAAAGGCAGCCAAAGGAGGAGTTGGCTTTGGGGGTGACCAGTGAAATATACACATTGTCACATGTGTAGCATGTGACAATAACAGGATCATATCAAGGATAGCATCACAAATGAATACATAAATACCGCTTGAAGCTTGATGATGAGTTGATCATTTGAATCAGCTGTGCAGTGCTAAGGCAAAAACAAAAATGTGCACCCCTTTGAGTCCCCAGGAATAGGACTGAGAACCACTGCTCTTCATTGGGACCTCTTCATATGTACAGTGCCTTGCAAAAGTATTCATCCCCCTTGGCGTTTTTCCTATTTTGTTGCAATACAACCTGTAATTTAAATTGATTTTTATTTGGATTTCATGTAATGGACATACACAAAATAGTCCAAATTGGTGAAGTGAAATGAAAAAAATGACTTGTTAGAAAAATTCAATAGAATAAAAAACTGAAAATTGGTGCGTGCATATTAATTCACCCCCTTTGCTATGAAGCCCCTAAATAAGATCTGGTGCTTACAAATTACCTTCAGAAGTCACATAATTAGTTAAATAAAGTCACCCTGTGTGCAATCTAAGTGTCACATGATCTGTCACATGATCTCAGTATATATACATACACCTGTTCTGAAAGGCCTCAGAGTCTGCAACACCACTAAGCAAGGGGCACCATGAATACCAAAGAGCTCTCTAAACAGGTCTTAGACAAAGTTGTACAGATCAGGGTTGGGTTATAAAAAATATCAGAAACTTTGAACATCCCACGGAGCACCATTAAATCCATTATTAAAAAATGGAAAGAATATGGCACCACAACAAACCTGCCAAGAGAGGGCTGCCCACCAAAACGGACCAGGCAAGGAGGGCATTAATCAGAGAGGCAAAGATAACCCTGAAGGATCTGCAAAGCTCCACAGCGGAGATTGGAGTATCTGTCCATAGGACCACTTTAAGACATACACTCCACAGAGCTGGGCTTTACCGAAGAGTGGCCAGAAAAAAAGCCATTGCTTAAAGTAAAAAATAAGCAAACACGTTTGGTGTTCGCCAAAAAGGCATGTGGGAGACTCCCCAAACATATGGAAGAAGGTACTCTGGTCAGATGAGACTAAAAACACTATGTCTGGTGCAAACCCAACCCCTCTCATCACATTGTGTTAAGCTTAAAGAGACAAGAGACTTGCAGCTGTAATTGCTGCAAACGGTGGCCCTATTGACTTTTTTTGGGGGGGGGTGAATAGTTATGCACGCTCAAGTTCTGTTTTTTTGTCTTGTTTGTTTCACAATAATAAATATGTTGCATCTTCAAAGTGGTAGGCATGTTGTGTAAATCAAATGATACAACCCCCCCCCCCCAAAATCTATTTTAATTCCAGGTTGTAAGGCAACAAAATAGGAAAAATGCCAAGGGGGGTAAATACTTTCGCAAGCCACTGTAGACTGGCTTTCATAGCTCTCTTTATCTGATGACAGAAAACCTCACAAGAAACAGACTTCATTATAGTCAAATTACACCACACTGAATATTATGTTGCAATTATCTTCATCCTTACTTCTAGGGACAGGAACTACACAAAGGTACCTGCCCTATCCAGAATAGCCTACTCTCTCACTGACAGTTGGGGCTGCTATCCTTTCACCCTCCTCCATGGCTGATAGCTAGCTACCTACAAATCCATTTGGAATTTGTTTTTTTTACAGTGATAAATACATCAAGATAGCTAGCTAATATGAAGTTAGGTAGATTATGACATTTCATTCACTTAGCTAGCTATCTATACAGTATGTGAAGTTGCCTAGATAACGTTAGCAGCTCATTTGAGTTAGCCTGCATTGTAGCTAGTTAGCTAATAATACATCGTTTTTTTTTTACATTTTCGAAATGTATTTACTTACTTGAATATGTTCTCCCAGCAATGTGGACAATTGGAAACAGGGCAGCAAAGTTTGTTTGTCACCAGAGCGTTTTAGAGGATATTACTATTGAACTATGTACCCATTTAATAACCAGACCTTCATACAAACTTGCAATGCTGAATTCTTGATGCACGATCGAACATGCTGCCACATGCTGCCAGCACTCCCACAAGCGAGTCACAATGGGCTGCCTAAGCGGCACTTTACCGCCATCTAGTGTACATTCACCAGATCGCATTCGCCCTTCAGCCGCTGTTTGGACATAAAAATACCTTTATTTCAGGTCGATCCAACAGCAAATGTTTCACTACACAATTTGATTTACCCTCATCAAATGAGCGTAAACGTCGAATTTGAATGGAAAATATAAGAAAGATTATTAGCTAAATTATGCTTTAAAAGACTATAGGTGGTTTTGTTTGTGGGTAAAATGAAGAGAGAAGGTTCAAGTTAATGTCAAGTTTATTATGCTACTGCTATACCATTAAGTTCTTAAAAGAACTCCAGCACAGAGAAGAGAGAAACAAGGAACAGAGAAACATAATCATCACATTTAACAAAAAGAGAGCTTATGCAGAGGGTGTGCAGTTGGTTCGGTAAAGATGGAGTTAAGGTTTTATTATAGGCTAAGTGTCACGACTTCCACCGAAGTGGGTGCCTCTCCTTGTTCGGGTGGTGTTCGGCGGTCGACGTCACCGGTCTTCTAGCCATCACCGATCCTCTTTTCATTTTCCATTTGTTTTGTCTGTGTTTTCCACACCTGGTTTCAATTCCCTCATTACAATTCCCTCATTACATGTATTTAACCCTCTGTTCCCCCTCATGTCTTTGTGTGGGATTGTTCTTTGTAGTGCTTGTGCACTTTATGTACTGGTGCGTTACGGGCTATTTTGTGCCCATTTTCTCTCGTGTTGTTTGAACCGTTGGGTTGTTTAATAAACGACTAAGTTTATTACCAAGTTTTGCTCTCCTGCGCCTGACTTCTCTGCAACCAGTTACGCAACCCCTACACTAAGAGCAGTGAAAATGTGAATAATATATTTACAAAAAAGCTAACGTTTGAGTTCAAGAACGCAGTAGACAATAGACAAAAAGTATTAAATGTATGTCCAAATAAATAGCAATATACCAAATGATATAGGCAAAACGGCTGTAAACAGGCCTAGACAACTCACACAATTGAGAATTCCTTTGAGAACATATTTTCCAAGCAGCCCGATGCTCAAGAACGAGATGACACAGGTGCATATTAGTAGAAAACATAAATGTGCACTTTAAACAGGCACATCAATAATCGTTTTAGACAAAGTACAATAGACAGAATTCAACGCGATAACCTAACAGCAATTTCTACAGTGATGCAGGGCTCGAAATTATAGGCATCCCATCATCACTCGGATTATAAAAAATATGAAATGGGCTGTTCAAAACAGACTGGGCCAGTTCTGGGAAGATATATACTGATCTTAATGTTTTTCCTCATAATCCTGGACTAACGCACCACCATTTTATTACGTTTGCAATCGCAGCAAATAATCTGCTCAGACCCCAAACAAGGATCATCAAAAGTCGTGCTATAAATTCTCGGACAACCCAAAGATTCCTAGATGCCCTTCCAGAATCCCTCCGCCTACCCAAGGACGTCAGAGTACAAAAATCAGTTAACCACCTAACTGAGGAACTCAATGTAACCTTGCGCAATACCCTAGATGCAGTCGCACCCCTAAAAACAAAAAACATTTGCCATAAGAAACTAGCTCCCTGGTATACAGAAAATACCCGAGCTCTGAAGCAAGATTCCAGAAAATTGGAACGGAAATGGCGCTACACCAAACTGTAAGTCTTCCAACTAGCTTGGAAAGACAGTACCGTGCAGTATCGAAGAGCCCTCACTGCTGCTCGATCATCCTATTTTTCCAAGTTAATTGAGGAAAATAAGAACAATCCAAAATGTATTTTTGATACTGTCGCAAAGCTAACTAAAAAGCAGCATTCCCCAAGAGAGGATGGCTTTCACTTTAGCAGTGATAAATTCATGAACTTCTTTGAGGAAAAGATCATTAGAAAGCAAATTACGGACTCCTCTTTAAATCTGCATATTCCTCCAAAGCTCAGTTCTCCTGAGTCTGCACAACACTGCCAGGACCTAGGATCAAGGGAGACACTCAAGTTTTTTAGTACCATATCTCTTGACACATTGATGAAAATAATCATGGCCTCTAAACCTTCAAGCTGCATACTGGACCCTATTCCAACTAAACTACTGAAAGAGCTGCTTCCTGTGCTTGGCCCTCCTATGTTGAACATAATAAACAGCTCTCTATCCACCGGATGTGTACCAAACTCACTAAAAGTGTCAGTAATAAAGCCTCTTGAAAAAGCCAAACCTTGACCCAGAAAATATAAAAAACTATCGGCCTATATCGAATCTTCCATTCCCCTCAAAACATTTTGAAAAAGCTGTTGCGCAGCAACTCACTGCCTTCCTGAAGACAAACAATGTATACGAAACGCTTCAGTATGGTTTTAGACCCCATCATAGCACTGAGACTGCACTTGTGAAGGTGGTAAATGACCTTTTAATGGCGTCAGGCTGAGGCTCTGCAACTGTCCTCATGCTCCTAGACCTTAGTGCTGCTTTTGATACCATCGATCACCACATTCTTTTGGAGAGATTGGAAACCCAAATTGGTCTACACAGACAAGTTCTGGCCTGGTTTAGATCTTATCTGTCAGTTTGTCTCTGTGGATGGTTTGTCCTCTGACAAATCAACTGTAAACTTTGGTGTTCCTCAAGGCACTGTTTTGGGACCACTATTGTTTTCACTATATATTTTACCACTTGGTGATGTCATTCGGAAACATAATGTTAACTTTCACTGCTGTGTGGATGACACACAGCTGTACATTTTGATGAAACATGGTGAAGCCCCAAAATTTCCCTCCCTGGAAGCCTGTGTTTCAGACATAAGGAAGTGGTGGCGGCAAATTTTCAACTTTTAAACTCTGACAAAACAGAGATGCTTGTTCTAGGTCCCAAGAAACAAAGAGATCTTCTGTTGAATCTGACAATTAATCTTGATGGTTGTACAGTCATCTCAAATAAAACTGTGAAGGACCTCGGCGTTACTCTGGACCCTGATCTCTCTTTTGACGAACATATCAAGACTGTTTCAAGGACAGCTTTTTTCCATCTATGTAACATTGTAAAAATCAGAAACTTTCTGTCCAGAAATGATACCGAATTTTTTTCCCATGCTTTTGTCACTTCTAGGTTAGACTACTGCAATGCTTTACTTTCCAGCTACCCGGATAAAGCACTAAATAAACTTCAGTTAGTGCTAAACACGGCTGCTAGAATCTTGACTAGAACCAACAAATTGTATCATATTACTCCAGTGCTAGCCTCTCTACACTGGCTTCCTGTTAAGGCAAGGGCATATTTCAAGGTTTTACTGCTAACCTACAAAGCATTACATGGGCTTGCTCCTACCCATCTTTCCAATTTGGTCCTGCCGTACATACCTATACGTACGATACGGTCACAAGACGCAGGCCTCCTTACTGTCCCTAGAATTTCTAAGCAAAGCTGGAGGCAGGGCTTTCTCCTATAGAGCTCCATTTTTATGGAATGGTCTGCCTAACCATGTGAGAGACGCAGACTCAGTCTCAACCTTTAAGTCTTTATTGAAGACTCATCTCTTCAGTAGGTCCTATGATTGAGTGTAGTCTGGCCCAGGAGTGTGAAGGTGAACAGAAAGGCACTGGAGCAACGAACCCCCCTTGCTGTCTCTGTCTGGCCGGTTCCCCTCTCCACTGGGATTCTCTGCCTCTAACCCTATTCAGGGGCTGAGTCACTGGCTTACTGGTGCTCTTCCATGCCATCCCTGGGGGGGGGGTCGCTTGAGTGGGTTGAGTCACTGATGTGATCTGTCCGGGTTGCCCCCCCCCCCCCCCTTGGGTTGTGCCGTGGCGGAGATCTTGTGGGCTATACTCGGCCTTGTCTCAGGATGGTAAGTTGGTGGTTGGAGATAATCCCCCTCGTGGTGTGGGGGCTGTGCTTCGGCAGAGGGGGTGGGGTTATATCCTGCCTGTTTGGCCCTGTCCGGGGGTATCGTCGGACGGGGCCTCAGTGTCTCCCGACCCCTCCTGTCTCAGCCCCCAGTATTTATGCTGCAGTAGTCTATGTGTCGGGGGGCTAGGGTCCATCTGTTATATCTGGAGTATTTCTCCTCTCTTATCCGGTCTCCTGTGTGAATTTAAGTATGCTCTCTCTAATTATCTCTCTCTCTCTCTTTCTGTCTTTCTCTCTCTCTCTCTCTCTCTTGGAGGACCTGAGCATTAGGACCATTCCTCACGGCCTACCTGGCCTGATGACTCCTTGATGTCCCCAGTCCACCTGGCCGTGCTGCTTCTCCAGTTTCAACTGTTCTGCCTGTTTTATGAATATTTATAATCTGCACCTGGCACAGCCAGAAGAGGACTGGCCACCCCTCACAGCCTGGTTCCTCTCTAGGTTTCTTCATAGGTTTTGGCCTTTCTAGGGAGTTTTCCCTAACCACCGTGCTTTTACACCTGCATTGCTTGCTGTTTGGGGTTTTAGGCTGGGTTTCTGTACAGCACTCCGTGACATCAGCTGATGTATTAAGGGCTTCATAAATAAATTAGATTTTGATTTGATATACAAAATCCATACAAACCCTGTTATCAAAAGCCACGCCCACGAGGCAGATACAACAGATAAAGAAATTAAGCTTAAAATATTGACTATTATTTATTCACATACGTGCAGCAATCGCACATCGCAATTGGCTATACGTGCAATGTTCAAAACATGCAACAGGTGGGAAAACACCTCCTCCAAAGCGCACCGGCGCTTCAAATGCGAGTGGTTTTATGCGAACTGAATACCAATAAACGTGAGAACTTAATACCAATAAACGTGAGAAATGTAAAAATAGGTAAGATCTAACGACTAGCATGGGTTGATAATATGATCAAGATTGTGTGTTTGGCTTCTGGACATCGAAAATGAAGTTTATTTTAAAACCAACAGAACAAGAGAAAATGCTGGTTTCAATGCCGTAATGTTAATGAGGAAATGTTTAGCCTATGGACGGATTTTGGTTAGGCTACTTTGAAACAAGGTAAAAGAAGCATCATAAAACGTCCAGGTACTGTACTCCCTCCGCTCAGATTGCAAGGTGGGTGATGTGCTATGTGCAATTGGACTCTTAGGCCTCACTCCCCCCTATCCGAGATCTACAGCAGCCCTCATCCCCCACATACAACACCCGTTCTGCCAGTCACTCTTTAACATTCTGTTAAAGGTCCCTAAAAGCACACACATCCATTGGTCGCTCGTCTTTTCAGTTCGCTATTCACTTGTACACTCCTTCTCATGGGTTTTAAAGGCATTGAATTGGTATGGATATTGGCTAGAGGGATTGATTGATTAAATTTGACAATTAAAAAAGTACAAGGCTGCTCCAGCCTGAGACAACCGGACATGCATAACAAAAGTATTGAGAATAAGGCAATGTGGAATATACCACGTGTTGTGGTTTTTAGAGCAGCGGGTGCTGTGGGTGGGCTCTTTCTGTTGTCTTTAATCTAGCTGATTTCTAAGAGTTTCTGTATTATAACACCCATTTGATTTAAAGGTCTTTGTTTTCACTTACTAATCATAAGAAAAATATCACAGTAATGGTTAAACCTACCCACTATGATGTCCTTCACTGGTCGCGTCTTGATGCCAATCTTCTGTCCTGTCCCACACCAATTTATTTGGGTGGCTAGGTCAGATCCAATAACCTTCACGCACACCCGCCACACTGTCTTTTTCACATCATCATATGGATAACTTTGAGATCTGAAATGATTATAATTTTTTAATACAGACAATTATATTGTTTTTAAAATCTGCCTGTTATACTTTCAGAACATACTAGTTCAAGTCTTACCAGATATGTGTCTGCACACTAATACAGTTCCAACCCAGCACTAACACCTGACTCAACTAAACAACTCCTCATTTTAGTTGAATCAGGTGTGTTTTGAGGTAGGCTCAAACAGCCTTTCTTAACCCATTCCCCGGTGCTGCAGCCATTTCAAATTTACTGTATTCCAGCACTATGCACACCTTAACTGCTGTTGGATGTGCAAGTGTTAGGGTATATCAAATATATGGAACAACTGATGGACCATGACTGGGTCTAGAAAAAGGCTGTGCTAGAACACATAAAGGTTATTAAGAATTATAAACTGGGTGGTTCGAGCCCTGAATGCTGATAGGCTGACAGCCGTAGTATATCAGACAGTATACCATGGGTATAACAAAACATATATTTTTACTGCTCTAATTACGTTGGTAACCAGTTTATAACATCAATAAGGCACATCGGGGGTTTGTGATATATGGCCAATATACTACGGTTAAGGGCTGTATCCAAGCTGTACTCCGTGATGCGTCGTGCATAAGAACAGCCCTTAGCCGTGGTATATTGGCCATATACCACACTCCCTCGTGCCTTATTGTTTAATTATACTATAACACAGAGTTGTTATGAATCCCTCTATGTAGCTCATGAAAGTGTTAGAGAACATACTCTTTTTTTTTTAAATGGCTGTCCCGGCCAAGTCTCTCATCAAAGGCATTGAGTTCCTCCAATGTAAGTATTGGCAGAATGGGTTCCCTGACCTCCTCATCCCTCTGGGGTTCTTGGTCCGGAGGAGCTCTTGCAGTTGCACTTATTGTTTGTACAAGTTTAGTCAGATGTTCCACCTTGAGGTGAAGCTCCCCTAGCTGTTTGAGGATGATCCTTTCAACTGCTGTTAGATGAAAACAGTTCTATTAGTACTAATCCTAAAACACAGCAGATTTTCTTATTTCAATAGAAAAATGAGGCCAAATATACCAGTGCAATTTTATTTACTAGGCAAGTCAGTTAAGAACAAATTCTTATTTTCAATGACAGCGGGTTAACTGCCTGTTCAGGGGCAGAACGACAGATTTGTACCATGTTAGCTCGGGGATTTGAACTTGCAACCTATTGGTTACTAGTCCAACGCTCTAACCACTAGGCTACCCTGCCGCCCAGATGGGTGTTGGATAAGCCGATGGGTGTTGGCAAGCCGAGATCGTGGACCTAGGGAAAGTTGAGAGCCAGGTGTGAGTACCATTGTGAGAAAGGGAGTACAGAATGTCATTGTTATCTGCATTTTATTCATTCAATAGCTTACATTCAAGAGAGGCCTCCTCATGACGTGCGGTTGAAGGGGCCTCCATCCATGTGTAGCGTGGTTCGTTCTGCGTTGTGTATTTTTATTTAGGACAATGCCACAACTGGAGGTCTGCTGGTTGGATTCTCTTTATTTGCCCTGCACACGAAGTGACAACAAACAATATGTTAGCCCTTGGTACCGTTACAGCTCTCGGGCACCTTGCTAGTTGAAGGTCAGGCAAAAGAGCGCGAACCAAAAAGAAATAACAGGTGGTGCGTTCACACATTCAGTGCACAACAGCACCATACAATACAAATAAAATGATATACAACATAATTCGAACAAAATAAAAGACATACCTGCACACGAAGTGACAACAAACAATATGTTAAACCCTTGGTACGGTTACAGCTCTCGGGCACCTGCGTGAGCACATGGAAACTCACTCAAACACTGTCTCAAGTACCCACAAATTACAATAAGTACCCTAGTTAGCGAGCTCGGTGAAACTTGTTAACAGAAATCTTTATATTGTCCACATTGTAACAAAACTTATGGTTGCATAACAGCACATTGTGTGACATTACCACAATTTTATATTGACAAATTACGGAGCCAAGGACAACATACCTTGCTAGTTGAAGGTCAGACAAAAGAGAACAATAAGAGGGTACATAAATACAGATAACCCGCGATGGACCAAACCAAAATACACGCCAACTAGTAGCTAACGTTACTGGCAACACAGGCAAACCAACGGTCAAATAATTCTGAGCCTTGCCAGTGTGCTAGGTATAATTGATCCATGTAAGGTTAGTTTTGCACACTAGCTTTGATCATGGCTGTACTGATCTTTTTCTGATAGTCTTCTATTTACCACGCTCAAGGTACTAAACGATATCATAACCGCCATCGAGAAGAGACATTACTGTGCAGCCGTATTCATTGACCTGGCCAAGGCTTTCGACTCTGTCAATCACCACATCCTTATCGGCAGACTCAACAGCCTTGGTTTCTCTAATGATTGCCTCGCCTGGTTCACCAACTACTTTGCTGACAGAGTCCAGTGTGTTAAATCGGAGGGCCTGTTGTCCGGGCCTCTGGCAGTCTCTATGGGGGTGCCACAGGGTTCAATTCTTGGGCCGACTCTCTTCTCTGTATACATCAATGATGTCGCTCTTGCTGCTGGTGATTCTCTGATCCACCTCTATGCAGACAACACCATTCTGTATACTTCTGGCCCTTCTTTGGACACTGTGTTAACTANAAATACCTAGGTGTCTGGCTAGACTGTAAACTCTCCTTCCAGACTCACATTAAACACCTCTAATCCAAAATTTAATCTAAAATAAGGTTTCTATTTCGCAAAACAAAGCCTCCTTCACTCATGCTGCCAAACTTGCACTAGTAAAACTGACTATCCTACCGATCCTCGACTTTGGCGATGTCATCTACAAAACAGCTTCCAATACTCTACTCAGCAAACTGGATGCAGTCTATCACAGTGCCATCCGCTTTGTCACCAAAGCCCCTTATACCACCCACCACTGCGACCTGTATGCTCTAGTCGGCTGGCCCTCGCTACATACTCGTCGCCAGACCCACTGGCTCCAGGTAATCTACAAGTCCCTGCTAGGTAAAGCCCCTCCTTACCTCAGCTCGCTGGTAACCATAGCAGCACCCACCCGTAGCACTCGCTCCAGCAGGTATATCTCACTGGTCACCCCCAAAGCCAACACCTCCTTTGGCCACCTTTCCTTCCAGTTCTCTGCTGCCAATGACTGGAACGAACTACAAAAATCGTTGAAACTGGAGACACTTATCTCCCTCACCAGTTTTAAGCATCAGCTGTCAGAGCAGCTCACAGATCACTGCACCTGTATATAGCCCAACCAACTACCTCATCCCCTACCATAGTCATTTATTTATTTTGCTCCTTTGCACCCCAGTATTTTTACTTTGCACATTCATCTACTGCACATTTACCATTCCAGTGTTAAATTGCTATACTGTAGTTACTTTGCCACCATGGCCTATTTATTGCCTTATGTTCCTTATCCTACCTCATTTGCACACATTGTATATAGATTAGTTTTTTTTCCCCTACTGTATTATTGACTGAATGTTTGTTTACTCTAATGTGTAACTATGTGTTGTTGTATGTGTTGAACTGCTTTGCTTTATCTTGGCCAGGTCGCAGTTGTAAATGAGAACTTGTTCTCAACTTGCCTACCTGGTTAAATAAAGGTGAAATAAAACAAATAAAAAAAACAACCCTCAATTATTATTAATATTTCATTAATGTATTTTATTGGAATTATATGAATGGATAATTTGAAGTGGTGGCTGCATGCATGCTATACTGGGTCAGTTTGTAATTCAAGCCTATTTTGTTAAATTTCTTTATTAATCCTAGTCCAGATCTCCCCATTTATTGATTACATTTCTTCCTCCATCAAATCCCTTTATGTAGGCCTATACCCTAATCCCCTTATAAATTATAGAGAACATAATCTTTGATGTCTGAATGTAGCCAACTGTTTATTGATTACTTCGATTCATTTTAAGCAATTTGGCATCACAGCATCTTTTAGAAATTTTAAGATTTGTATGATAATTTAAAAAAAATTAAGAGTACAATGTGCACTTCTCCAGTGTGAAAGCTTTGTTATGAGACGCAATGTTGATGGATGATTCAGTGATTTAATTTCACATTGCAAATTCATCTCTTCGGATTTCTCATCTTCTACACATTGCAGTAGAGATGGCCACTTGGTTTATAATTGACACCTGCGCTTTTATTAATTCATTTAAGCATAGGCTTTATTCCTATTTTCTGATAAAAATCATTGCTAACCATGACACGAAAACGTTTGACTGTCCATGGGTAGGCTATTCCAAAAAATATGTGAAACGTGCCCTCCGCAGGTGAAGAATGATTATGCATTGAGAGAAGGCGGCTATTCAAGCATTGTGACACAAGTCCCAATTTCGACGTCTACGCGATCTACGGACGACTCTGTGATGCTGAGCGGCCATGTGACCGTGCAGCAAGCATGCATTTCGACCTACCACGCTCACAGCCGCCATCCGGTTCTAAATGGAACACGATCTACTGACGATATACCGCTGGCAGGCCGAAGTCGGCGAGATGTATGTGTGCTGTCTGGGCTCCAATTCGAGAAGGCGTTCCTCGCGCAACTAGATCCGCTTCAATATAGCCTAAATATGTTTAATTAAACTGTTTTAAATGTATTACCTTTTATGTGTCATAAACACAACCAGACACAATGGTTATCTGATTAGGCTTATTCAAAAGTCTCCTGTAGGCATGCGAACATTCATCCAAAATATAATTCCAGTATCCTCAAAATGGCTTGACATTAACCATGTTTCCATCCAAATGTCACATCATGGGAAAGCATGCAGTTTATTAGGCTACAGATTAAATAAATTATGATGAACTTCACAAGGTGGTGTAAGTGCACAGTGATAAGGTTGATGCTCCTTTCAATAAATATGGAGGGTCTTATTCTTGTGACATAATGATCAATGCTTTGACAAATAAAAATAATTTCGCACTTTTGTCATGTACTAGGCTATACTCGCACTGTATCTGCAATCTCTCTATCACTCTGGGGATAGGCCTAAGCTTCTCTTCCTTTATATAGGCTATATTAAAAATATATACAGTACCAGTCAAAAGTTTGGACACAGCTACTCATTCAAGGGTTTTTATTTATTTTTACTATTTTCTACATTGTAGAATAATAGTGAATACATCAAAACTATGAAATAACACATGGAAACATGTAGTAACCAAAAAAGTTTTAAACAAATCAAAATATATTTTAGATTCTTCAAAGTAGCCACCCTTTGCCTTGATGATAGCTTTGCACACTCTTGGCATTCTCAACCAGCTTCACCTGGAATGCTTTTCCAACAGTCTTGAAGGAGTTCCCACATATGTTGAGCACTTGTTGGCTGCTTTTCCTTCACTCTGCTGTCCAACATCCCAAACCATCTCAATTAGGTTGAGGTCGGGTGATTGTGGAGGCCAGGACATCTGATGCAGCACTCCATCACTCTCCTTGGTCAAATAGCCCTTACACAACCTGGAGGTGTGTTGGGTCATTGTGCTGATAGTGATAGTGACACTGGGTGCAAACTAGATGGGATGGCGTATCGCTGCAGAATGCTGTGGTAGCCAAGCTGGTTAAGTGTGCCTTGAATTCTAAATAAATCAGAGTTTCACCAACCAAGCACTATCACACCTCCTCCATGCTTCATGGTGGGAAGCACACATGCAGAGATAATCCGTTCACCTACTCTACGTCTTACAAAGAATCAAAAATCTAAAGTTTGGACTCATCAGACCAAAGGACAGATTTCCACCTGTCTAATGTCCATTGCTCGTGTTTCTTGGCCCAAGCAAGTCTCTGCTTCTTCTTGGTGTCCTTTAGTAGTGGTTTCTTTGCAGCAATTCGACCATGAAGGCCTGATTCACGCAGTCTCCTCTGAACAGTTGATGTTCAGACGTGTCTGTCACTTGAACTCTGAAGAATTTACTTGGGATGCATTTTCTGAGGTTGGTAACTCTAATGAATTTCAAATCAAAGTTTATTTGTCAAGTGCGCCGAAAACAACAGGTGTAGACCTTACAGTGAAATGCTTACTTACAGGCTCTAACCAGTAGTGCAAAAAAAAGGTATTAGGTGAACAATAGGTAAGTAAAGAAATAAAAACAACAGTAAAAAAAGAAAAACAGGCTATATACAGTAGCGAGGCTACATACAGACACTGGTTAGTCAGACTGATTGAGGTAGTATATGTACATGTAGTTATGGTTAAAGTGACTATTCATATATGATGAACAGCGAGTAGCAGTAGCGTAAAAAAGGGGTTGGTGGGTGGCGGGACACAATGCAGATAGATAGCCCGGTTAGCCAATGTGCGGGAGCACTTGAGGTAGTATGTACATGAATGTATAGTTAAAGTGACTATGCATATATGATAAACAGAAAGCAGCAGCCGGGCGGGGGAAGCCATTTGATGACCTGTTCAGGAGTCTTATGGCTTGGGGGTAAAAACTGTTGAGAAGCCTTTTTGTCCTAGACTTGGCACTCCGGTACCGCTTGCCATGCGGTAGTAGAGAGAACAGTCTATGACTGGGGTGGCTGGGGTCTTTGACAATTTTTAGGGCCTTCCTCTGACACCGCCTGGTGTAGAGGTCCTGGATGGCAGGCAGCTTAGCCCCAGTGATGTAATGGGCCGTACGCACTACCCTCTGTAGTGCCTTGCGGTCAGAGGCGGAGCAATTGCCGTACCAGGCAGTGATGCAACCAGTCAGGATGCTCTCCATGTTGCAGCTGTAGAACCTTTTGAGAATCTCAGGACCCATGCCAAATCTTTTTAGTCTCCTGAGATGAAATAGGCTTTGTCGTGCCCTCTTCACGACTGTCTTGGTGTGTTTGAACCATTCTAGCTTGTTGTTGATGTGGACACCAAGGAACTTGAAGATCTCAACCTGCTCCAGTACAGCCCCGTCGATGAGAATGAGGGCATGCTCGGTCCTCCTTTTCCTGTAGTCCACAATCATCTCCTTAGTTTTGGTTACGTTGAGGGAGAGGTTGTTGTCCTGGCACCACACAGCCAGGTCTCTGACCTCCTCCCTATAGGCTGTCTCGTCGTTGTCGGTGATCAGGCCTACCACTGTTGTGTCGTCTGCAAACTTAATGATGGTGTTGGAGTCCTCATGAGAGAGTCAGTTTCATCATAGCACTTGATGGTTTTTGCTACTTCACTTGAAGAAATTGTCAAAGTTCTTGAAATTTTTCCATATTGACTGACCTTCATGTCTTAAAGTAATGATGGACTGTTGTTTCTCTTTGCTTATTTGAGTTGTTTTGCCATAATATGGACTTGGTCTTTTACCAAATACGGCTATCTTCTGTATACCACCCCTATTTAACCTTTATTTAACTAGGCAAGTCAGTTAAGAACAAATTCTTATTTTACAATGGCGGCCTACCCCGGCCAAACCCTCCCCTTACCCGGACGACACTGGGCCAATTGTGTACCGCCCTATGGGACCCGATCACGGCCGGTTGTAATACCGCCCGGGATAAAATCAGGGTCTGTAGTAACGCCTCTAGCACTGAGATGCAGTGCCTTAGACTACTGCGCCACTTAGGAGCCCGACCCTACCTTGTCACAACACAATTGATTGTCTCAAACGCATTAAGGAAAGAAATTCCACAAATTTACTTTTAACAAGGCACATCTGTTAATTGAAATGCATTCCAGGTGACTACCTCATGAAGCTGTTTGAGAGAATGCCAAGTGTGTGCAAAGTTGTCATCAAGGCAAAGGCTGGCTACTTTAAAGAATCTCAATAATATATTTAGATTTAACACTTTTCTGGTTACTACATGATTCCATATGGGTTATTTCATAGTTTTTATGTCTTCACTATTATTCTACAATGTAGAAAATAGTACAAATAAGGAAACCCCCTTGATAGGTGTGTCCAAACCTTTAACTGTTACTGTATATTAATATCATACAGTGGACACCTAAACCTATAGGCCTATGTATGCAATGCCCTGATGCATTTAGTGCTCAAAACTCTGACAGCTGAAACTTGAGGTGGACCATTATTGTTTTAGGAAAGTAGCCTATAAAAAATATTTAAAAAAAATACTTTTTCATATGTTACAAATCAAAAATAGTTTTTTTGGTAATTTGTTATAGGCTGTTTTTAAGGATACGTAAATGTGGCTCATTTGGCCAATATCCATAGTTTATTGATGGCGCTGGCTGCGCCAAGTCGAATCTGTCCTGTCAATTTCTTTCCAGTTATGTTGTCCGACGCAAAAGTTTCCTAAAGGAAACCCGGAAATGCTCATATTGTTTATATGCATATATTATAATATCCGCATGAAAATAGTATGAACGGATCAGCTCGTCCAAAACACAACTCGTGCGAGAGGCAAAACAACGAACAGACCAGAGGCAGTGGTTGTGATTCCTTTTCTTGTGAATATTTACTAAACAGGTTCTTTCGCCCGACAAATTAACTCCAGTACAGGGTAACGTCCAACGCTGAAACACCAGCGTAACAAAACAAATAAACATAAACTAAGCCTTTGACCAAAAGGCCGTGGCTAGAAAGGGAAAGCAAAACAAATAAACGTCTACTCCTGTCTTTAGACTATCGTCTACAGATAAAAGTAACAGGAGGAACCTAAAGCCTGCCTTGGTTAACAGAGAGCCAAGGTGCCCCAGTAAACAAAGCTTTCTCTGAGTTAGGAAAATCTGACGTCCTCCCAGCTCCCCGTCTCTATTCCCAATTTCCCCCCAGCTGCTCTCCTGGCACACCTATATAGAGGAAGACACAAAGCAATTAGTGGGCCCAGGTGTGTACTATTTGGCTTTGCACTGAGTACCTATCCCCTGAGGAGGGTGCTGTCGTGTCATCTTCCTCCAGCTGGTCACTGAACTCTCACAATATCTATAGATATAGACACCCTAAATACTGTGGCAAGTGCGCTAGTCCAGTGTCACTTTGATTATGCCTGCACATCATGGTTCACCAGCAGCCCCAAACATCTAAAGAATAAGATACAGATTAGGATTGGATATTTTGATTATAGCTTGGATCGGGATGAAAATATTCAAGTCTGATGCTACCTGAGCCTAATGAGCCTTACATTAAAGACATGTTATGATTCCAAGCCCCAAAAAGCACAAATGATTGTGCCATTATCCAATACATAGCCTATCATAGGCCTACTGCACATTATGCATGACATAAAAACATGAAAGCCCATACATTTAGCTATGCTCTCTTGGGTAAGTAAATGAAACAAGATCCAGTAAGCTAATCTTTTTGAGCGTGGACTGTATTATTGTATTATACTGAACAAAAATATACATTCAACATACAAGAATTTCAAAGATGTTACTGAGTTAAAGTTCAAATATTTTTTTTTTTAGGCCCTGATCTATGTATTTCACATGACTGGGCAGGGGTGCAGCCATGGGTGTGCCTGGGAGGGCATAGGCCCACCCACTTGGCAGCCAGGCCCAGCCTTTCTTCTCACGAAAGGGCATTATTACAGACAGAAATACTCCTCAGCAGCCCCCCCCCCCACCCCTCCAGAGACGATCCCGCAGGTGAAGTGAAGAAGCCGGATGTGGAGGTCCTGGGCTGATGTGGTTACACGTGGTCTGTGGTTGTGAGGCCAGTTGGACGTACTGCCAAATTCTCTAAAACAACATTGGTAGAGAAATTAACATTCAATTCTCTGGCAACAGCTCTTGTGAACATTCCTGCAGTCAGCATGCCAATTGCACGCACTCTCAAATCTTGAGACATCTGTGGCATTGTGTTGTGTGACAAAACTGCACATTTTAGGGTGGCTTTTTATTGTCCCCAGCACAAGGTGCACCTGTGTAATGATCATGCTGTTTTATCAGCTTCTTGATATTCTCATTAACAGGGATGCAAACAAAAGTGTGGACAAAATTTGAGAGAAATACGCTTTTTGTGCGTATGGAACTTTTCTGGGATTTTTTTTCTCTGAAAACATGGGACCAACACTTTACATCTTTTTTTTCAGTGTTTATGGACTGGAATTAAGCACCTCTTTTAAACCATGAACCTGGGAGAGAACATGTGATGCTGGTGCAGGACATAGTTACAAAGTTACAATTATAGGATAGCGAATTTGATTTACATTTTGAAATATAACAGGGCCTATTTTACATGTTTTATAATTAGTAGGCTGACACATGCATACCTTTCATAATATTTACCCTAATGTTGTACAAAGTGCGTATTAACCTACCTACCTCCTCTTTCTCTTGTTTCTTCATTCCTTCCTTGCTTTCAACAGTTAGATGAAATGTTTCGTTGTCCTGATTTTCATCATTGTAATGACATGCTTGAATAATATAGGACTACAATAAGATGCAGATGGCTTTATTTTCTCTTAATGAAGATTTAGGAGTCTGAACAAATAACCACTGTAAACCCCAATACATTTTTAACTCAAATACTTCTAGTAAGTGGTACTCAAAGTCAATGAAAAGTCATTTTTACTTAAAATGTTTGTGGTACTGACTCAAAACGATCTACTCTATTTTTTTAAAGTTATGATAACAAATTAAAAAAAATCCCAATATGCTCTACTGCAGGTTGATTTAAACAAATGGTTTTTAGTATCTGTGTTTTTGCATGTACGTTGAGTGATTGATTGATTAAATGTTATGCTACACAAAGATAAAGACATTTTTTCTAAACTAATCCAATCATTGAATTTTTGCACCCTTACTGAAATGGTTGTTCCAGTTTAAATGGTTTAGGTAGTTTCCTCCCACTGTGCTTAACCCTGGTAGTCATTATGAGTGCAGGTTGCGGGTGAATATACATTTCAACTGTTGGATAGCCTAACACTGGCTAGATTCCAATAAGAATTACACATCATTTTTTCATTTTACCTTCATTTAACCAGGTAGGCTAGTTGAGAACAAGTTCTCATTTACAACTGCGACCTGGCCAAGATAAAGCACAGCAGTTTGATACATACAACAACAAGAGTTACACATGGAATACACAGACATACAGCCAATAATACAGTGAAAAAAAAAAAGTATATACAGTCAGTGCAAATGAGGTAAGATAAGGGAGGTAGGGCAACAAATAGGCCATGGTGGCGAGGTAATTACAATATAGCAAGTAAACACTGGAATGGTAGATGTGCAGAAGATAAATGTGCAAGTTACTGGGGTGCAAAGGAGCAAGATAAATAAATAAATAAATACATACAGTATGGGGATGAGGTAGTAGGATGGGCTATGTGCAGGTGCAGAGATCTGTGAGCTGCACTGACAGCTGGTGCTTAAAGCTAGTGAGGGAGATGGAAGGAAAGGCGGCCAAAGGAGGAATTAGCTTTTGGGGTGACCAGTGAGATACACTGGCTGGAGTGCGTGCTATGGTGACCAGTGAGCTGAGATAAGGTGGGGCTTTACCTATCAGAGACTTGTAGATGACCTGGAGCCAGTGGGATTGGCAACGAGTTTTTGACTTTGCAAGCCATCATAATGTGATTTACAGTTAGGGTTGCAAAATTCAGGTAAATTTCCCAGATTTTCCAGAAATCCTTGTTTGTGGAATTTTGCAACCACAGTTGCAGGCCTAGGCCTGATGTGGACTGTAATCTATGAGTTTCAAGCCACTGTAAAATGCCTTATGATATATGTAATGGTTCAATTATAATGTGATATTCACCTAGGAACTCACTTGTTGAAGGCCACAGGACTGAAAATGAACTAATTCAAGACACTGGGAAATTATTGGAGGCGTGGCTTAGTGGGGGCATTACATTTAAGTATACCGTACAAAAAAAACTGCATTTGTATTACTCATATGAAGGGAGTACTGCTCACTTCAGCTATTTAACTTTTTAAACTTTTTTTTTTTTAGGTAATTAGTTTCCTCAAAATGTTTGAGTAGCCAGAACTTATCCGGTTTTACAGTGTATAGTCTACCTCCATTCCGTTTTCTCTCGTCTTTCAAACTCCCCAGCCCGTGGTCATGGGTTCTATTGGCTGCTGTATTTAACATTCAGCAAACAAGCGCTTGCATCTCTCTTCCAATAGTCTATTAGTATAACAAATGCTAAAAATAAATTATTCCAGTAAGGTATTCTAGTCTAGCTTTTCATGGGACTCCAAGAGCAAAATAACGTTTTTTAAGGAGAGGCCAGCAGAGAGCATGGTGCATATTGCACAAGCGACAGAGGCTATAAGTTACATGCATATTTATAGCCCATCATTGATTACCTAAATATAAGGCTAATAACTTTATTGAATATATATATACACAATTGATACATATATATATATATATCCAGGGTTACAATAAAAATGTTTACTGTTGGGGGTACTTGATGACCAGGGTTGGGAAACACTGTGCTACAGTAATATAAGGAATACATGTGTATTATCTCGCTCTGGCTTTATGGGTCAACTTATTTTTTTTATTTTAAAGACATTTTTTTAAAGCGCCAATCACTTGAATATTGGGGCTTTAAATCAGTGCGCATACGAGCACTTTGTCATTGTTTTTTTCTCTCTCTCTATCCATCAATTCCATTCAAATTGCATCCAAAATAGATAATCCTGTTCAAAATGGATGTATATATATATATGAATGGAATGGAATTGTTAATCACCCAGGTTGGCACTGAAATAATTATAATATAATAGTAGCCTTGTGTTTTTTTATTTTTTATTAATGCCAATACTGTTTTCTATGCTTGTTTTTTGCTTAATATTTGGGATACTGGTGCACTTGTAGTCAGAAAGATCCTTTTTTTTGTGTAGGCAACGATTTTCTTCATTAACGCACTTCATATTTCGTGGAGCCTACATAACACATTTTTCTTCATATTGCATTTAATACAAGGCTCCACTTTTTCTGTGGACAATTTATTTCATAATCATTTTATACAAACTATGTTGAATTTTATAAGGGTTGCCAGATTGGAGAAAAAAATAGCATTTTTGGGGGGGTAGTATCGATGAAGGTATTTGATTGGGGAATGGGGATGCATTTTTATGATGGGAAAATATAATACACACACACGCACACAAACACTTACACACATACAGTTGAAGTCAGAAGTTTACATACACTTAGGTTGGAGTCATTAAAACTTGTTTTTCAACCACTCCACAAATTTCTTGTTAACAAACTAGTTTTGGCAAGTCGGTTAGGACATCTACTTTGTGCATGACACAAGTAATTTTCACTCCAGAAAATTGTCATGGCTTTAGAGGCTTCTGATAGGCTAATTTACATAATTTAAGTCAATTGGAAGTGTACCAATTGGATGTATTTCAAGGCCTACCTTCAAACTCAGTGCCTCTTTGCTTGACATCATGGTAAAATCAAATGTCACGTCCAGGCCTGAGAAGACAGGCTGGTGTGGTTAGTTTTGTTTTTGGTGTAGGGGTTTTTATGTTCTAGGTGTTATATTTCTATGTTGGGGTAATGGTTCCCAATTAGAGGCAGCTGTGTGTCGTTGTATCTAATTGGGAACCATATATATGTTTGGGGTTTTCGTATAGGTTTTGTGGGTTATTGTTTATGCATAGCGTTGTGTGTGTGTGTGTGTGTGTGTGTGTGCGTGCGTGCGTGCGTGCGTGCGTGCGTGCGTGCGTGCGTGCGTGCGTGCGTGCGTGCGTGCGTGCGTGCGTGCGTGCGTGCGTGCGTGCGCGCGCGAGATCCGATCTTTGTTCATTTTGTTGTTTTGCCCAGTTACGTTCATTTATTAAAATATGTATACTGGATCCGTCGCTGTGCCTTGGTTTGTCATTCTCGAGGATCGTGACAGAATAACCCACCATAAAAAGACCAAGCGGCGAGAGACCCGGGAGTTCAGGACTTGGGAGGAAGAACTGGAGGATGATGGACCCTGGGATCAGCCTGGAGAATATCGCCGTCCAAGAAAGGAGCTGGAAGCAGCAATAGCGGAGCGGCGATATTATGAGGATCGATATGGAGTATGGAACCCGGAGAAGGAAAAGTTTGTTAGACCTCGCCTGGCTAGGAAGCCCGAAAGGCGGCACACGGGGAGTTTGGCCGGTTCAGGAGGGATTCCTGAGCTAACTCCTCGTGCTCGCTGGAGGGAGCGTTGGAGGGTGCGTCGCACTGAGCAGACACCGTGCTATGCAGTTGTGCGCACGGTGTCTCCAGTGCGCATGCATAGGCCGGTGCGCGAAATTCCAGCGCCACTCATCTGTCGGGCTAGGGTGAGTGTGCAGCCTGGAAGAGTGGTGCAGGCTCTCGCGCCAGGTCTCCAGTGCGCCTGTTGGGACCGAAATATCCTGCGCCGGCTCTGCGTGCGGTGTCTCCTGTCCACGCGCATAGCCCGGTGCACGACATTTCAGCTCCCCTCATCGGTGAAGCCAGGATGAGTGAACAACCTGGGAGAGGGGTGTCGGCTATACGCATCAGGTCTCCTGTGCGTGTTGTGGATCCAGTACATCCTGTACCTACCATTAAAATTATAGACTGATCATTTCTTTGTCAGTGGGCAAACGTACAAAATCAGCAGGGGATCAAATACTTTTTTCCCTCACTGTACACGTGTTTAGCAGATGTTATTGTGGGTGTAGCAAAATGCTTGTGCTTCTAGCTTTGACAGTGCAGTAATATCTAACAAGTAATATTTAACAGTATCACAACATATACCCAAAATTCACGTAAATCTAAACAAGGAATGCATTAAGAATATATATACATATACACTACCATTCAAAGGTTTGGGGTCACTTAGAAATGTCCTTGTTTTTGAAAGAAAAGCACATTTTTTGTCCATTAAAAATAACATAAAATTGATGAGAAATACAGTGTAGACAGTGTTAATGTTGTAAATGACTATTGTTGCTGGAAACTGCAGATTCTTTATTGAATATCTGCATAGGCGTTCAGAGGCCTATTATCAGCAACCATCACTCCTGTGTTCCAATTGCACGTTGTGTTAGCTAATCCAAGTTTATCATTTTAAAAGGCTAATTGATCATTAGAAAACCCTTTTGCAATTATGCTAGCACAGCTGAAAACTCTTGTCCTGATTTAAAGACGCAATAAAACTGGCCTTCTGTAGACTAGTTGAGTATCTGGAGAAGCAGCATTTGTGGGTTCCATTACAGGCTCAATATGGCCAGAAACGAATAACTTTCTTCTGAAACTCGTCAGTCTATTCTTGTTCTGAGAAATGGCTATTCCATGCGAGAGATTGCCAAGAAACTGAAGATCTCGTACAACGCTGTGCACTACTCCCTTCACAGACCGGTGCAAACTGGCTCTAACCAGAATATAAAGAGGAGTGGGAGGCCCCGGTGCACAACTGAGCAAGAGGATAAGTACATTAGAGTGCCTAGTTTGAGAAACAGACGCCTCACAAGTCCTCACCTGGCAGCTTCATTAAATAGTACCTGCAAAACACCAGTCTCAACGTCAACAGTGAAGAGGCGACTCCAGAATGCTTCCTCTGTCCAGTGTCTGTGTTCTTTTTCCCATCTTAATCTTTTACTTTTTTTGGCCAGTCTGAGATATGGCTTTTTCTTTGCAACTCTGCCTAGAAGGCCAGCATCCTCTTCACTGTTGATGTTGAGACTGGTGTTTTGCGTGTACTATTTAATGAAGCTGCCAGTTGAGGACTTGTGAGGCCCCAGACCCAGGGCCTCGAGCTTGATGATGAGCTTGGAGGGTAATATGGTGTTGAATGCTGAGCTATAGTCAATGAACAGCACTCTTACATAGGTATGCCTCTTGTCCAGATGGGACAGGGCAGTGTGCAGTGGGGAGGCGATTGCATAATCTGTGGATCTATTGGAGCGAGAAGCAAACTGAAGAGGGTCTAGGGTGGCCGATAAGGTGGAGGTGATATGATCCTTGACTAGTTTCTCAAAGCACTTCATGATGACAGAGGTGAGTGCTATGGGGCGATGGTCATTTAGTTCAATTACCTTTGCTTTCTTAGGTACAGGGACAATGGTGGCTATCTTGAAGCATGTGGGGACAACAGACTGGGATAGGGAGAGATTTAATATATTTGTGAACACACCAGCCAGCTGGTCTGCGCAATCTCTGAGGATGCGGCTAGGGATACCATCTGGGCCGGCAGCCCTGCGAGGGTTAATACACTTAAATGTCTTACACACGTCGGCCACGGAGAAGGAGAGCCCACACTCCTTGGTAGCGGGCTGGTTGGCATTGTATTATCCTCAAAGTGAGCGAAGAAGGTGTTCAGCCTGTCCGGAAGCAAGACGTCGGTGTCCACGACATGGCTGGTTTTCCTTTTATAATCCGTGATTGTCTGTAGACCCTGCCACATACATCTCGTGTCTGAGCAGTTGAACTGGGATTCAACTTTGTCCCTATACCAACCTTTAGCCTTATTGATTGCTTTGCGAAGTTAATAACTACATTGTTTGTATTCTTCCATATTCCCAGTCTTCTTGCCCTGGTTAAATGCGGTGGTTCGCGCTTTCAGTTTTGCGCGAATGGTCCCATCTATCCACGGTTTCTGGTTAGGGTAGGTTTTAATAGTCACAGTGGGTACAACATCTCCTATGCACTTACTTATTATTTAAGGCTACCCGGAACATGTCCCAGTCCGCGTGATCAAAACAATCTTGAAGTATGGATTCTGATTGGTCAGAGCAACATTGAATAGTCCATGTCACGGGTACATCCTGTTTGAGTTTCTGGGAGACTAGTCAGCAAAATGGAGTCGTGGTCAGATTTGCCGAACGGAGGGCGGGAGAGGGCCTTGTATGCATCGCGGAAGTTAGAGTAGCAGTGATCCAGTGTTTTGCCAGCCAGGGTACTACAATCAATATGCTGATAGAATTTAGGTAGCCTTGTTCTCAAATTTGCTTTGTTAAAATCCCCAGCTACAATAAATGAAGCCTCAGGATATATGGTTTCCAGTTTGCATAGAGTCCAGTGAAGTTCATTGAGGGCCATCGTGGTATCGGCTTATGGGGGGATATACACGGCTGTGACAATGACCGATGAGAATTCCCTTGGGAGATTGTACGATCGGCTTTGATTCTGAGGAATTCTAGGTCAGGTGAACAAAAGGACTTGAGTTCCTGTATGTTGTTACAATTACACCATGAGTCATAATCATGAAACATACACCCCGCACTTCTTCTTCCCGGAGAGATGTTTATTCCTGTCGGGGCAACGCACAAAGAATCCCGGTGGCTGTACCGACTCCGACAGCATGTCCCCAGAGAGCCATGTTTCCGTGAAACAGAGTATGTTACAATCCCTGATGTCTCTCTGGAAAGCAACCCTTGCCCTAATTTTGTCTACCTTGTTATCTAGAGACTGGACATTAGCGAGTAATATACTCATATGCTTCAGCAAATGTAGGGACCACAATGGAAATAAGTCCCTTACATGATTGTTCAGTCCTGGTCACTTTTAAAATTATTTGTCTAAATATGTATTTTTTTTTACTGACAAATGAATTCAATCAATCATTCCAAACTGTGCAGCGACAATTTTGATGAATGGAAAGAGACATCTGTTTACAACACACCAAAAAGTTAAATGACATTCGGAAATTGTCAAGCCAAGCCTTCGATACTGGGTAAGCCTACAGGTTAGAGAGGGATGTGTTTTCTGTTTGTCGAGATTGACATAGTTTATTTATTGTAGTTACCAAAACATGATAATGAAGTGCCCGAAGTAGGTGTTTTGTTTATTGGTTGTGTGATGCATTGGCACAGAAACCTGTTGGTGGAGAATTTGTTGCATATATTTTATATAATTACAAATGTGGCATCAACATTTTGAAAATCTGATTACCCCTAGCTGATCATTGTCTGCAACCAGCTCTGATCGTGAAGTAATGAAACAGGCAGGGCGAGTGAGCTCATCTGTGGTGGTCGGCTAACTCTGAACCTTCAGGCCCGTAGCCCTGCCTGGCATCAACTGTGCCACAATAGCATGTTGCAAAGTCGATATCAACGTTTAAAAACGTAGGGTCGCTACAGTCGTAAACATTATATTGAGTTTATTATATGAAGGGGAGGGTGTTCAATTCATTTTACAGTACAAGGGGAGGGTCATGTGAAAATATTTTTCAAGTTGGGGAGGAGAGTGTTATTTTTTCTATGACCGCTTGAGTTAGACAACCCCCCCTGGTCATAAACATTATATTGAGTTAATTTTATGAGGGGGAACATGTTCAATTAATTTTACAGTACAAGGGGGGAGGGGGGTGATATTTTTTTTATGACAGCTTGATTTGGAGGAGAACCCCCTAAATGAAAGATTTCTTAGCCACATAGGCCTATCAAGGGGTGGAGTTGATTGAGGCTGCCTGCTCCCATTTTGTGGGAATCGGCTGTTTGGTGTCTTGTATTTTCCATACCAGACTGAGGTTATTATTTTGCCCCCTGGCGTGAAGCAATACCAATCTACATATTTAGTGGCCATGCACCTCTCGAGAATGCATAGGGGCCGATGAATAAACGAGATGAGGAACGAGAACGAGGAAGTCGCGCTTGTGGGATGGGGAGTTCACAATAACAGCTGGACTGTCCACTCTATCCACGCCCGCCAGTCATTGAATGGCAGTCACTGAGCGGAAGACAGAGAGAAGCGTCTCCACCGTGCGGCGCCACGATCGATGCGACACAGTACACCTGAGGAGTGAACCATACCTGCGGAGAGTAGACTCTTCTCCACAACCAGCTCGCCAACATGGGGTTATCACCTTCTAGTCTCCTAGATGAAAATAGATCCAACTACATACGAGGTAAAGGAACACTTTTCCAAAATGATTATATGTGCTCATACTTTGTGCTCTGCTCCAGACGCGGTCGCGTGGTAGCCTATAGCTGCGAGAGTGGCAAGATTATGCAACTCTGTTTTCCGCGGACAAATTTTACAAACCAATTTATTGAACTTGTTTTTATTCACACCGTCTAAGGGCACAGACGTGAGTATAACGTCTAGTTTTGATTTAGGTTCATTTGGTTGAGTTGTCAAATAAGGTTAATTCAACACGAAATCAACAAAAAATGTCATCCTGTTTTTGGATTTAGGTTAAATCCGAAATTCCCTTATGTGCATGACTTGCAAATATAATCAGTTTTCCACATTGATTCAAAGACATCATATATTTTTTGGGGAGTTGAAATGACGTGGAAACAATGTTGTTCAACCAGTTTTTGCCCAGTGGTTAGCTTGATTTGGTCTTTGTCAGTGGAATTGGTTTTTATATTCATCATATATTTTCACCTGATATGCTTGGTCCAGAAAATACAGACACAGTGCCTTCGGAAAGTATTCAGACCCCTTGACTTTTTCCAAATTTTGTTACGTTACAGCCTTATTCTAAAATTTATTAACCAAACAAATCATCAATCTACACACAATACCCCATAATGACAAAGCGAAAAAAGGTTTAGATTTTTTTGCAAATTTATTAAAAATAAAAAACATAAATACCTTATTTACATAGGTATTCAGACCCTTTGCTATGAGAATCGAAATTGAGCTCAGGTGCATCCTGTTTCCATTGATCATCCTTGAGATGTTTCTACGACTTGATTGGAGTCCACCTTTGGTAAATTCAATTGATTGGACATGATTTGGAAAGGCACACACCTGTCTAAATAAGGTCGCACAGTTGACAGTGCATGTCAGAGCAAAAACCAAGCCATGAGGTCGAAGGAATTGTCCGTAGAGCTAAGAGACAGGATTGTGTCGAAGCACAGATCTGAGGAAGGGTACAAAACATTTCTGCTGCATTGAAGGTCCCCAAGAACTCCATCATTCTTAAATGGAAGAAGTTTGGAACTACCAAGACTCTTCTTAGAGCTGGCTGCCCGGCCAAACTAAGCAATCGGGGGAGAAGGGCCTTGGTCAGGGAGGTGACCAAGAACCGATGGTCACTCTGACAGAGCCCTAGAGTTCCTCTGTGAAGATGGGAGAACCTTCCAGAAGGACAACCATCTCTGCAGCACTCCACCAAATCAGGCCTTTATGGTAGAGTGGCCAGACAGAAGCGACTCCTCAGTAAAAGGCACATGACAGCCCGTTTGGAGTTTGCAAAGAAAGGCACCTAAAGACTCCTAGAACAATGTGAAACAAGATTATTTGGTCTGATGAAACCAAAGTTGAACTCTTTGGCCTGAATGCCAAGCCTCGCGTCTGGAGGAAACATGGCACCATCCCTACGGTGAAGCATGGTTGTGGCATCATGCTTGTGGGGTTGTTTTTCAGTGGCAAGGACTGGGAGACTAGTCAGTATTGAGGCAAAGATGAACGGAGCAAAGTACAGAAAGATCCTTGATGAAAACCTGCTTCAGAGCACTCAGGACCTCAGACTGGGGCGAAGGTTCACCTTCCAACAGGACAACGACCCTAAGCACACAGCCTAGACAATGCAGGAGTGGCTTCGGGACAAGTCTCTGAATGTCCTTGAGTGGCCAAGCCAGAGCCCAGACTTGAACCCAATCAAACGATCTGGAGAGACCTGAAAATAGCTGTGTAGCAATGCTCCCCATCCAACCCGAGAGAGCTTGAGAGGATCTGCAGAGAAGAATGGGAGAAACTCCCCAAATACAGGTGTGCCAAGCTTGTAGCATCATACCCACAAACAAATTAAGAAGGAAAGAAATTCCACAAATTAACTTTTAACAAGGCACACCTGTTAATTTAAATGCATGAAGCTGGTTGAGAGAATGCCAAGAGTTTGCAAAGCTGTCATTAAGGCAAAGCGTGGCTACTTTGAATAATCTAAAATCTAAAATATATTTGTTTAACACTTTTTGGTTACTACATGATTCCATATGTGTTATTTAATAGTTTTGATGTCTTCACTATTATTCCACAATGTAGAAAATAGTAAAAATAAAGAAAACCCTGGAATGAGTAGGTGTGTCCAAACTTTTGATTGGTACTGTTTGTATATACAGTTGTAGTCGGAAGTTTACATATACTTTGGTTGAATCATTAAAACTCATTTTTCAACCACTCCACAAATTTCTTGTTAGCAAACTATAGTTTTGGCAAGTCGGTTAGGACATCTACTTTGTGCATGACACAAGTCATTTTTCCAACAATTGTTTAGACAGATTATTTCACTTATAATTCACTGTATCACAATTCCAGTGGGTCTGAAGTTTACATACACTAAATTGACTCTGCCTTTAAACAGCTTGGAAAATTCCAGAAAATTATGTCATGGCTTTAGAGGCTTCTGATAGTCTAATTGACATAATTTGAGTCAATTGGAGGTGTACCTGTGGATGTATTTCAAGGCCTACCTTCAAACTCAGTGCCTCTTTGCTTGACATCATGGGAAAATCAAAAGAAATGAGCCAAGACCTCAGAAAATAAATTGTAGACCTCGACAAGTCTGTTTCATCCTTGGGAGCAATTTCCAAACGCCTGAAGGTACCACGTTCATCTGTACAAACAATAGTACACAAGTATAAACAACATGTGACCACACAACCGTCCTACCGCTCAGGAAGGAGACGCGTTCCGTCTCCTAGAGATGAACGTACTTTGGTGCGAAAAGTGCAGATCAATCCCAGATTGCAAAGGACCTTGTGAAGATGCTGGAGGAAACAGATACAAATGTATCTATATCCACAGTAAAACGAGTCCTATATCGACATAACCTGAAATGCAGCTCAGCAAGGAAGAAGCCACTGCTCCAAAACCGCCATAAAAAAGCCAGACTACGGTTAGCAACTGCACATGGGGACAAAGATCATACTTTTTGGAGAAATGTCCTCTGGTCTGATGAAACTAAAATATAACTGTTTGGCCATAATGACCATCGTTATGTTTGGAGGAAAAAGGGGGAGGCTTGCAAACCGAAGAAGCACGGGGGTGGCATCATCATGTTGTGGGGCTGCTTTGCTGCAGGAGGAACTGGTGCACTTCACAAAATAGATGGCATCATGAGGAAGGAAAATTACGTGGATTTATTGAAGCAACATCTCAAGACGTCAGTCAGGAAGTTTAAGCTTGGTCGCAAATGGGTCTTCCAAATGGACAATGACCCCAAGCAAGCTTCCAAAGTTGTGGCAAAATGGCTTAAGGACAACAAAGTCAAGGTATTGGAGTGGCCATCACAAAGCCCTGACCTCAATCCTATAGAAAATTTGTGGGCAGAACTGAAAAAGCATGTGCTTGCAAGGATGCCTACAAACCTGACTCAGTTACACCAGCTCTGTCAGGAGGAATGGGCCAAAATTCACCCAACGTATTGTGGGAAGCTTGTGAAAGGCTACCCAAAAAGTTTGACCCAAGTTAAACAATTTAAAGGCAATGCTACCAAATACTAATTGAGTGTATGTAAACTTCTGACCCACTGGGAATGTGATGAAAGAAATATAAGCTGAAATAAATCACTCTCTCTACTATTATTCTGACATTTCACATTCTTAAAATGAAGTGGCTGTCCTAACTGACCTAAGACAGGCAATTTTTACTAGGATTAAATGTCAGGAATGGTGAAAAACAGAGTTTAAATGTATTTGGCTAAGGTGTTTGTAAACTTCCGACTTCAACTGTACATATACTTCCTGTATATATCCTAATTTATTGTTATTTTATTGTTACTTTTTGTAATTTTCATTTTTACTTAAATATTTTCTTAACCCTATTTTCTTAAAACTGCGTTGTTAGTTAACTTCTTAGGGAGCGGCAGCATATGTGACGGTTTTGGAGAGTCTGGCGTGCCCAAAGTAAAATGCCTGCCACTCAGACCCAGAAAATAGGATATGGACATAATTAGTACTATTGGATAGGAAACACTCTGAAGTTTCAAAGATTGTTAAAATAATGTATGTGAGTATAACAGTACTGATATAGTAGGCGAAAACCCGAGGAAAATCCACCCGGATTTGCAGTTTCTTTTGTAAATTACCTTCTCCATTGTGCCTATTCATTTGTATTTCACCTAGGACTGAGACTGCAGTACCTATGGCTTCCACTAGATGTCAAGTCTTTATACAAACACTGGAAGTTCTAGGAGTAAGCAGAACGGATAGGAAGAGGAAGTAGCCACTTTTGTAAACAAGGTTTGACGCGTGCGAGATTGTAAGTGCGTCCCAGTTTATTTTCCTTTCCTATTGTTCACGTTATCATCCGGTTGAAATATTACAGTAAATATATACATAAAAGGATACCTAAGAATACATACAAAATGATGTTTGATTTGTTTGTAGAAAGTGTATAGGTATAATTTGAACGTGTTCTCTTCACGGTTCAATGGGCGACTCAATGGTGGATTTTATGATCATAACGCGCCAACCAAACAGAGATTTATGGATGTAATAAATGGCTTTTTCTAACAAAGAACCATTGGATGTCTTCGTTGGACACTTGGGAAGCCCTCAGCAGAAGTTCTTCGAAAGGTAAGTGATATTTTTAAGCTCTTATAATGGGTTTTGTGTGACCCACGCTGGATATGAATTTATGCTAATGTGGAAAATATGTGGGGTGCTATCCTCAAACAATCAAATGTTCGCCGTAAAGTCTTTTTGGAATCTGACAACGCTGTGATATTGCCAAGAAGCAGAGCTTTTGATGACTATGCAACACTTGTATATTGATGAATGTTTAATAATTAAACTTTTGGATTTTGAATTTGGCGCCTTACATTTCACCGGGTAGTGTCAGGAGTGGCCCGCTAGCGCGCCGTTGCTCCCTAAGTAGTTAAGGGCTCACGTTGAGTGAGAGGTTGTCCTGGCACCACACTTCTCTATTTGTCGCATGTGACAAATAAAATGTAATTTGATTTGACCATTCTTCACTGTAGGGATGGTACCAGGTTTCTTCCAGATGTGACTTAAAACTTTCCACCTTCTCCACTACTGTCCCGTTGATGTGGATAGGGGGTGCTCCCTCTGCTGTTTCCTGAAGTCCACGATCATCTCCTTTGTTTTGTTGACGTGAGTGAGAGGTTGTTTTCCTAACACCACACTCCGAGGGCCCTCACCTCCTCCCTGTAGGCCGTCTCGTCGTTGTTGGTAATCAAGCCTACCACTGTAGTGTCGTCTGCAAACTTGATGATTGAGTTGGAGGCGTGCTTGGCCACGCAGTCATGGGTAAACAGGAAGTACAGGAGAGGGCTGAGAACGCACCCTTGTGAGGCCCCAGTGTTGAGGATCAGCGGGGTGGAGATGTTGTTTCCTACCCTTACTACCTGGGGGCGGCCCGTCAGAAAGTCCAGGACCCAATGCACAGGGCGGGGTCGAGACCCAGGGTCTTGAGCTTAAAGACGAGTTTGGAGGGTACTATGGTGTTAAATGCTGAGCTGTAATCGATGAACAGCATTCTTACATAGGTATTCCTCTTCTCCAGATGGGTTAGGGCAGTGTGCAGTGTGATTGCGATTGCGTCGTCTGTGAACCTATTGGGGCGGTAAGCAAATTGGAGTGGGTCTAGGGTGTCAGGTAGGGTGGAGGTGAAATGATCCTTGACTAGTCTCTCAAAGCACTTCATGATGACGGAAGTGAGTGCTCGGGGCGATAGTCGTTTAGCTCAGCTACCTTAGCTTTCTTGGGACAGGAACAATGGTGGCCCTCTTGTAGCATATGGGAACAGCAGACTGGGATCGGGATTGATTAAATATGTCCGTAAACACACCAGCCATCTGTTCTGCGCATGCTCTGAGGACGTGGCTAGGGATGCCGTCTGGGCCGGCAGCCTTGCGAGGGTTAACACATTTAAATGTTTTACTCACGTGGCTGCGGTGAAGGACAGCCTGCAGGTTTTGGTAGCGGGCCGTGTCAGTGGCACTGTATTGTCCTCAAAGCGTGCAAAGATGTTTAGTTTGTCTGGGAGCAAGTCGGGGCTGGTTTTCTTTTTGTAGTCCGTGATTGACTCTAGACCCTGCCACATACGTCTCGTATCTGAGCCATTGAATTGTGTCTCTACTTTGTCTTTATACTGACGCTTAGCTTGTTTGATTGCCTTGCGGAGGGAAGAGCTACACTGTTTGTATTCGGTCATGTTTCCGGTCGCAGTGCCATGATTAAAAGCAGTGATTTGCGCTTCCGGTTTTGCGCAAATGCTGCCATCAATCCACGGTTTCTGGTTGGGGAAGGTTTTAATAGTCTCTGTGGGTACCACATAACAGATGCACTTGCTAATAAACTTGCTCACCGAATCAGCGTATACATCAATGTTGTTGTCCAATGCTATCCGGAACACATCCCAGTCCACGTGTTCGAAGCAATCTTGAAGGGTGGAATCAGATTGGTCAGACGAGCGTTGAACAGACCTGTGCACGGGCGTTTCCTGTTTTAGTTTCTGTCTATAGGCTGGGAGCAACAAAATGGAGTCGTGGTAAGATTTGACGAAAGGAGGGCGAGGTAGGGCTTTGTATGCGTTGCGGAAATTAGAGTAGCAATGATCCAGAGTTTTGCCAGCCCGGGTCTCGCATTCGATATGCTGATAAAATTTAGGGAGCCTTGTTTTCAGATTAGCCTTGTTAAAATCCCCAGCTACAATAAATGCAGCCTCAGGATATGGGGTTTCCAGTTTTACATACTGTCCAATGAAGTTCTTTCAGGGCCGTCGAGGTGTCTGCTTGGGGGGTTATACACGGCTGTGATTATAATCGAAGAGAATTGTCTTGGTAGATAATGCGGTCGGCATTTGATCGTAAGGAATTCTAGGTCAGGTGAACAAAAGGACTTGAGTTCCTGTATGTTGTTATGATCCCACCACGACTCGTTAATCATAAGGCATACACCCCAGCCCTTCTTCTTACCAGAGAGATGTTTGTTTCTGTCGGCGCGATGCGTGAAGAAACCGGGTGGCTGTACCGACTGATAACGTATCCTGAGTGAGCCATGTTTCTGTGAAACAAAGAATATTTACAATCTCTGATGTCTCTCTGGAAGGCAACCTTTGCTCGAATTTCGTCTACCTTGTGTTCAAGAGACTGGACATTGGTGAGTAGTATACTCAGGAGCGGTGTGCGATGTGCCCGTCTACGAAGCCTGACCAGAAGATCGCGCCGTCTGCCCCTCCTGCGGCGACGTTGTTTTGGGTCTCCTACTGGGATCCGATCCATTGTCCTGGGTGGTGGTCCATACAGAGGATCCACTTCGGGAAAGTCGTATTCCTGTTCGTAGTTGACGTTGCTCGTTGCTCTTATATCCAATAGTTCCTCCCGGCTGTATGTAATAAGACTTAAGATTTCCTGGGGTAACAGTGTAAGAAATAATACGTAAAAAAACTAAATACTGCATAGTTTCCTAAGAACGCGAAGCGTCCATCTCTGTCGGCGCCAGTCATGGTAATTAGGCTTCTTCAAGTTCTGATGCTGCTGATGGTCATTAGTAGCCTACCAAACTTGCTAACTGCCTGGTACTCAGCACTCTATTGTCTCTCTAATCACTCTGACATCAATGCAAATATAATCATCAAATCTAATCAAGCACTTAATGAGAGCCCATGAGCTCATGTTGCGCAATATTTCTATAGGCTATGCAATTAAGTGAGAAAACAGAGTGATGGCCTCTATAAAAAAATAGGAGGATCCCATCAGCTTTCTATAGGCTTGGCCTACTATACAGTACCAGTCAACAGTTTGGACACACCTACTCATTCAAGGGTTTTCTTTATTTTCTACATTGTAGAATGCACAAAACTATGAAATAACACATGTATCATGTAGTAACCCAAAAAGTGTTAAACAAATCAAAAAATATTTTGGATTCTTCAAAGTAGCCACCCTTTGCCTTTCGACACGCTTGGCTTTCTTTCATCCAGCTTCACCTGGAATGCTTTTCCAACTGTCTTGAAGGAATTCCCACATATGCTGAGCACTTGTTGGCTGCTTTTCCTTCACTCTGCGGTCCAACTCAAACCATCTCATTTGGGTTGAGGTCTGGTTATTTGTAGGCCAGGTTGTCTGATGCAGCACTCCATCACTCTCCTTGGTGAAATAGTCCTTACACAGCCTGGAGGTGTGTTGAGTCATTGTCCTGTTAAAAAACAAATGATAGTCCCACTAAGCGCAAACCAGATGGGATGGCGTATCGCTGCAGAATGCTGTGGTAGCCAGGCTGGTTAAGTGTGCCTTGAATTCTAAATAAATCAGGCAGTGTCACCAACAAAGCACAGCCACACCATCACACCTCCATGCTTCACGGCGGGAACCAGACCTGCAGAGATAATCCGTTCACCTACTCTGCGCCTCACAAAGACACAAATTTGGACTCGAGACCACAGGACAAATTTCCACCGGTCTAATGTCCATTGCTCGTGTTTCTTGGCCCAAGCAAGTCTCTTGTTCTAATTGGTGTCCTTTAGTAGTGGTTTCTTTGCAGCAATTCGACCATGAAGGTCTGATTCACGCAGTCTCTTCTGAACAGTTGATGTTGAGATGCGTCTGTTACTGTCACGCCCTGATCTGTTTCACCTGTCTTTGTGCTTGTCTCCACCCCCCACCAGGTGTCTCACTTCTCCCCTCATTATCCCCTGTGTATTTATACTTGTGTTCTCTGTTTGTCTATTGCCAGTTCGTTTTGTTCGTCAAGCCTGCCAGCGTTTGACCCTGAGCCTGCCTGCCGTCCTGTACCTTGTCCCACCACACTGGATTACTGACCTCTGCCTGCCCTTTACCTGTCGTTTTGCCTGCCCCCTGTTCTAGTAATAAACTTTTGTTACTTCGACACTGTCTGCGTCTAGGTCTTCCCTAAAACTTGATAGTTACTTGAACTCTGTGAAGAATTTATTTGGGCTGCAATTTCTGAGGCTGGTAACTATAATCAACTTATCCTCTGCAGCAGAGGTAGCTCTGGGTCTTCCTTTCCTGTGGCGGTCCTCATGAGAGCCAGTTTCATCATAGCGCTTGATGGTTTTTGCGACTGCACTTGTTCTGCATTGACTGACCTTCATGTCTTAAAGTAATGATGGACTGTCATTTCACTTAGATTTCTTGAGCTGTTCTTGCCATACTATGGACTTGGTATTTTACCAAATAGGGCTATCTTCTGTATACCACCCCTACCTTGTCAAAACACAACTAACTGGCTCAAATGCATTAAGAAGGAAAGGTATTCCACAAATTAACATTTAACAAGGCATACCTAATAATTGAAATGCATTCCAGGTGACTACCTCATGAAGCTGGTTGAGAGAATGCCAAGAGAGTGCAAAACTGTCATCAAGGCAAAGGGTGGCTACTTATAATATCAAATACATTTTGATTTGTTTAACCCTTTTTTGGTTACTACATGATTCCATATGATTTATTTCATAGTTTTGATGTCTTCACTATTATTCTACAATGTAGATAATAGTAAAACTAAAGAAAACCCCTTGAAGGAGTAGGTGTGTCCAAACTTTTGACTGGTACTGTATGTTTGACTAACACTTGAAGACCCTACTATGTAAAAAGATCAAATCACCAATTGCTGAGAAAGATCAAAAGTTCAAAATCTGCAGCAGGCGTGGATGGTCGCTGGTGTGATGTGATGTGGCTGTAGGATACATCATGCTACATCCATAGCTTGAGACAGACTGGAGATAACAGCAAATAAATATACATCGGAGCATAGGAGGATGTCATGGGAATTATACAGTAGCCTCATAGAACCTTCCTGAAATAACCTTTTGGAGTTTCACCCTAGTCCTGGTTCTGCTGTCTGTATCTGGCAGGGATTTATCATGTCAGGTCACCCCTTCTAGCCGTGCAGGCAGCTGAAAAGTGAGAGGGAATAAAAAAAAGTTCCTGGACCTGTTTTACCTTTCTCTCTTCAGGTTACCATGGTGTCTATTGAGAAACATATGGGTTGGGACTGTGGACAAAGGATTATTATCTCTCTCTTTCTCTCATTCATTGTGTGTGTGTGTGTGTGTGTGTGTGTGTGTGTGTGTGTGTGTGTGTGTGTTAGCAGGTGCTAATGGACAGTGCTTTCTGCTGTTAAGCTTTGGCCATGTCATTCTCTACCATAAACAACTATCTGAAATGAATAATAACACAGAGATTTGCATAATTGTACATTAATAGTGATGCGCCGATATTACATTTTTGACCGATATCCAATATTTTCCTTGCCCCCCCAAAAAACCATACCGATAACCGGTATTTAACATTTTAGCAGCCTTTTATGCATTCTAGTACAGTTAAATAGTTAACACATACACATGGACGCAGGGGTCTAATGCACTGCATCTCAGTGCAAGAAGTGTCACTACAGTCCCTGGTTCGAATCCAGGCTGTATCACATCCGGCCGTGATGGGGAGTCCCATAGGGTGGCGCACAATTGGCCCAGCGTCGTCCGGGTTTGGCCGTGGTAGGCCGTCATTGTAAATAAGAATTTGTTCTTAACTAACGAGAGAGCGAGAGAGAGAGAGAGAGATTTTAACCATGTTTTGAAGCTATGCAGTGTTTGTTTACAATGAGATTGTTTACAAACAATGGAGTAAACCAAGCTTATTTTGGGTTCTGATGGGGTAAGACCGTTGATAGCGAATGAAGCACTTATAAGTTACATTCTTCAAGAATTGATGGCTATATATTACTAATTGTACTGTTCACAAATTGACAGCACAATGTATACATAAACATTTCTTAACACATCAGCATAACCATCTACACAAATTATGTAAAGTGATCACATATGTCCATGTCTCATCACTGTTGACTCATTAGTCACAATAGCTGGATAGTCTGCTGATTATTTTTTCACACAAAAGGGGTGTGTTTCGGCACTGCACAGCTTTAGCATTATCTGTGCCTGACTTAGCTATCCGATTACGTTGACAATTGGGTAGGTAAGGTGTCTTATTGAGAAGTTGAGAAATACCAAAGATATTGCTTATGTGGAAGAATTTAGCAACCAAAATTGTCTAAATCTATTCTGAATGCAGCTGTCATGTTCGTCGAACCAATGACTAGCATCATGTGTAACTTGACATCAAGAAATGCACGTCAGAAAACTCCCCGAATTGCGATCTGCAATTACACCCTTCTTGAAAAAGTGGCTGTTATAAATTACATTTTTATTGAACAGAGCCAAACTACACTGATGCAGGTGAAGGGAGAAATCCTCCTTCTATAGGGCCAAACATTAAAGAAATGCCGACTGGTATTTAAATGTCGGTTTTCCACACAGGCAAGCTGCAATGTGTTTTTGTTAACATGATGCCAATGTATGGTACAGCTACGACACAAGACACATTCCCATTATCAATGCCCAGGTTTGGTTCAGTAAGACTTTGTATGACAGTGGCTCTGTTGCGCATTCTTCACCACACTGTCTGAATGGGTGGACCATTTCAGTTTGTCGTTGATGTGTACGCAGAGGAACTTAAAACTTTCCACTTTCTCCACTGCTGTCCCTTCGATGTGGATAGGGGGGTGCTCTCTCTGCTGTTTCCTGAAGTCCACGATCATCTCCTTTGTTTTGTTGACATTGAGTGAGAGGTTGTTTTCCTGACACCACACTCCGAGGGCCCTTACCTCCTCCCTGTAGGCTGTCTCTTTGTTGGTAATCAGGCCCGCTAATGTTGTGTCGTCTGCAAACTTGATGATTGAGTTGGAGGCGTGCATGGCCACGCAGTCTTGGGTGAACAGGGGGTACAGGAGGGGTCTGAGCACGCACCCTTGTGGTTCCCCAGTGTTGAGTGAGGTGGAGATGTTGTTTCCTACCTTCACCACCTGGAGGCGGCCTGTCAGAAAGTCCAGGACCCAATTGCACAGGGCGGGGTTGAGGCCCATGACCTCCAACTTGATGATGAGCTTGGAGGGTACTATGGTGTTGAATGCTGAGCTGTAGTCAATGAACAGCATTCTTACATAGGTATTCCTATTATCCAGATAGGATAGGGCAGTGTGCAGTGTGATGGCGATTGCATCGTCTGTGAACCTGTTAGGCCGGTATGCAAACTGAAGAGGGTCTAGGGTGGCCGGTAAGGTGGAGGTGATATGATCCTTGACTAGTCTCTCAAAGCACTTCATGATGACAGAAGTGAGTGCTACAGGGCGGTAGTAATTTAGTTCAGTTATCTTTGCCTTCTTGGGTACAGGAACAATGGTGGCCATCTTGAAGCATGTGGGGACAGCAGACTGGGGTAGAGTGATTGAATATATTCGTAAACACACCAGCCAGCTGTTCTGCGCATGCTCTGAGGACATGGTTAGGGATGCCGTCTGGGGCAGCAGCCTTGAGAGGGTTAAAATATTTAAATGATTTACTTACGTCGGCCACAGAGAAGGAGAGGGGGGGCTCAGTTCTTCTTAGTGGTCCACGATGGTGGCACTGTATTATCCTCAAAGTGGGCAAAGAAGGTGTTTAGTTTGTCTGGAAATGTGACGTCGGTGTTCGTGACGTGGCTGGTTTTGTTTTAGTAGTCCGTGATTTCCTGTAGACCCTGCCACAAATGTCTCGTGTCTGAGCCATTGAATTGCGACTCCACTTTGTCCCTGTACTGGCATTTCGCTTGTTTGATTGCCTTGCGGAGGGATTAACTACACTGTTTATATTCAGCCTCATTCCCAGACCTCTTTCCATGGTTAAATGCGATGGTTCGCGCTTTCAGTTTTGCGCGAATGCCGCCATCCATCCACAGTTTCTGGTTAGGGTAGGTTTTAATAGTCACAGTGGGTACAACATCTCCAATGCACTTCCTTATAAATTCACTAACCGAGTCAGCGTATAGATCGATGTTATTCTTTGAGGCTGACCGGAACATATCCCAGTTCGGGTGATCAAAACAATTTTGAATTGTGGATTCCGATTAGTCAGACCAACGTTGAATGGTTCTAGTCACTCGTACATCCTGTTTAAGTTTCTGCCTAAAAGACGGTAGGAGCAAGATGGCGTCGTGGTCGGATTTGCCGAAGGGAGGGCGGGAGAGGGCTTTGTCTGCATCGCGGAAGTTAGAGTAGCAGTGGTCGAGTTTATTACCCCCACACGTAGTGCAATCAATATGCTGATAGAATTTAGGTAGCCCTCTTCTCAAATTTGCTTTGTTAAAATCCCCAGCTACAATAAATGCAGCCTCGGGATATATGGTTTCCAGTTTACATAGAGTCCAGTGAAGTTCTTTGAGGGGCATTTTGGTGTCTGCTTGAGGGGGAATGTCAAATCAAATCTTTGATTTGACATACACAGCTGTGATGATAACTGATGAGAATTCTCTTGGAAGGTAATATGGTCGGCATTTGATTGTGATTCTAGGTCGGGTGAGCAGAATGACTTGAGTTCCTGTATGTTTTTATGATTACACCATGAGTCGTTAATCATGAAGCATACACCCCCGCCCTTCCTCTTCCCAGAGAGGTGTTTATCTCTGTCGGCGCAATGCGTGGAGAAGCCCGGTTGCTGAACCGATTCCGACAACATATCCCGAGAGAGCCATGTTTTCGTGAAACAGAGAATGTTACAATCTCTGATGTCTCTCTGGAAGGCAACCCTTGCTCGAATTTCGTCTACCTTGTTGTCAAGAGACTGGACATTGACGAGTAGTATACTTGGGAGCGGTGGGCGATGTACACGTCTACGGAGCCTGACCAGGAGGCCGCTCCGTCTGCGGGGCCATTGTCTTGGTTGGCTTCTGGGATTATATCCATTGTCCTCGGTGGTGGCCCAAACAGAGGATCTGCTTCGGGAAAGGCATATTCCTGGTCGCAATGTTGGTAAGTTGACGTCGCTCTTATATCCAATAGTTCTTCCCGGCTGTATGTAATAACAATTAAGATTTCCTGGGGTAACAATGTAAGAAATAATACATAAAAAACAAAATACTGTATAGTTTCCTAAGGACTCGAAGTGAAGCAACCATCTCTGTCGGCGCCATCTCACAAGTGATAGGCTAATATTGTCACTCATCAGACTATTCTTGATTTAATCTTGTCTTTACATACACTAAATAATATATGTGTGAAATTTATTTTGATTTAGAATGGACCATTATCATGCTCCTGTCTCGAAACAGGGGCAGGGGAAAAAAGGAATGTCATCTATTCACTTTAACAGTGAATGGAGGACAGTATCCCCTTGGTTCATTTTCATGCCAGGCAGGTAGGCTATACTAATGTGCTTAATATTAAGTTAATAAATAAACATATTATGCCTAGCCTATAGAAAGCTGATGGGATCATCCTTCTTTTAATAGAAGCCATCACTCTGTTTTCTCTCGCAATTGCAATTGTTTGATTAGATTTTTGATTACATTTGCAATGATGTCAGAGTGATTAGAGGGATAATAGAGTGCTGAGTACCAGGCAGTTAGCAAGTTTGGTAGGCTAATAATCAGCAGCATCAAAGCATGGAGGAGCCTTTATTACCACAACTAAATGATCACATGGAATTTGACTGCCTTCGGGACTTGTGACCGCCTGTGTGGCAGTAATACAGTCACGCAACAGCCCTAGGCACACTACGTTATTTCAACATGGATAATTGGGTAATATTTTGATAAAGAAAAACCCTTGAATGAGTAGGTGTGTCCTTTTGACTGGTACTGTACATCAGATATGCAAACGCTATGTGACAGGCTGGCAGACAGCGGAGGAGTGTGTGACTAGTAGGGTTGCACATTTTGAGGAATATTCAGAGGTGGAAACTCTCCGTGGGAATTAACGGGAATATATGGGAATTAACGGGAATATATGGGAATTAACAGAAATATATGCAAATTAATATTAATACCATTTAAATGTAGATGTTTTTTGCATTGGATATATTTAGCATATCAAATGGAGACATATAAACATAAACCTTTCATCATAAGTAGACATAATTGCAAATGATTAAATCCTTCCAATGGAATTGTCACGCCCTGACCTGTATGAGCCTTTTTATGTCTCATTTTGGGTTTGGTCAGGGTGTGATTTGGGGTGGGCATTCTATGTTCTATTTTGTATTTCTTTGTTTTTGGCCGGGTATGGCTCTCAATCAGGGACAGCTGTCTATCGTTGTCTCTGATTGGGAACCATACTTAAGTAGCCCTTTTTCCCTCCTTTCTTTGTGGGAAGTTAACTTTGTTTGTAGTTTGTGTATGTGTCTATGCGCTACACAGTTCATGTCCGATCTTTGTTCATTGTTTTTGTTTTTGTGAGTTAAACTTAATAAACATGTTTTACTCAACCCAGCACGCTGCGCCTTGGTCCGTCCTTGACGATCGTGACAGAACTTCCCACCACAAAAGGACCAAGCAGCATGCAACCATGCAGGAACCCTGGAGCCAGGAGGGGGAGTATCGCCGTCCCAGAGTGGAGATGGAAGCAGCGGCGGCAGAGTGGCGCTTTTACGAGGAGAAGTATGCGGGAACACGGCTGGCATTTAAGTCCGAGAGGCTTTTGGGGGGCACACGGGGAGTTTGGCTGAGCCAGGTTGGAGACCTGGGCCAGCTCCCCGTGCTTACCAGAGGGAGCATCGCAGTGGGAGGGCACCGTGTGAGGCGGTGAAACGCACGGTGTCACCAGTGCGTGTTCACAGCCCGGTGCGCGACATGCCAGCTTCCCGCATCTGTCGAGCTAAGGGGAGTGTTCAGCCTGGTAGGAGTGTGCCGGCTCAGCGCTCTTGGTCTCCAGTACGCCTCCTCGGACCAGGATATCCTCCGCCGGCTCTGCGTACTGTGTCTCCGGTGCGTCTCCACAGCCCAGTACGTCCTGTGCCAGCGCCCCGCAGTGGCCGGGCGAAATTAACCATTCAGCCAGGACGGGTTGTGCAGGCTGTACGCTCGAGACCTCCAGTGCGCCTCCACGGCCCAGTGTATCCTGTAACTGCTCCCAGCACCAGATCTCCAGTGTTCCCCCACAGCCCGGTCCTCCTGTGTGTCTCCCCAGCCTGGTCCATCCAGTGGCTGCTCCACGGACCAGTCCTCCTGTGTGTCTCCCCAGCCTGGTCTATCCAGTACTTGCTCCATGGATCAGTCCTCCTGTGTGTCCCTCCAGCGACGATCCGGGGCACGAAGCCTCCAGCGACAATCCGGGGCACGAGGTCCCCAGCCCGGGGTCTCCAGAGACGGTCCCCAGCCCGGGGTCTCCAGAGACGGTCCCCAGCCCGGGGTCTCCAGAGACGGTCCCCAGCCCGGAGCCTCCAGAGACGGTCCGGGGCCCGCAACGAGGGTGCCCGGTCCGGGGCCCGCAACGAGGGTGCCCGGTGCGGGGCCCGCAACGAGGGCCCCCACCCCAGAGGTGCCACCTAAGCGGAGGGAGCCAGAGGTGCATCGGGGTCTACGTCCCGCACCAGAGCCGCCACCGTGGATAGATGCCCACCCAGACCCTCCCCAATAGGTTCAGGTTTTGCGGCCGGAGTCCGCACCTTTGGTGGGGGGGGTACTGTCATGCCCTGACCTGTATGAGCCTTTTTATGTCTCATTTTGGGTTTGTTCAGGGTGTGATTTGGGGTGGGCATTCTATGTTCTATTTTGTATTTCTTTGTTTTTGGCCGGGTATGGCTCTCAATCAGGGACAGCTGTCTATCGTTGTCTCTGATTGGGAACCATACTTGAGTAGCCCTTTTTCCCTCCTTTCTTTGTGGGAAGTTAACTTTGTTTGTGTATGTGTCTATGCGCTACACAGTTCATGTCCGATCTTTGTTCATTGTTTTTGTTTTGGTGAGTTAAACTTAAACATGTTTTACTCAACCCGGCACGCTGCGCCTTGGTCCGTCCTTGAAGATCGTGACAGGAATAAATAAAAAAACATTTAGTTACAAATTGAACTTTAATTAAATTAGTTGACTTTTCACATGGGATGATTTCACTGAACAACAAAAGAAAGGGAATATTGAATGATCCCCAATGATCCATCACATCTCTCAAAAACATTTAACATGTATCTGTATATCATTTAACATATATATCTAGTCTAGAAACTAAAGCTATGGTTGTCTTCCTCTCAGGCTTCCATGTCTTCTCCCTGGACCTCCTCAATGTCTACCTCTTGAACATCAGACTCTGAGGCATCATCTTCACTGTCACTTTCCAACCTTGTTGAGGATGGCTCGTTGTCAGGCTCAAAAAGCCTCAAATTTCCCCGGATGGCCACCAATTTTTCAACCCTTGTATTGGTCAGCCCTTGCTTGGAAGTGTACTTCGCCAGACTGCCAAGAACCTTGCACTCATCCAGGCCTAGGTGGCGAGACACGGTAGTGAGCAGTTGCCGTACCAGGCAGTGATGCAACCAGTCAGGATGCTCTGTTGCAGCTGTAGGACCCTTTGAGGATCTGAGGACCCATGCCAAATCTTTTCAGTCTCTTGAGGGGGAATAGGTTTTGTCGTGCCCTCTTCACGTCGTTTTCCTGTAAAAATTTGAAAATTAAATAAATACAATTCCATGTACAGATAAATAGTCAAGCAGTTAGATTAAACAACTCCTTTGTAAGATACATTTTTTTAAATGAAGCATTTATGGAAACAGGTGAATTAACACACCTCAGTTAGCAGGCCCAAGCAAGCTAAAACCCACATGGTAGTAAAAACTAACTAGCAGTTATTGTTAACAAGTTAGAAATGATTTAAACACACTTTGCTGTAGGCTACTATTTACTAGTTAACAAAAAAGTATGCATGTCATATAAAATGCATTCATCCCACCCAGTATGGTAATCAACACTTACCAGAAACCATGTAGTCCTTGGCTCAGTGTAGTGGTGTGGGCTCAATAGCATCTCATTATTGTGCAAGATCTTGAGAATCAGCTGTACATGTGATGGAAGAGTGCACTGCAAATGTGATGGAAGAATGCACTGTGCATGCAGAGGGTTGCAATTCCATTGAATTGGGGATAGTTTAACCAAAATGTGCCACAAGAACTAGAATTGCCTTATGTGTATCCCACAAAAAAGGTTCACTGTTATAAGCTAACTTTTTGATGAATTTAAGCCAAATTCCCCCAAATTCCAGGGCTTAACTTTGAACTTTGACGTGACAGAAACATTCATTTGTGTAACATAAACATTCACTTTCCTTTACTGCTTGTGACATGAATGTCAAGTATGCTTTAACATCTTTACTCTCTAGTCTAGGGAGAATGGCTTTATAGATTAGGTTATATGGAACAAGTGTTTGCGGATGTGACGTCATGTAACCTACCTACCACTTGTGGGAGTTCATAGACACACACAATTTACAATGCCTTCTGAAAGTATTCATACCCATTGACTTCTTCCACATTTTGTTGTATTACAGCCTGAATTCCAAATTAATTAAACCATTTTCTTCTCTCACCCATCTACACACAATAACCCACAATTACAGCTGTGAGTATTTCTGGGTAAGTCTCTGAGCTTTGCACACCTGGATGGTACAATATTTGACCATTATTTGTTGAAAATTCTTCAAGCTCTTTCAAGTTGGTTGTTGATCATTGCTACAGTGCCTTGCAAAAGTATTCATCCCCCTTGGCGTTTTTCCTATTTTGTTGCATTACAACCTGTAGCTTAAACTGATTTTTATTTGGATTTCATGTAATGGACATACACAAAATAGTCCAAATTGGTGAAGTGAAATGAAAAAAATAACTTGTAAAAAAAAATCATAAAAACGGAAAAGTGGTGAGTGAATATGTATTCACCCCCTTTGCTTTGAAGCCCCTAAATAAGATCTGGTGCGACCAATTACCTTCAGAAGTCACATAATTAGTTAGTCCACCTGTGTGTCACATGATCGGTCACATGATCTCAGTATATATACACCTGTTCTAAAAGGCCCCAGAATCTGCAACACCACTAAGCAAGGGGCACCACCAAGCAAGCGGCACCATGAAGACCAAGGAGCTCTCCAAACAGGTCAGGAACAAAGTTGTGGAAAAGGTCAGGGTTGGGTTATAAAAAATATCCGAAACTTTGAACATCCCACGAAGCACCATTAAATCCATTATTAAACAATGGAAACAATATGGCACCACAACAAACCTGCCAAGAGTGGGCCGCCCACCAAAACTCATGGACCAGGTAAAGAGGGCATTAATCAGAGAGGCAACAAAGAGACCAAAGATAACCCTAAAGGAGCTGCAAAGCTCCACTTTAAGCCATACACTCCACAGAGCTGGGCTTTACGGAAGAGTGGGCAGGAAAAGCATTTTGCTTAAAGAAGAAAATAAGCAAACACGTTTGGTGTTCGTGAAAAGGCATGTAGGAGACTCCCCAAACATATGGAAGAAGGTACTCTGGTCAGATGAGACTAAAATAGAGCTTTTTGGCCATCAAGGAAAACGCTATGTCTGGCGCAAACCCAACACCTACCATCACCCCGAGAACACCATCCCTGTCAGGATGTTTTTCATCGGCAGGGACTGGGAAACTGGTCAGAATTGAAGGAATAATGGATGGTGCTAAATACAGGGAAATTCTTGAGGGAAACCTGTTTCAGTCTTCCAGAGATTTGAGACTGGGACGGAGGTTCATTTTCCTGCAGGACAATGACCGTAAGCATACTGCTAAAGCAACACTCGAGTGGTTTAAGGGGAAAAATGTAAATGTCTTGGAATGGCCTAGTCAAAGCCCAGACCTCAATCCATTTAAGAATCTGTGGTATGAGTTAAAGAACCCATCCAACTTGAAGGAGCTGGAGCAGTTTTGCTTTGAAGAATGGGCAAAATTCCCAGTGGCTAGATGTGCCAAGCTTTTAGAGACATACCCCAAGAGACTTGCAGCTGTAATTGCTGCAAAAGGTGGCTCTGCAAAGTATTGAGTACTTTTTTTTGTCTTATTTCTTGTTTGTTTCACAATTTAAAAAAATGGCATCTTCAAAGTGGTAGGCATGTTGTGTAAATCAAATGATACAAACCCCACAAAAATCCATTTAAATTACAGGTTATAAGGCAACAAAATAGGAAAAATGCCAAGGGGGGTGAATACTTTCACAAGCCACTGTAGCCAAGTCTTGCTTGAAAATATTTGGCAGATTTAAATCAAAACTGTAACTCTGCCACACACAACATTTACTCTATTCTTGGTAAGAAACTCCAGTGTAGATTTGGCCTTGTTTTAGGTTATTATCCTGCTGAAAGGTGAATTAATCTCCCAGGCTTTCCTCCAGGATTTTGCCTGTATATAGGTCCTTTCCATTTCTTTTTTTATCCTGAAAATCTCCCCAGTCCTTAACGATTACAAGCATAGCCATAACATGATGCAGCCACCACTATGCTTGAAAATATGGAGAGTGGTGCTCCGTAATGTGTTGTATTGGATTTGCCCCAAAACACTTTGTATTCAGGACAATGAATTGCTTTGCCACATTTTTTGCAGTATTACTTTAGTGCCTTGTTGCAAACAGGATGTATGTTTTGGAATATTTTTATTCTGTACAAGCTTCCTTCTTTTCACTCTGTCAATTAGGTTAATATTGTGGTGTAACTATAATGTTGTTGAACCATCAACAGTTTTATCCTATCAGTCATTCTCACTATTTTAAACCACTTAAATGTAACTAAACCAAATCAAAAATGTAATCTGCATAATCCCCAAAAGCTATTTTTTTATCATGAGAGGGCCATAAACAATAGCTAGTAATGCTGCATACTCCAAGAAAGCTTAAAATCTCACCTTTCTGATAAAATATTTATAAATTGCTGAGATGTAGTCACTTTTGAGGACACAAGCTCAAGTACACAGTACAAATATGATACAAATATGAAATATTTGATATTTTGTATTTCCTGTTCAGCACACTGTATGAATAAGGCTTGAAAGTATTTACAGTGCATTTGGAAAGTATTCAGACCCCTTGACTTTTTCCACATTTTGTTTTGTTACAGCCTTATTCTAAAATTGATTTTAAAAAATCTTACAAATGTATTCAAAATAAATAACTGAAATATAACATGTACATAAGTACTACGACCCTTTACTCAGTACTTTGTTGAAGCACATTTGGCAGCGACTACAGCCTTGACTCTTCTTGGGTATGACGCTACAAGCTTGGCACACCTGTATTTTGGGAGTTTCTCCTATTCTTCTCTGCAGATCCTCTCAAGCTCTGTCAGGTTGGATGGGGAGCGTCACTGCACAGCTATTTTCAGGTCTCTCCAGAGATGTTAAATTGTGTTCAAGTCTGGGCTCTGGCTGGGCCACTCAAGGACATTCAGAGGCTTGTCCCGAAGCCACTCCTTCGTTGTCTTGGCTGTGTGCTTAGGGTCGTTGTCCTATTGGAAGATGAACCTTCACCCCAGTCTGAGGTCCTGAGCGAACTGGAGCAGGTTTTCATCAAGAATCTCTCTGTACTTTGCTCTATTCATCTTTCCCTCAATCCTGACTAGTCTCCCAGTCCCTGCCGCTGAAAAACATCCCACAGCATGATACTGCCACCACCATGCTTCACCGTAGGGATGGTGCAAGGTTTCTTCCAGATGTGACACTTGGCATTCAGGCCATAGAGTTAAATCTTGGTTTCATCAAAACAAAGAATCTTGTTTCTCAGGGTCTGAAAGTCTTTAGGTGCCTTTTGGAAACTCCAAGCGAGCTGTCATGTGCCTTTTACTGGGGAGTGGCTTCCGTCTACCATAAAGGCCTGATTGGTGGAGTGCTGCAGAGATGGTTGTGTTTCTGGAAGGTTCCTCCATCTCCACAGAGGAACTCTGGAGCTCTGTCAGAGTGACCATTGCGTTCTTGGTCACCTCCCTGACCAAGGCCCTTCTCCCCCGATTGCTTAGTTTGGTCGGGTAGCCAGCTCTATGAAGAGTCTTGGTGGTTCCAAACTTCTTCCATTTAAGAATGAGGGAGTCCACTGTGTTATTGGGGACATTCAATGCTGCAGAAAGGTTTTGGTACCCTTCCCCAGATCTGTGCCTTGAAACAGTCCTGTTTCTGTGCTCTACGGGCAAATCCTTCAACCTCATGGCTTGGTTTTTGCTCTGACATGCTCTGTCAACTGTGGGACCTTATATAGACAGGTGTGCGCCTTTCCAAATCATGTCCAATCAATTGAATTTGCAACAGGGGGACTCCAATCAAGTTGCATAAACATCTCAAGGATGATCAATGGGAACAGGATGCAGCTGAGCTCAATTTCGAGTCTCATAGCAAAAGATCAGAATTATACGTTTTTATTTTTGCAAACATATCAACCTGTTTTCGCTTTCTCATTTTGGGGTATTGTGTGTAGACTGATGAGGAATAAAATGTATTTGATTCATTTTAGAATAAGGCTGTAAATAAATACAAAAATGGGAAAAAGTCAAGGGGTCTGAATACTTTCCAAATGCACTGTATGTGCTTTTTTAAATATACCATAATCATATTCTAAGTAAAATTAATAACTATAAGATTTCACCTTCCTTATAACTGTAAAATACATACTGTATTTGTATGTTTAGTGTTAGAGAAAATGTCCATATTTTCTAAAGGGTTCTCTTGATCAAAACGTCTGCCCCCATCGCTGTGAATATCTCACAGAGCTCAAGCTTGGATTCCTGAACTCGTCAGGAACTCGCCTTTCATTTCATATTAATATTGTCCGTCTATGACAAACAGAACGTGTGTTTTGTTTAAAATCCATGAATTATTTTAGATGAATGCCTATAAATCATTCTGAATGTGTTACGGTGATGAAACCACTCTCTCCTGCTGCGCTACAACGTAAGGATTACAGGCATGTGCTTTGTCAATGTGATGTAAGCCAGGAGTTGATGGAAAGTCTGAATATTGAATTAAATGGTAGGAGGGACATCCCAGCTTTCGAATTTCACATCCTATGTCACACAGGCTCAGAAAATATACTACTGTGTCTGTGGAAACCAGGGCTATAGCTTAATGCAATATCTACAGTGTCATCAAATCGATTTTTAAACACATCTATGCGTTGTCACTAACGTCGCCTCATGGTGAATCCCTTAGCAGTTTTCTTACTCTCCGGCAACTGAGTTAGAAAGGACGCCGGTGTCTGTATTGTGACTGGGTGTATTGATACACCATCCAAAGTGTAATTAATAATTTCATCATGCTCAAAGAAATATTGAATGTTTGCTTTTGTTATTTTTACCCTTCTGCCAATAGGTGCCCTTCTTTTTGAGGCAATGGAAAACCTCTGAAAAGTTGAGCAAACAAAAAAATGCCGTGGAACCAGTCACTTACAGTTGAAGTCGGAAGTCTACATACACCTTAGCCAAATACATTTAAACTCAGTTTTTCACAATTCCTGACCGTTAATCGTAGTAAAAATTCCCTGTCTTAGGTCAGTTAGGATCACAACTTTATTTTAAGAATGTGAAATGTCAGAATAATAGTAGAGAATTATTTATTTCAGCTTTTATTTCTTTCATCACATTCCCAGTGGGTCAGAAGTTTACATACAGTATTTGGTAGCATTGCCTTTAAATTGTTTAACTTGGGTCAAACGTTCCGGGTAGCCTTTCACAAGCTTCCCACAATAAGTTGGGTGAATTTTGGCCCATTCCTCCTGACAGAGCTGGTGTAACTGAGTCAGGTTTGTAGGCCTCCTTGCTCACACATGCTTTTTCAGTTCTGTCCACAAATGTTCTATGTGATTGAGGTCAGGGCTTTGTGATGGCCACTCCAATACCTTGACTTTGTTGTCCTTAAGCCATTTTGCCACAACTTTGGAAGCTTGCTTGGGGTCATTGTCCATTTGGAAGACCCATTTGCGACCAAGCTTTAACTTCCTGACTGATGTCTTGAGATGTTGCTTCCACATAATTTCCCTTCCTCATGATGCCATCTATTTTGTGGAGTGCACCAGTCCCTCCTGCAGCAAAGCACCCCCACAACATGATGCTGCCACCCCCGTGCTTCACGGTTGGGAGGGTGTTCTTCGGCATGCAAGCCTCCCCCTTTTTACTCCAAACATAACGATGGTCATTATGTCCAAACAGTTCTATTTTTGTTTCCTCAGACCAGAGGACATTTATCCAAAAAGTATGATCTTTGTCCCCATGTGCAGTTGCAAACCGTAGTGGAGCAGTGGCTTTTGGAGCAGTGGCTTCTTCCTTGCTGAGTGGCCTTTCAGGTTATGTCGATATAGGACTCGTTTTACTGTGGATATAGATACTTTTGTACCTGTTTCCTCCAGGATCTTCACAAGGTCCTTTGCTGTTGTTCTGGGATTGATTTGCACTTTTTGCACCAAAGTACATTCATCTCTAGGAGACCGAACACGTCTCCTCCCTGAGCGGTATGACGGCTGCGTGGTCCCATGGTGTTTATACTTGCGTACTATTGTTTGTACAGATGAACGTAGTACCTTCAGGCGTTTTGAAATTGCCCCCAAGGATGAACCAGACTTGTGGAGGTCTACAATTATTTTTCGGAGGTCTTGGCTGATTTCTTTAGATTTTCCCATGATGTCAAGCAAAGAGGCACTGAGTTTGAAGGTAGGCCTTGAAATACATCCACAGGTACACCTCCAATTGACTCAAATTATGTCAGTTAGCCTATCAGAAGCTTCCAAAGACATGACCAAATTTTCTGGAATTTTCCAAGCTGTTTAACTTCTTAGGGAGCGGCAGCTGAGGTGTCGGTTTTGGAGAGTCTGGCGTGCCCAAAGTAATTTTGAATTTGGCGCCTCACATTTCACCGGGTAGTGTCGGGAGTGGGGCTAGCGCCCCACCACTCCGTAAGTAGTTAAAGGCAGAGTCAACTTAGTGTATGTAAACTTCTGACACAGTGGAATTGTGATACAGTGAATAATCTGTCTGTAAACAATTGTTGGAAATATTACTTGTGTCATGCATGAAGTAGATGTCCTAACCGACTTGCCAAAACTATAGTTTGTTAACAAGAAATGTGTGGAGTGGTTGAAAAACTAACCTAAGTGTATGTAAACTTCCAACTTCAACTGTAATAATTATTAGTTGAAACAACTACATTTTATTACAGTGCAGCCTTCCCCAACACCAACATCATACACGCCTGGAGAAGGGTGCCGCACACACAGATAGAAAGACACCACACACACACCTGAGAAAAACAGCCTCACACACCTCAAACAGGTTGACCCAGATAGGTCAGGGACATCCAGGTATATCAGGTTGTATGGTTATCAAAAATAGGTAGTAAGCTTATAATTTGATACAAACAATCCTTTCGTTCACACACTAATGTATCCACACGCACGCACACACAAACAAGAATCTTGAATGAAATCGGGGCAACAGCATTTCATGGCTCTCGCCCACGAGAAACTGTAGGATATCCACTCCCGTAGCCAGGGGATTTTGTATACCAGAAATTATTTATTTTACTTATGTAAAATGTTATTGTTCTCAGATGTTTTATTAATAGATTTTAGATTTCTTTGCTAAATGCTATATATCAATTGTTTAGCTGGAATGGAATGTTCATATCCTGTATATTTGACTGATCTGTGGTTGTCTCACCTAGCTATCTTAAGATGAATGCACTTTGTTGATAAACCTAGCAGTACTACTTATTTCTGTAAAAGTGAGGCGGATATATACTGTAGTGTTATGCATAAAAACATAATTATTTGTCTCTCTAAAATGAAACCCTCAAGTGATAGATTTGAACCAAATACATGTCTGTCATTGAACAACCCCATGTCGTGGTTAGATAGTGAAAAAACACACCAATATCTCTTCTCTTTCATAAGTTCTTTAAACAATAAAATCTAATATACCAACATTTAAAAAAAAATATATATATATATATAGATATAGATTCCTATGAAGTAAACCTCACGAAGCGGCCCCTTTAGAACTTCCCCTTTTTCCGCTCAATTACAGTACTATTCTTAACACAATCACTATGAATTATCCTTGCCATTACCAATTCTTCTACTAGTCACTATACTGTATTACTATTACATCTGCTACTGCATACTGTACACTGAGTGTACAAGACATTAGGAACACCTTCCTAATATTGAGTTGCACCCCCCTTTGCCCTCAGAACAGCCTCAATTCGTCGGGGCATGGACTCTACAGGGTGTCGAAAGCGTTCCACAGGGATGCTGGCCCATGTTGACTCCAGTGCTTTCCACAATTGTGTCAAGTTGGGTGGTGGACCATTCTTGATTCACATGGGAAACTGTTGAGCATGAAAACCCCTGTAGCGTTGCAGTTCTTCACACAAACCGGTCCACCTGGCACCCTCTACCATACCCTGTTCAAAGGCACTTATATTTTTTGTCTCGCCCAAATACCCTCTGAATGGCTCACATACACAATCCATGTCTCAATTTTCTCAAGGTTTAAAAATCCTTCTTTAACCTGTCTCCTCCCCTTCATCTACACTGATTGAAGTGTATTTAACAAGTGACATCAATAAAGGACCATAGCTTTCACCTGGATACACTTGGTCAGTCTATGTCATAGAAAGAGCAGGTGTTCATAATGTTTTGTATATTTAGTGTATAATGCTATTTACTGTATGTTTGGGTTATGTTGTTTGTAGGTTGTGCAGAGGCAGAGTTGAAAGAGTTCAGTCCCCACTACAGGACACAGTACTCTGTGGTCTTCTTCTCCCAAGTCCAGGATGAGCTGGAGCAGCCAAAAGAGAAAATAAAACAGCTCCTCAAACAGAGGGTAAGGAGTGTGTGTGTGTGTGTGTGTGTGCGTATGTGTTTAATGGATCTCTCCATTGATTACCGCTGAGGACATGGTATCATGACATAATCTCTGTGTTGATCCAGGATCCTCCGGAGGCGGGGGAGGTGCTGTATGAGGAACAAGTCCTCCATTTTGAAGCAACTAGGAAGTGGGAAGAGAGGTACGTGGTGGTGCGTGCCAACTACTGTCTGGAGTGCCACAACAGCTTTGAGGTGAGCAGGACACTCTTATGACTATTTTTAACAGCCATAAGGAGGACATAGTCATTGGGGAGCCATTTTGTCTGAATAGGTGAATGAATAATCAGCATAAGAAAAATGTATACAGTATTTGAGCTAAATAAATAACAGAAATTGAAATAGCCCTCCTTTCTTCCAGACCTTTGTGAAGGGTGTGCCTCCGCGCCACAAGCTGCTGCCAACAGGGGGCACAGTGCTCACAACAGAGGAGAAATACATGGCCATGGTGGACAAATGCTTCCCTGTTTCTGACACCAACAGTGAGTATATCATGTAATAGGATGTCCGTTTTGGGCATCCATACTTTTGTAGGACATGCACAGATTCAGTTAGGTAAAGGAAGCAAACTAGCAATGTTGAAACTGACTACCTATGCTGTGCCTCCTTATAAATATATATATATACAGTACCAATCAAAAGTTTGAACACACCTACTCATTCAAGGGTTATTCTTTATTTGTACTATGTTCTACATTGTAGAATAATAGTGAAGACATCAAAACTATGAAATAACACATATGGAATCATGTAGTAACCAAAAAAGTGTTAAACAAATCAAAATGTATTTTATATTTGATATTCTTCAAAGTAGCCACCCTTTGCATTGATGAGCTTTGCACAATCTTGGCATTCTCTCAACCAGCTTCATGAGGTAGTCACCTGAAATGCATTTCAATTAAAAGGTGTGCCTTGTTAAAAGTAAATTTGTGGAATTTCTTTCCTTCTTAATGCGTTTGAGCCAATCAGTTGCGTTGTGACATGGTAGGGGTTTGGTAAAATACCAAGTCTATATTATGGAAAGAACAGCTCAAACAAGCAAAGAGAAATGACAGTCCATCTTTACTTAATGACATGAAGGTCAGTCAATACGGACAACTTCAAGAACTTTGAAAGTTTCTTCAAGTGCAGTCACAAAAACCATCAAGCACTATGATGAAACTGGCTATCATGAGGACCGCCACAGGAAAGGAAGAACCAGAGTTACCTCTGCTGCAGAGGATAAGTTCATTAGAGTTACCAGCCTCAGAAATGGTCAATTAACTGCACCTCAGATTGCAGCCCAAATAAATGGTTCCCAGAGTTCAAGTAACAGACACATCTCAACATCAACTGTTCAGAGGAGACTGTGTGAATCAGGCCTTCATTGTCGAAATTGCTGCAAAGAACCCACTACTAAAGGACACCAATAAGAAGAAGAGACTTGCTTGGGCCAAGAAACAAGAGCAATGGACATTAGACCGGTGGAAATCTGTCCTTTGGTCTGATGAGTACAAATTTGAGATTTTTGGTTCCAACCGCTGTGTCTTTGTGAGACGTAGAGTAGGTGAACGGATGATCTCCGCATGTGTGGTTCCCACCGTGGAGCATGGAGGAGGAGATGTTATGGTGTTGGGATGCTTTGCTGGTAACACTGTTAGTGATTTATTTAGAATTCAAGGCACACTTGACGAGCATTGCTACCACAGCATTCTGCAGCAATACACCATCCCATCTGGTTTGCGCTTAGTGGGACTATCATTTGTTTTTCAACAGGACAATGACTCAAAACACACCTCCAGTCTGTGTAAGGGCTATTTGACCAAGAAGAAGAGTGATGGAGTGCTGCATCAGATGACCTGCATCGGATGATTGCGCAGACGGAGATGGCAGCATCGCGACTAGCTCTTAAGTAACTCTGCAGTATTTTGTTTGTTTACATCCAATTTCTTTACGTTATTAGCTCAGGAATTGTTTTGTGTTATTACATACAGCCGGGAAGAACTATTGGATATTAGAGCGGAGGTAACTCACCAGAACTTCCAGCATTACGACCAGGATTACGACTTCCCTGGAGCGGATCCTTTGTTTGCTCTCCCCAGAGCAATTTAACTTATTCCAGAGGCTGACCCAAAACAACACCGGCGGAGAAGAGGTACTCGAGGCGGTCTTCTGGTCCAACTTAGGAAGCGTGCACACCACCCACCGCTCCCGAGTATTTTACTCGCTAATGTCCAATCTCTGGATAATAAAATTGATGAGCTCAAGGCGAGAGTTGCTTTTCATAGAGACACTGCTTCCCGGAAACATGGCTCTCTCGAGATATACTGATCTACTCTGTAAAGCCAGTTGAATTCTCAGTACATCGCGCTGACAGGAACAAACATCTCTCCAGGAAGCAGAAGGGTGGAGGTATATGTTTAACAACTTATGGTGTAACTGTGATGACATATCAAATTTATTTATAAAGCCCCCCTTACATCAGCTGATGTCACAGAGTGCTGTACAGAAACCCAGCCTAAAACCCCAAACAGCAAGCAATGCAGGTGTAAAAGCACGGTGGCTAGGAAAAACTCCCTAAAAAGGCCAAAACCTAGGAAGAAACCTAGAGAGGAACCAGGCTGTGAGGGGTGGCCAGTCCTCTTCTGGCTGTGCCGGGTGCAGATTATAACAGAACATGGACAAGATTTTAAAATGTTCATAAAACAGGCAGAACAGTTGAAACTGGAGAAGCAGCACGGCCAGGTGGACTCGGGACATCAAGGAGTCATCAGGCCAGGTAGGCCTTGAGGAATGGTCCTAATGCTCAGAGAGAGAGAGAGAGAGAGAGAAAATTCGCACAGGACACCAGATAAAATAAATACTCCAGATATAACAGACGGACCCTAACCCCCCCGACACATAAACTACTGCAGCATAAATACTGGGGGCTGAGACAGGAGGGGTCGGGAGACACTGTGGCCCCGTCCGACGATACCCCCGGACAGGGCCAAACAGGCAGGATATAACCCCACCCACTCTGCCGAAGCACAGCCCCCACACCACTAGAGGGATATCTTCAACCACCAACTTACCATCCTGAGACAAGGCCGAGTACAGGAACTCAAGTCCAACCTAGAATATCTCACAATCAAATTATATATATATTTTTTTTTCCTTTATTTAACTAGGCAAGTCAGTTAAGAACAAATTCTTATTTTCAATGATGGCCTAGGAACACTGGGTTAACTGCCTTGTTCAGGGGCAGAACGACAGATTTTTACCTTGTCAGCTCAGGGATTCGATCTGCAAACGTTTCAGTTACTAGTCCAACACTCTAACCAAAACATATACCTCCACCCTTCTGCTTCCAGGAGAGATGTTTGTTCCTGTCGGTGCGATGTAGTGAGAATCCAACTGGCTTTACAGATTAGATCAGTATATCTCGAGAGAGCCATGTTTCCGTGAAGCAGAGTATGTTACAATCCCTGGTGTCTCTATGAAAAGCAACTCTCGCATTGAGCTCATCAATTTTATTATCCAGAGATTGGACATTAGCGAGTAAAATACTCGGGAGCAGTGGGTGGTGTGCACGCTTCCTAAGTTGGACCAGAAGACCGCCTCGAGTACCTCTTCTCCGCCGGTGTTGTTTTGGGTCAGCCTCTGGAATAAGTTAAATTGCTCTGGGGAGAGCAAACAAAGGATCCGCTCCAGGGAAGTCGTAATCCTGGTCGTAATGCTGGAAGTTCTGGTGAGTTACCTCCGCTCTAATATCCAATAGTTCTTCCCGGCTGTATGTAATAACACAAAACAATTCCTGAGCTAATAACGTAAAGAAATTGGATGTAAACAAACAAAATACTGCAGAGTTACTTAAGAGCTAGTCGCGATGCTGCCATCTCCGTCTGCGCCATCATCCGATGCAGGTCATCTGATGCAGCACTCCATCACTCTTCTTCTTGGTCAAATAGCCCTTACACAGACTGGAGGTGTGTTTTGAGTCATTGTCCTGTTGAAAAACAAATGATAGTCCCAATAAGCGCAAACTAGATGGGATGGTGTATCGCTGCAGAATGCTGTGGTAGCCATGCTCGTCAAGTGTGCCTTGAATTCTAAATAAATCACTGACAGTGTCACCAGCAAAGCACCCCAACACCATAACACCACCTCCATGCTTCACGGTGGGAACCACACATGCGGAGATCATCTGTTCACCTACTCTGCGTCTCACAAAGACACAGCGGTTGGAACCAAAAATCTCAAATTTGTACAGATTTCCACCGGTCTAATGTCCATTGCCCTTGTTTCTTGGCCCAAGCAAGTCTTTTTTTCTTATTGGTGTCCTTTAGTAGGGGTTTCTTTCCATCAATTTCAACAATGAAGGCCTGATTCACACAGTCTCCTCTGAACAGTTGATGTTGATGTGTCTGTTACTTGAACTCTGTGAAGCATTTATTTGGGTTGCAATCTGAGGTGCAGTTAATTGATGATTTCTGAGGCTGGTAACTCTAATAAATGTATCCTCTGCAGCAGAGGTAACTCTGGTTCTTCCTTTCCTGTGGCGGTCCTCATGATAGTCAGTTTCATCATCATGATAGTTTTTGCGACTGGCCTTGAAGAAACTTTAAAAGTTCTTGAAGTTTTCCGTATTGACTGACCTTCATGTCATAAAGTAATGATGGACTGTCATTTCCCTTTGCTTATTTGAGCTGTTCTTGCCATAATATGGACTTGGTATTTTACCAAATAGGGCAATCTTCTGTATACCAACCCCTACCTTGCCACAACACAACTGATTGGCTCAAACGCATTAAGAAGGAAAGAAATTCCACAAATTAACTTTTAAGAAGGCACACCAGTTAATTGAAATGCATTCCCGATGACTACCTCATGAAACTGGTTGAGAGAATGCCAAGAGTGCGCAAAGCTGTCATCAAGACAAAGGGTGGCTACTTTGAAGAATCTCAAATTTTAAAATATATTTTGATTTGTTTAACACTTTTGTGGTTACTACGTGATTCCATATGTGTTATTTCATAGTTTTGATGTCTTCACTATTATTCTACAATGTAGAAAATAGTAAAATAAAGAAAAACCCTTGAATGAGTAGGTGGGTGAGTGTGAGTATGAATGTGTATGGCTTAAGTTACACGCCCTCTCTGTTGCTACACAACATTGTGCACTCACAGTGGCAATCCCTTTCTCGCAGACAGTCTCTATGTAGGGTTTGCTTGGTTTCCTACTTGTCTAGTGAAATGTCAATGCAAATACCCTTTAAACAAACATTCTGGCCTAAAACCTGTTCAAACCTGCCTACAGGGACACAGAAGTGCAGGGAATCCAGTCTTTATATCCGGACTGATAATACCATTCCATCCACTGAGCACTGATACATGCTGTGTCTCTCTGTTGGCAGATTCTTTCATTTTGTTTCTGTTGCCATTCCGAACACTTATTTTGAAAGTTGCCAAATTTCAGTCAAATACTTTGTTGTTCCCAACTCCCACCTCAACTGCTTTTAGATGTGTAGAGAACACAGTGAGTGGGTGTTTGTTTTTTAGTCCTTGCTACTCTGGGAGAAGCAGCATTACCTTTCCTATTACAGACGGTCACAAATGCAGATAAAGGCTGTTGTTTTTATCACATTTGATCATATGTTTTCTCATGAGAGATAAATACTACCTTAAAATAGATACTTGCTCATCAAATGTTTCGTCCTTTGGAATAGCCAGTGTGTTCCTCTAGAAAAACCAGGCAGGCAGGCTGGTGTGCGTGTGTGTGTGTGTGCTTGTGGTGTGGGTTTGGGTGTGTGTGTGTGGGTGTCGGTGTATGTGTCCCATAAGTTCAATGCTATGGCCCAGCATGATGTGTGTAATAGTAATAGCCAATGTGGTATGGCCAACATGGTGATGTGTGTGTGTTTCCATTGCAGATGTGAATGAAAAGTTTGCCCCTCCTATAATCGGCATGCCTGGACAGTTCCCTGTGTACCTCAGGCTTCCGTACCGTAGGGATTACTACTTCTGCTTCCGACAGGATGCTCGCCAAGCTGAATTTCTCTCCATCCTCTCTGACTGCATCCGCCACCAGAACCAAGGTAACTAACCAGCCAGAACGAATGGTTACCATGGTAGCAGGTTCACCACACCAGCACTGAGGCAAAGATGCATAGGCGTAACTTTAATAACATTTTCATGTAGGGTCTCCTGAGGGAGGAGAGCAGACACAAAGCTCAGTCAGAACTAAGCCCAGGGCTTTTGCTCCAATTCTCTACCGTTCACTCTGAAGTGTGCAGTCACTTACCCCCCTCTCTCATGTATGGGACATAGTGAACACTCCCTCTAGCCCATGTTTTCACCATGTTTTGTTAGTGTACACTTTGTGGAGACAAGTAGGCAATTGGAACACAGCCCAGATCTGACTTCCTTGTTAAAAGACAGAGAAGCATCACACATTTCTCTCTCTCTCTCTCTCTCTCTCTCTCTCTCTCTCTCTCTCTCTCTCTCTCTCTCTCTCTCTCTCTCTCTCTCTCTCTCAGACTTCCTAAAGAAGAAGACAGTTGAGGTGCAGGCCTTCCTCAAAGCAGTCCACCTCTACAGACAGGAGAAGGGCAGATATGACTCCTGGAAAATGCTGATTGGCAGTGACGTCAGGGTAGGTTGCTGGTTCTGCTTCTATGCTTAAAACACTCACATCAGCAGATACTGACTCCATTTATACTCTTTCTCTCTCTTTGTGTGTTTGTGTGTATAGGTACTGGCCAACCTGGTTATGGAGGAGCTGTTGCCCTCTTTGGAGAAGGACATGCTGCCTCATCTAAAAGCCAGGAAGACCGAGAGGAAGAGAGTGTGGTTTGCTGTGAGTCACGCTACCAATACTAAAGTATGATGATAATGATGTGTGTGTGTGTATATTTCCTTAAACCCTAACCCCTCTCGATTCTGCACCACAGACAGTAGAAGCGGCCTATATCCTGGTGCAGGAGCGTCTATTTGAGGGTATGTCTGCTCTGAAGGAGGAGTGTAGGAAGGCAGCTCACCAGCAGGAGGTACTGATACGCTCTGATATGGACCAGATCCTCAACTCCAAGGCCTACCTGGAGGGAAAACTACGAGGTACCGACTAACCCTGGAGAGAGAATCAATCCAAAATTTGCCCCCATACTATACTCGTATACGGGTAGGGGTTAGGGGTTAATTTAGAAATCAGCAAGAGAGTTAGGGCTATGCAGCTCTCAGTCGCTACAAGACAAACAGGCTGTACAAATGCAATCTGTTACTTGTAATTTGTCACGTGATACTGTTTTACATGAATGCATCCATATGAGCGTGAACATGGCAGGCATGTATTTGTGGGCACGTGTGTGTGTGTGTGTGTGTGTGTGTGTGTGTGTTTGTGGGGACCAGAAGCCCCCACAAGAATAGTAAACAAACATTTTGTTAGTCCCCACAAGGTCAAATGCTATTTCTAGGGGGGTTAAGGTTAGAATTAGTGTTAGAATTAGGTTTAGGGCTAGGATTAGGAGCTAGGGTTAGTTTTAGGGTTAGGAGCTAGGGTTAGGTTTAGGGTTAACATTAGGTTTTCGGAATAAGGTTAGGGGTTAAGGAAAATAGGATTTTGAATGGGACAGAATTGTGTGTCCCCACAAGGTTAGTTATACAAGACTGTGTGTGTGTGCGCACATGTTCGTGCATGGGTGCTTGCGTTTGCGTAAGTGTGAGATTGTGTGTGTCTTATTTTAGGGGGCTGGGTAGACCTGTTGGTGATCCAGCAGGGCTTAGGTCAGGGTGTGGTATTGGGGCGTTGGTGTACATTATTCTTTTGTTCTATTCAGTGTTGTTGACCCTGATACCTAGCTAACTCCCTGTGAGAGTGAATGTCTCTGTGGGGACAGTAAATGCCACCCAGCAGATTTGATGACTGTACACTGGACTTAGAATATTCATGCCCAGGCAGTTTACACACAAGCCATGCCAATACCCTCCATTCAACAACTTACAATTATCCATCTAGGCAGCAGCACTTAAGATAACTTGTTTTATATGACTTAAACCCTGTTTTTATTGCATTAATGGAACAGGAGCACAATATATTAAATCCAGATAGAGCTTAAACTGTGATTCAATGTACAGTACTGTATCTTGCTCTATTGACCAAGCCCTAGCTTGTGGTCTGATGCATGAATCTACGAATGTATCTGTCCTCCTGTAGCCAGTTTATCAGAGCAGCCAATGAATGTATCTGTCCTCCTGTAGCTAGTGTATTGGAGCCAGCAGAGAAGTTCTGTTCGGAGGGCGTGCAGCCCTACCTGGCCTCCATACTGGAGGAGCTGATGGGACCAATCAGCTCAGGGTTCCAGGAAGCACGGCTCCTGAGTGACAGGCAGATGGACCACCTGTGTCAAGACTTCCAGGAGGGCGGGGTTACCAATGAACTCAAGCAGGTGCAAACTTCCTCTTCTTCTCATAAACAGCCCTGTCTGAGCTATCGTTTACTCAAACTATTGACCCCCACTTTGTCTGTTGATCCCGCTTGCTCTTTCTTCTCACCTTTTCCCTCTCTCCCTCACCCCTTTTTTCTTTTTCTCATCTATTCCATTTTTATCAAACTCCATCACCCGTTCTCCCTTTCTGTTTCTTTCTTTTTCATCACCCTTCCTCTCATCCCCATCTTCCTCTCTCCAGGCCCTAGCTAAACTGAGTAGGCCCAATCTGTTGAGATGTTACCAGAGGATCAACTCTCTCCACGACCAGCTGCACGACCTGCAGGAACTCTTTGGCTTCTCCAACATCAGCAGCCTGGTCCACAGCACCCAGATAGACCTACAGCAGGTAAACATTACGCATACACCAAGTGACTTACTAAGATTTTCCACACTTTAATATTCATCAGACAGTCTCAGTTGTTGTGAATCCGACAGACCGTGATGACCTGTTGGTGGTGATGAATAATAATAGCTACAGTACCAGTCAAACATTTTTGACCAAGAAGAAGAGGGATAGAGTGAGGCAGATGACCTGGCCTCTACAATCACCTGAAAAAGGGGCCAGAGGGCGGGCTGCCTTCTGAGAATTCGTAGGTGATCGAATAAACCCCCACTTCCTTCCATTCTGCTAGCAAACATGCAATCTTTGGAGAATAAAATCGATGACCTACGCGGAAGATTAAACTACCAACGGGACATTAAAAACTGTAATATCTTATGCTTCATGGAGTCATGGCTGAACGACGACACTATCAACATAAAGCTGGCTGGTTATCCTGTTCGGGCTCGGGGGCAGTGTTCGGACGTTCTGAGAGTCTGGCATGCCCAAAGTAAACTGCCTGTTACTCAGGCCTAGAAGCTAGGATATGCATATAATTGGTAGATTTGGATAGAACACTCTGAAGTTTCTAAAACTGTTAAAATAATGTCTGTGAGTATAACAGAACTGATATAGCAGGCGAAAACCTGAGGAAAATCCATCCAGGAAATGGCTTTTTTCAGCTCACTGACTTTTCCCATTCTTTGCTATATAGTACACTGAATGGAATAGCTCCCAGATTGCAGTACCTATGGCTTCCACTAGATGTTAACAGTCTTCAGACAAGGTTTCAGACTTTTATTTTGAAAAACCAACGAGTAATAGTTGTTTATCCATCGGGAGCTCTATGGAAAAAGCAGTCTCATTGCGCGCGTGAACAGGGGCGCGCTCGGCATTCTTTTCCTTTTCTATTGAACATAGTTCTCTCCGTATGAAATATTATAGTTTATTTAGATATTAGAGTACCTGAGGATTAATTAGAAACATTGTTTGAGTTGTTTGGACAAACTTTACCAGAAACTTTTGGAACTTCTTTGTCTGCATGCTGAAGGGGTGGATTACTGAACTCAATAATGCCTAATAAACTGACTTTTTGGGGATATAAAGAAGGACTTTATCAAACAAAATGACCATTCTTTGTGTTCCTGGGACCCTTATGATTGCAACCAAAGGAAGATCTTCAAAGGTAAGTGATTTATTTGATCACTTTTTGTGATTTTGTGACGCCTGTGCTTGTTTGAAAAATATGCTGTTGTGGGGCGCTGTCCTCAGATAATCGAATGCTATGCTTTTGCCGTAAAGCCTTTTTGAAATTTGACAATGCGGTTAGATTGCCAAGATTCTAAGCTTTTGAATGCTGTAACACACTTGTATTTTCATGAATGTTTAATATTACGATTTTTGTATTTTGAATTTGGCGCTCTGCAATTTCACCGGATGTTGTCGTGGTGTCCCGCTAGCAGTCCGTGCGCACTCGTGCGCCCTAAGAGGTTATACTCTGTGCCGGCAGGATAGAACAGCAGCGTCTGGTAAGACAAGGGGCGGCGGACTATGTATTTTTGTAAATAACAGCTGGTGCACGATATCTAAGGAAGTCTCGAGCTATTGCTCGCCTGAGGTAGAGTATCTCATGATAACCTGTAGACCACACTATCTACCTAGAGTTTTCTCTGTATTTTTCGTAGTTGTTTACATACCACTACAGACTGAGGCTGGCACTAAGACAGCATTGAATGAGCTGTATTCTGCCATAAGAAAACACTCACCCAGAGGCGGCGCTCCTAGTAGCTGGGGACTTTAATGCAGGGAAACTTAAATCTGTTTTACCAAATTTCTATCAGCATGTTAAATGTGCAACCAGAGGGAAAAAAACTCTGGGCCACCTTTACTCCACACACAGAGACACATACAAAGCTCTCTCTCACCCTCCATTTGGCAAATCTGACCAAAGTTCTGTCCTCCTGATTCCTGCTTACAAGCAAATATCAAAGAAGGAAGCACCAGTGACTAGATCAATAAAAAAGTGGTCAGATGAAGCAGATGCTAAGCTACAGGACTGTTTTGCTAGCACAGACTGGAATATGTTCCGGGATTCCTCCGATGGCATTGAGGAGTACACCACATCAGTCATTGGCTTCATCAATAAGTGCATTGATGACGTCGTCCACACAGTCCACACAGTTTATTTCAGCTTTTATTTATTTTATCACATTCCCAGTGGGTCAGAAGTTTACATACACTCAATTAGTATTTGGTAGCATTGCCTTTAAATTGTTTAACTTGGGTCAAACGTTTCGGGTAGCCTTTCACAAGCTTCCCACAATAAGTTGGGTGAAATTTGGCCCATTCCTCCTGACAGAGGTGGTGTAACTGAGTCAGGATTGTAGGCCTCCTTGCTCGCACACGCTTTTTCAGTTCTGCCCACAAATGTTCTATAGGGTTGAGGTCAGGGCTTTGTGATGGCCACTCCAATACCTTGACTTTGTTGTCCTTAAGCTTGGGGTCATTGTCCATTTGGAAGACCCATTTGCGACCAAGCTTTAACCTCTTAAGGAGCAGCAAGGTGCGATAAATAACAGTCATCACATTAATGACACATCACGACACTTCCTAAATGACTACCAATCTGTAGCACTCACATCTGTAGCCATGAAGTGCTTTGAAAGGCTGGTCATGGCTCACATCAACAGCATTATCCCAGAAACCCTAGACCCACTCCAATTTGCACCTATTATGTTTAACCTCTTGGGGAGTGGTGGGGCGCTAGCGTCCCAATCCCGACACTACCAGGTGAAATGCAAGGCGCCAAATTCAAAATCCAAAAGTTGAATTATTAAACATGCATCAATATTTCATAGTCATCAAAAGCTCTGCTTCTTGGCAATATCACAGTGTTGTCAGATTTCAAAAAGGCTTTACGGCGAAAGCACCACATTTGATTGTTTGAGGGTAGCACCTAACATATTTTTGCCATTACCATGAATTCATCAGCCTTCACGGTTCACACAAAACACATTTCACAGCGAAAACAAATCAATTACCTGTTGAAGAACTTCTGCTGATGGCTTCCCAAGTGTCCAACGAAGACAATCCATGGTTCTTTTGTTAGAAAAAGTAATATTATATCCATAAATCTGTTTGGTTCGCGTGTTATAATCAGAAACTACAGCCTCCACTCGTCCATTGAAACGTGAAGAGAACTCGTTCAACTTATACCTATAAACTTGTCCAAGAACAATGAAACATCCTTTTAAATGTATCCTTAGGAACACTTTTATGTAGAAATAGCATAATATTTCAACCGGAATATAAACTGGGCGATAAGAAAGTAAAAAAGCACAGAGCGCGCCTGGCGAGAGCGTGCGTCCTCTTCTATTGACATCTCTGGGGACACTTCCTGATTCCTCTTCTTCTCTGCTCTAATAGCATCTAAAAAAAATCTGAACAGTGTCTTGAGACTGTTGACATCCAGAGGAAGCGATAGGTACTGCATTCATATGCCCTTATAAGGGCATTTTCATAAGGGAGGTGTTCCAAATGAGCAATGTGTCAAAACCACTTTTTCCAGGACAGAAATTCCTCGGGGTTTCGCCTGCCATATCCGTTCTGTTTTACTCACAGACAAATTGTTAACACTTTTAGAAACTTCAGAGTGTTACCTATCCAATGGTACTAAATATGTGCATATCCTATTTTCTGGGCCTGAATGGGAGGCATTTTACTTTGGGCACGCCAGGGTCTCCAAAACGGTCACCTCATGCGCTGCTCCCAAAGAAGTTAACTTCCTGACTGATGTCTTGAGATGTTGCTTCAATATATCCACATAATTTCCCTTCCTCATGATGCCATCTATTTTGTGAAGTGCACCAGGCACTCCTGCAGCAAAGCACCCCCACAACATGATGCTGCCACCCCCGTGCTTCACGGTTGGAATGGTGTTCTTTGGCTTGCAAGCCTCCCCCTTTTTCCTCCAAACATTACGATGGTCATTATGGCCAAACAGTTCTATTTTTCTTTCATCAGACCAGAGCACATTTCTCTAAAAAGTACGATCTTTGTCCCCATGTGCAGTTGCAAACCGTAGTCTGGATTTTTTTATGGTGGTTTTGGAGCAGTGGCTTCTTCCTTGCTGAGTGGCTTTTCAGGTTATGTCGATATAGGACTCGTTTTACTGTGGATATAGATACTTTTGTACCTGTTTCCTCCAGCATCTTCACAAGGTCCTTTGCTGTTGTTCTGGGATTGATTTGCACTTTTCGCACCAAAGTACATTCATCTCTAGGAGACAGAACACGTCTCCTTCCTGAGCAGTATGACGGCTGCGTGGTCCCATGGTGTTTATACTTGTGTACTATTGTTTGTACAGATGAACGTGGTACCTTCATGCGTTTTGAAATTGCTCCGAAGGATGAACCAGACTTGTGGAGGTCTACAATTCTTTTTCTGAGGTCTTGGCTGATTTCTTTTTATTTTCCCATGATGCCGAGCAAAGAGGCACTGAGTTTGAAGGTAGGCCTTGAAATACATCCACAGGTACACCTACAATTGACTCAAATTATGTCAATTAGCCGAAGCTTCTAAAGCCATGACATCATTTTATGGAATTTTCCAAGCAGTTTAAAGGCACAGTCAACTTAGTGTATGTAAACTTCTGACCCACTCGAATTGTGATACAGAGAATTATAAGTGAAATATTCTGTCTGTAAACCATTGTTGGAAAAATGACTTGTCATGCACAAAGAAGATGTCCTAACCGACTTGCCAAAACTATAGTTAGTTAACAATGTGTGGAAGGGTTGAAAAACAAGTTAATGACTCCAACCTAAGTGGAGTCTACATACCCCAACCAGAAGCCATGGTTTACAGGCAACATCCGCACTGAGCTAATGCTAGAGCTGCCACTTTCAAGGAGTGGGACTCTAACCCGGAAGTGTCGTGGAAAAAATTATCTTCAAATTATGACACTCAGAAGAAACTTGTGAATTCAATAAGACAAAAAAAAAAAGAGCTAAAAACCATGACTCCCACAATCCCAATTTATACCCTTACAGTATATGAGTACAACCCATATGTAAATGCAGTCACTCCTTCTTTTCTCTCAAGCCACCTATCATCTTTTGATCTGAGGTCTTGCTTGTTCACGCCCAGTAACGCCCCTATCTGTTCCAAGTTTAGATTATATGGTGGCATCCACTTCAATGTTATAACAATAATACATTTTATTGTGTACATATATTACTTGTGTTGACCATTCTGCTGTCATCTTTTAGACCTTAATGGATTAAATTAGTATTATATATCTACTTGATGTATCTCATGGTTCCAGTTGTACTGATCTCTGTATATGAAAATATCTTGTCTTTAACTCTCCTCACCACATTCTATCTTAGCAATTGCTTGCTGTCACTCACACCTGACAGCTGCTTGGGCTGTATTCGTAGCCCTGCAACCGCCCAAGCATTTAACCTAAATGTTCCTATACCTTATAAGTCCTTTTGTTTCTGTTCGCCTGTCTAATTTTACAGACCCTGTTACTTGACTCTATGTCTGACTTTTAACATATGTATTTACGGGTCTCAGCTTTGTACCCTTGTCACCTAGCCGAGACAACCTTTGGCATGTGTTCTGCTGAGGAGTGGTGCTTGTGTTATCTGATGCCCTGTTTTCTGGGAGTTCATATGGATAATTGTATAGTCTTTCCAAGTAATCAGAAAATGTACTTAGTATCATTAAAATATCTACAATAGAAGCTTATAAGAAATCCCGCTATGCCCTCCGACAAACCATCAAACAGGCAAAGCATCAATATAGGACTAAGATCGAATCATACTGCACGGCTCTGACGCTCGTCTGATGTGGCAGGGCTTGCAAACCATTACAGACTACAAAGGGAAGCACAGCCGAGAGCTGCCCAGTGACACGAGCCTACCAGACAAGCTAAACTACTTCTATGCTCGCTTCGAGGCAAATGACACTGAAACATGCATGAGAGCACCAGCTGTTCCGGAAGACTGTGATCACGCTCTCCGCAGCCGATGTGAGTAAGACCTTTAAACAGGTCAACATTCACAAGGCCGCAGGGCCAGATGGATTACCAGGACGTGTACTGTGAGCATGCGCTGACCAAATGGCAAGTGTCTTCACTGACATTTTAAACCTCTCCCTTTCCAAGTCTGTACTACCAACATGTTTTTATCAGACCACCATAGTGCCTGTGCCCAAGAACACTAAGGTAACCTTCCTAAATGACCACCGACCCTTAGCACTCATGTCTGTAGCCATGAAGTGCTTTGAAAGGCTGGTCATGGCTCACATCAGCATCATTATCCCAGAAAACCTAGACCCACTCCAATTTGCATACCGTCCCAACAGATCCACAGATGATACAATCTCTATTGCACTCCACACTGCCCTTTCCCACCTGGACAAAAGGAACACCTACGTGAGAATGATATTCATTGACTACAGCTCAACGTTCAACACCATAGTGCCCTTAAAGCTCATCAATAAGCTAAGGACCCTGGGACAAAACACCTCCCTCTGCAACTGGATCCTGGACTTCCTGACGGGCCGCCCCCAGGTGGTAAAGGTAGGTAACAACACATCTGCCACGCTGATCCTCAACACAGGGGCCCCTCAGGGGTGCGTGCTCAGTCCCCTCCTGTACTCCCTGTTCACTCATGACTGCACGGCCAGGCACGACTCCAACACCATCATTAAGTTTGCCAATGACACAATGGTGGTAGGCCTGATCACCGACAACGACGAGACACCCTATAGGGAGGAGGTCAGAGACCTGGCCATGTGGTGCCAGGACAACAATCTCTCCCTCAACATGATCAAGACAAAGGAGATGATTGTGGACTACAGGAAAAAGAGGACAGAGCACGCCCCCATTCTCATCGACGGGGATGCAGTGGAGCAGGTTGAGAGCTTCAAGTTCCTTGGTGTCCACATCACCAACAAATTAACATGGTCCAAGCACACCAAGACAGTTTTGAACACAAAACCTACCGCCCCTCTCTCTTTTACACCGCTACTACTCTCTGTTGTTATCATCTACGCATATTCACTGTACCGGTACCCCCTCTATATAGTCTCGCTATTGTTATTTTACTGCTGCTCTTTAATTACTTGTTACTTTTATTTCTTATTCTTTTACGTATTTGTTTAAACTGCATTGTTGGTTAGGGGCTCGTAAGTAAGCATTTAACTGTAAGGTCTACATCTGTTGTATTCGGCGCATGTATTCTGTGCATAGTGGCGGCAGGTAGCCTAGTCGTTAGAGCGGTGGGCAAGTAATCGAAAGGTTGCTAGATCAAATCCTGAGCTGACAAGGTAACAACCTGTCATTCTGCCCCTAAACAAGGCAGTTAACCCACTGTTCCTAGGCTGTCATTGTAAATAAGAATTTGTTCTTAACTGACTTGCCTGGTTAAATAACGTTTTTTAATTTAAATGTGACAAATAAAATTTGATTTGATTCCATATGTGTTATTTCATAGTTTTGATGTTTTCACTACATTCTACAATGTAGAAAATAGTAAAAATAAAGAAACTGAGTAGGTGTGTCCAAACTTCTGACTAGTACTGTATGCAGTGTGCTAGCTGTGTCATTGATTGATGAGCTCCTGGTTAATTCCTCCATGTCCTGTGTTCAGCTTGTGGAGAATGCAGCGTACACGTTTCATCTGCTGCTCTACAAGGACATAGAGGAAAACCCAGGCAACGCAAGCTCTGCCATGGAGAAGTCCAGGCACAGGGTGCTCAAGGTACGCTGCTTGTTCATTATTACACATCTGTGTATAAAGCACAGTTACTTCACTGGCATACAGAGGAACTCACTGAGACAAGCACTGATCAAAATGAATGTTTATATGTTGATTAAACTCTGTGTATTGCAGCAATATGACTATGACAGCAGTACGGTGAGGAAAAGGATCTTTCATGAGGCCTTGGTGGGGATCACTCTCCCTCACATCAAGAAGACCCTGGCCCCCACTTACAAAACAGTGAGTCAATACATACACTTTACCCTTTAACCTAACACTAGAACAAGTACACATAACCTGGCCCCCACCTTGTAGCAACTTATAATGTAATAACTGCCAATGATGTAATAACAGTTAATAATGTAATATATTTAGCATTTATAATGTAAGAAATGTTGATAATGTAATAAATTGCCAAAAATGTAATAAATATGCTCAATGCGTAACGTAATAGTTTTTTACATAATGTAACAATTAAATTGTTATTATTACATTCTGCATTGATTATTAGATTATAAAGTGGTTAAAAAGAGGGTGATCAATAGTTTAATAACTCATGTCAACCCACTTCAGGCAGTGGTCACCAAACCTTTCTGAGCCAAGATCACTCAGGCCGGGATCTACCGCTCAGAATTGGTTAAAAACTATTAAAAATAGTTCTGTAGCAATGAGGTTTGTGCAGTGCTACCTGTCCCAGACCTGCTGTTTTCAACTCTCTAGAGACAGCAGGAGCGGTAGAGATACTCTGAATGATCGGCTATGAAAAGCCAACTGACATTTACTCCTGAGGTGCTGACCTGTTGCACCCTCGACAACAACTGTGATTATTATTATTTGAACATTTGAACATCTTGGCCATGTTCTGTTATAATCTCCACCCGGCACAGCCAGAAGAGGACTGGCCACCCCTCATAGCCTGGTTCCTCTCTAGGTTTCTTCCTAGGTTCTGGCCTTTCTAGGGAGTTTTTCCTAGCCACCATGCTTCTACACCTGCATTGCTTGCTGTTTGGGGTTTTAGGCTGGGTTTCTGTACAGCACTTTGTGACATCAGCTGATGTAAGAAGGGCTTTATAAATACATTTGATTGATAGGTCATAGTCCCAATACATTATGACTGCATATTGGCTATGCTTGAATTGCCCTGGCAATGTTGTTCTTCTCAGACCATTTCAAAATTATATTTCAAAACTTCAGGTATATGATCACACTGGTAATAGATCATAGTTTGTTGTATTAGTTGTGAGACACAGTTGAGTGATCATAAATTGAAGTATATCATTTGCTTTCTTTATTTTACTGGACTGATGGTGCCTGCATCTGATGGTCAGTCTCAGTGGAGGGAGAGCATCAGAGGGTCCGCCTCTGCTTCAAACACACCGACTGTGTCACCAGAAGTACATTAATTTCCAATGAAACGCTGCGTTTGCCTTGCAGCATTGCGTTGCAGAGGCAGTTGCAGTGCGTTCTGTGTGATGCATACGATTGATTTATCGAACATATGCATCAAATTGTATGCGCAGACTTGACAGAAAGTAGCAACATTTGAATGTTGAATTTTTGTGTTGCACACATATCCAGTAAAAAAAAATTGGGATTACATAATAAAAACAGTTTGATTGCATAAATTCTTTACATATTTTATTAATTTATTTGCCAAGTAGCATACATATAATTTATTAGATGACATAAAAAAAATTCATTGTGAGAGCCTATAAAATAATTCCCCTCCTAAATGAATAGTTTTGCAGGGAAATGCAATATTAAATAGTCAAGATAGCAGAGAGTAGGCTCTGTTGAGGAAGGTGGTCTTTATTGCGCTGTTGGGCCGGGACCAGCCCCGTCGAAAGCGCAGGTCTATGTGGGTCCAGAGATGGTTGACGTTCCGAAAGCAAAGTTCCACCATCTCATTCAAGAGCTTCGACTATTTGGAGAGGAATTTCGAAGTTACTTTCATCTGGACTGAAGCCAGTTCGATCACCTCCAGATGGTTGGAGCCTGGATCGCCCACATGGATCCCAACTACCGGGAGTCCATCAGCCCAGTTGAACACCTGGCAATTTGTCTCCGGTAAGCTCAATTCTAGTGAATTTTTAAAGCCTTTGATACCGTAATTGATTGATATTAGATATATTTTATGTGCAACCTAGCTAGCTAAAGGGCTCTCTAGTTAATAGCCCCTATGTGACATCAGAATGTTCATTAGGACTATAACTTTTCCCAAAGTTGGTTTAAATTAATTTTTTAATGATGCAATGTTACCAAATGAAAAGAAAGTTGGGGTGCCTTCTGCTCTGATGAAGGTAGGCTAGTCTTCTCCAGGAGCCCTTGTTGTTCAAGACAGTTGCAGTCATTCATGACATTCTTATTGGAATCACATACACTCTTAGAAAAAAGGGTTCCTATAAAGTGTCCTTCTGCTTCCCCATAGGATCATCCTTTTTGGTTCCAGGTAGAACCCTTTGGGGAAAGGTTTATACATGGAAACGAATGGGGTTCTACCTGGAACCAAAAAGGGTACTACTATACCTGGAACCAAAAAGGGTTCCTCAAAGGGTTCTCATATGGGGACAGCCGGAGAACCCTTTTAGGTTCTAGATAGCACCTTTTTTTCTAAGAGTAGAGTTTGCCTGGGCTACAGTTTATTGATACAGTCATAGACTGAATTGTACTGTTACAAGGCGTTGTTAATGATGGTTGATGAGTATTACAATATAATTAGTAGAGCATAATAAACTGTAATGAGGTAGGTACACTACCGGTCAACAACTTTAAAACACCTGCACAGATTCAGTTAGGTAAAGGAAGCAAACTAGCAATGTCGAAACTGACTACCTATGCTGTGCCTCCTTATTAATATATATATATATATATATATATATATATATATATATATATATATATATATATATATATATATATATATACACATATACACACACAGTACCAATCAAAAGTTTGAACACACCTACTCATTCAAGGGTTATTCTTTATTTGTACTATGTTCTACATTGTAGAATAATAGTGAAGACATCACAACTATAAAATAACACATATGGAATCATGTAGTAACCAAAAAAGTGTTAAACAAATCAAAATATATTTTATATTTGAGATTCTTCAAAGTAGCCACCCTTTGCCTTGATGACAGCTTTGCACACGCTTGGCATTCTCTCAACCAGCTTCATGAGGTAGTCACCGGGAATGCATTTCAANGGTATACAGAAGATAGCCCTATTTGGTAAAAAAAACGAGTCCATATTATGGCAAGAACAGCTCAAATAAGCAAAGACAAACGGCAGTCCACCATTACTTTAAGACATGAATGTCAGTCAATATGGAACATTTCAAGAACTTTGAAAGTTTCTTCAAGTGCAGTCACAAAAACCATCAAGCGCTGTGATGAAACTGGCTCTCATGAGGACTGCCACAGGAATGCAAGACCTAGAGTTACCTCTGCTGCAGAGGATAAGTTCATTAGAGTTACCAGCCTCAGAAATGGTCAATTAACTGCACCTCAGATTCAGCCCAAATAAATGGTTCCCAGAGTTCAAGTAACAGACACACCTCAACATCAACTTTTCAGAAGAGACTGTGAATCAGGCCTTCATGGTCAAAATTATTCGAGTAACCACTACTAAAGGTGTTATAGATTTTATGTTTAATGACTAAATGTTTGTACTTAATACTAAGAACATTCCATTCTGAAAGTGTATGCAATGGAGATGGGGTTGCAAGACAAATGGCAGTCCAATTAAAATGTGTGTGTGTGTCTAGATATTAACTTGGTGTGCAGAAGTATGACTTCATTTAGGAGTTGTCTGTGTGAACAAAGGATTCTTTGATTCTACCAGACACATGCGAGAGGCCCGTCCTTGAGAAGAACCTCCCAACACCTCCCAAGTTTGACTTATTTGCAAAGATTGTGATAAGGCTGTGGGAAGAGACTATGTTCTTGGAGAGGGTGGGGGGAGAGGTGGGAATTTTGCATCTTTGTATTTCAACATTGTACCATATAAAAGACTGTGTAAACCTTTTAGAGCTCAGAGCTCTCCCATGAATAAATAATCCACATTTGATCATTATAGATTGGGCCTCTGTTTGTCTCATTTCAACCAGTATCTTACAAATACTGGGTAACAGACAGAGTTTGTTTAATTGAAGTTCAGTTTATGAACATAGAGAACGAAATTTCTATAACAAAAGGACACCAATAAGAAGAAGAGACTTGCTTGGGCCAAGAAACACGAGCAATGGATATTAGACCGGTGGAAATTAGTCCTTTGGTCCGTAGTCCAAATTGGAGATTGTTGGTCTCAACTGCAGTGTCTTTGTGAGACGCAGTGTGGGTGAACGGATGATCTCCGCATGTGTAGTTCCCACCGTAAAGCATAGAGGAGGTGGTGTGGGGATGCTTTGCTGGTGACACTGTCTGTGATTTATTTAGAATTCCGGCATACTTAACCAGCATGGCTACCACAGCATTCTGCAGCAATACGCCATCCCATCTGTTTTGTGCTTAGTGGGACTATCATTTGTTTTTCAACAGGACCAGGCTGTGTAAGGGCAATTTTACATAGAATTAGAGTGATGGAGTGCTGCATCAGATGACCTGGCCTCCACAATCCCCCGACCTCAACCAAAATGAGATGGTTTGGGATGAGTCGGACCGCAGACTGAAGGAAAAGCAGCCAACAAGTGCTCAGCATGTGTGGGAACCCGTGGAATTTCCCCAACTGTCTTGGCTCCATTGACGGGAAACATGTAGTAATCCATGCTCCACCGTGCTTGGGTTCGCAATTCTACAACTACAAAGGTACATATTCAGTTGTACTCTTGGCTGTTGTAGATGCCATCAACTGTTTCCGTGTCGTCAATGTTTGTACTTACGGCAAGGGAAGTGATGGCGGGACCCTCCGGGACTTCAGGATGGCACCCTGGAGATTCCACCATCTGCATCACTCCTTGGGGCTGAAGACCTGGGAGATCCAACCTCATGAAGCCCTACACAGGACGCCAGCTGCCATTGCCAAAGCCTGTAAGGATCTTTAGGTGAGGGAGAAGCTGACCACCTACTTCTCATCGCCAGCAGGTGAAGTCCCATGGCAGTATGCCGTGGAGTGAAACGGCTCTTTTAAGAGTCCCCTAACACCAAGGTTATTTTAAGAACCATCCACCGTTGTCCATAAAATATAATTTTTTGCCAGATTATTTTCTGTCTCATTGTCTCTCTTCATTTGGAAGTTATATTTAAGTGAAATTTGGGAGTAAAGGCCACACCTTAACCCCTTCCCTCTCCCATTAACATCAGTATTATACACACCTAGCATGGTACATCAGGTGAACAGGAGCTCTAATTAAGGTTATACGACATACAGTTAGTATGATAACAATGGACCCTAGGTAACCTAGGGACAATACAAATAGTAAAGTTTACCAACATCTTCACTGGTTTCACAAAATGCAGGTTTGGAAGAGAATGTGTTTTTACTTTCATCTGGTCTTAGATCTGCAAAGGTATAGGGAAGAAATAAGCAGATTAAGTCTAAATTAGATATTAATAAACAAATGAAACAACTGACTATGAAAACATTAGACTTTTAATAAGTATTCAAGTACAGGAAAGAACATGACAGGTATGTGTGTTGTAAAGATTTTACCAAAAATAAAAACTATTGAACGAGGTGTGTCCATGTATGTTTGTGTAAAAATACAAACATTTATGTGTGGCCTGTAATCTGTAAGAGAACAACAAGAGCATGTATTTTTGGCACAATTGCAGACAGATACAGGGACTACTCATAAAGCCTAGACATAGTAGGGGAACTTCAGACATGGCCATAAAGAGAGAGAGGGCAGGGCACTGGAGATCTAGGTACAGAGAGTAGATCAGGAGAGGTGTGTGTGTGTCTGAAAAAACTAAAAGTGAATGTGTAGCCACAATACAGGTAAACACACATTCCACCTTTAGTCTTGTAGAAGAACAACAAGAGCGTCTGAATTCTCCAGTGTATAAGTTTCAATTAAGTCAATTTTCATACAATCTATGTACAACTAATGATGAATGCTATCCTACAGTAAGTATTGAGAAACTATTTACTTTATGAATTCATGAATTTTATACTAAAAAAGCCTACTAAGAAAGAACATATTAGAAAATCTCCATTGAGGACAATTGGAAAATATCAGTTGTATTTCCTTGATTCCTCGCGTCCTCTTTCCTCACCTCCTGCTCAAAACCCATTGGAGGAGAAGGTCAAAACAACAACCAGACAACTCTCCTCTTCCTGTGAGCTGGATGAATATGACAGGCAAATATTTAGACAGCAAACTGTTGTTTTTGAATTTTTCTAACCCAGAAACAACAGCTATACATTTGCCTCATATGAATCCTTTGATCTGAAATACCAAGTAGCCTACATGAGTATACTGTAAAAATGACCTACTTTACTTTACACTGTCGCAATACTTAAGACACTACCTGTGTTGTGGAGAAAAGAAAAACATAATATTGAACTCGGCATCGAAAAGCAGCTGATGAATTTTAACCTTGACTGCTGCTTTTCTTTGCTGAGGCAGCCTCTTCAGGGTTGGCACCAGGCTGATGGCAAAGAGGGTTTCTTCATCCTCCTTCCTGTGAGCATCAGGTTGGGCTGCATCCCTCTCTGAGTTGAGTGGATCTGGGGGCTGGTACCTCTGATGGCGCCTGGTGTGACTTTGTTCCTCTTCGTGTCTCTCCTCGTTTGTCTCCACGGCCACATCTTGTTCAACAAGGTCATCAGTGGTCACTTCCGTGAGGGTCATAATAATCTCAGGTGGTCCTAGATCCAGAGGTGCTTCCTCCGTTTCATCTTCCATGGCTGCACCGGTGGTGGTCCTACTTGTGGATGATGTAGACGTTATAGAGGGTCTCGCTGCACCGGTGGTGGTCCTACTTGTGGATGATGTAGACGTTATAGAGGGTCTCGCTGCACGAGTGGTGGTCACACTAGTAGATGACATAGAGGGTCTCGCTTGTATGGGAAAAAGAGAGTGAATATTACACTATTACACATGCAAAGGTTCTTACATTATTAGCTCCTCTTGCATTATTGGTATTTTATTACATTATCAGTTGCTACACACCTGCAAAACAGCGAGTCTCTCAGCTAGCCTTCAAACCCCTCAAGAAAATGGGGGGAAAGCCAGCATAAATTATACTGCCCCAAAATAAGTGTTTTGAGAGAACAGGCCTTTACATATTTTTTTGTATCCTGAAATCTCATTACTGTTTAGAAAATCACAGGTTGAAATGGTTGTTTCTGTGTCTTTAGGAGCTGCAGGGTCTTAAACAGTTAATCTATGCAGACTATTCCAACTTTGTCCATGTTCACAATATCTATGAGGGCATTCTGCTGCAGAGTCTGGACAAGGAAGTCATCAAAGGTATTGTTTTTACTACATATTGGAGTTATTCATTTTATCTTATTCAATTGTTGTACACATTTTAGGCATTACTACAATGTTACGCTCTCTGCTCACCCACACCAATATTATTTGCGTGCTTGCTTTTAAACACGTCTCTGTTTGCTCTACAGTGGTGGAGGCGGCAGCCAGGCAGAAGAAACACAATCTGTTCACAGACACCAGAGACCACCTGAGCCAGTCCAGCCGCCCCGGACAGCTCCAGACCCAGCCTGAGATCCCTACCTTTATCCAGACCCAACCTGAGACCCAGCCCGAAGCCGAGGTAACAGCCCAGCCCGCCTCTCCTCTTCAGGGCAATGGCCTGGTGGTCGGTGGGGGTGCACAAGGGTAGGGCTGTGGTGGTCATATGAAGAAAATGCATTCTATTTCAGAAGAGCAGAATAGTATATTCTGAGTTATCCTTATGTTAGGCCCTGATCTGGCTATGCCATATGTCTGTGGGCTACACTAGTTCATTTAGCAGACAAGATTTGCTTAGAATTTAGTTGCATTATTTTCTATTATTTTATAGTATGAAGAATACAATTGAACATAGCTGAAGAAAATAGGATATTTTCTCCAAATGACTTGAGGGAGTGCGCACATGTGGCTATTCTGTGTTGAGCAGTAAACAAAGGAACAGGTACTCCTATATGCTTAATTTGTGATTTGATTTTTAACACATTCTAAAGCTGCATGATGCAACTCAAATGATGATCTGAAAAAAGTTGCATGAAAGGTACAACAGTCTCTCATTCACATTTTGACAAGCACTTGATAATGCCTTGAATTTCCCGGCTACATCCCCTTTGTGTGGCCATAATGCCCACTGAAAAAATCCATGCCTTTTGCGGCCAGTGGCCGTTATGCCCTTGGTATGAATATTGTAAATATAATTCCCGTTCTCCCTGCTGTGTGCCGAAGCACCTCTCACTCACATGGCTCTCAGTCACGTGATTGGGTCTTTATTACAGGCTACAAATGAAGACAGACACGTCCGGTGAAGACACACATCCAGGACGCAACTGCGCGTGAACTTATCCAACTCCGAGGCACATATTGAAGATATTGAAAGAACTGTCCACATTTACTTTTCTACAGCCAACAAGATGTGTAGGCCTAATGAACAGCAAAAGCACTAGCCTATGTCAATTTACTATCCCTATAGTACAAAAGTTTACCTATTCTGTGCGAGACATAAATATTCCAAACATAGTCTGGGACAGTTGTGGGATGCAATAGGTCCCAAATTAAAACAACCACTAGCATAAAAAATAAGAAGTTTTAAGCAATGAGCCTGATGTAACAGATTAGAAAATTTAGCTTAAAATGTTGAAAAACTGTTTGGCTATTTATTACAATATAAGAGCAAAAATGTGCACACGGCAGTAGGCTACAAATGCGATTATTATAAAGGTGCATTTTTATGGTGAAAATGATCTTCCCCAAACTTGACACTCACACGCTGTGTGTGTATGCCAGTTAGGCTCTACAACCGTTGTAACGCAGATTAATGTGCTTAATTTTAAGAAGTTATTTGGCCACTTTAGTTGTGATACAAGTCTATGGGCATATGGGCTAGGCTACACGAAGTATGTGACTATGAAGTTGCACCAAAAAAAAGCGTGTCGTTTATTTTTTGCCTTAAGCTGGGCATCATTCACAAGTGATAATAAAATAGGGGCAGCGGGAAAAAATACATGTAATCTATGCAATTAAATAGCAAATGGAGGACGCTATTCTCGTTAATCCTGTAGTTGTTGAAGATTCAGTAGCATGGCTTCTCTCACAATCAACACTACTGAGCCAAAAGCTGATAGAGATAGCAGTCCTTCTCACAGTGACCCAGCAGTGCTCTCTGGTGGTGAGAAGCCTGTAACTGTGCCACCAGCAGACTCCAGACTTGCTGCAGCAGTAGAGACCAAAGATGTGGAGGAGCCTGTGACAGCCCCATCCATCCCTGATGATGGGGATGATGACTTGGTTATAGATAGCGAGTTGGCCCCCTCACACATTGAGACCCCTAATGATGATGTCCCAGTGGAGTCAGGAGCAGCAGCCCCTGCTAAGGAAGTCAAAGTGTCACTGAGCAGCAGAGAGGAGATTAGCGTTTCTGTGACCTCTGACCTTGCAGTAGAGGTCAGTGTGAGTGAATCATCTGTCAGCATCACCACCGAGCCCCCTATAGAAGTATCAGAGGGTGGACCCCATTCCCCCTAACCCTGTCGCTGAAGCAACATTAGGCGTTAATGGAGAAGCTAGTGTTGAAGTCACTGCATGTTCTGATTCCACCATAGCATCAGCAGCCAATGTGAATGTAGTCCCTCCACAGCCCCAGCCACCCTCCCTGCTGAGCCAAAGAGGCCCTCCAGGCTGGGGAGCCCGCTGAGCCTGCCCCCAAGGCCCTGGACTGTGTGAAGGAGTTCCAGGACCTGGTGGTGGAGGTTTTGGAAGTGGAGATGATGGTCCAGCGTTACCCAGGTAGTCATAACCTATAAGAGAGGGGTGACCAGTGAGGGGCCTGATGTCACACAGGGAATAAAGGATAAAAGCCAAATTTTTTTAGCACTGTAATTGTGAGGAGTATGGAAATGTGATAGACTATACCCTTGCTGTTGTGGAAACGGAATGAGATTACCTTCACTGTCAAAAAACAAAGTACATTTTATACAAGCATAAAAGTGTACGTTTCCATAAAACTGGTAAAATATGAATGTGTCTCACAAACACAATTGTGTTTGTGAGAAGGTCAATGTGGTGAGATATGGGCATAACTGGATTATCAAATTTGGGACCAAGGAAAACATCAAATTGACTATTGCAATTGTGTGAAATTAACTTAATTTGTGTCGTAGATTTTTACATCTTCAATGTCCTTACATATGAGCATGTATTTTAGATGGTTTGAGAACAGTTTGATATATGCCAATTTAAGTTGTTCAATATTAAATCAAGAACACTGCCATATATTGAATCGGTCTGAGTAGCAATGGGAGGGTTCGACATATGGAGGGTTTAGGGATTTTCTGTTCTATGTACAGCTATGGAGACTGGTCTAGTGTCTTTATTTCTGAATTACCTTTAGCCGTGTTGAAATGTCAACACCATCCAGTGCCTGTACATAACATTTTACACTGGCAGTTTGGGATGGGGCTGTGCATATTCACTGTATATTTAACAGTTAATTGCTAGCTAAATGTAATTGATTGTTTTCAGCTAGTTTTGTGCACCATAAACTCCGCTATTAACCCTTCAGTGCTAAAGGAAGACAAAAACACAGTAAATGTGTTGTTTTATAATCAAATAAAAAGCAAACACACATGCACTGGACGGCTGGTTTTTCTAGACTTCATACAGTATTTTGTAGTTTCTCATACTCTGAAATTGCTCATGGATAAACAAAATTGCCACCCTTGATAAAGATGACTGTATAAAATAAATAATACAAATACTGACCTAGAGTGTACAAAACATTAGGAACACCGGCTCTTTCCATGACGGACTGACCAGGTGAATCCAGGCGAAAGCTAAGATCCCTTACTGATGTCACTTGTTAAATCCACTTCAATCAGTGTATATGAAGGAGACCGGTTATAGAAGGATTTTTAAGCTTCTAGACAACTGAGACATAGATTGTGTTTGTGTGCCATTCAGAGGGCAAGACAAAAGATTTGTGTGCTTGCTCCATTTCCTCTACGGCATAAGTACCTTATGGTTGAAGACTCTTCTTTGAGTCATAAAAGTGCATTGAAATCGCATACTTTGAAGAGGTGTGTGGCCACTTGGAGACACCAGTTAGTCCGCTCACTCAAACCCTTGCAATGTTTTTGTCTTATGTTGCACCTACCTCACATTTTCCAGGAATAGCCTTATCATGTTACTGAATGTATCCAGAGTATTTTCAGATTTAATTATCAACAAATGCAGTGAAAAGTACAGTAAATGTAAAATGCACATAAAATCAAGTGTAACCTTTGGTCTAATCATTTCCCCATTATCTCTAAACTGTACCCTTTCAATTGCCACCATGGTTATGCATTTAATATTTCTTCTGTAAGAAACATTTCCATTTAGCCCTATCCATATAGGCCAATTCCCTCAAGTATAAAGGGTTCAAATGAGATGAACATAAAGGCCCAGTGCAGTTCTGTTTTTTATATATATACTTACACTATGAGGTTGGAATAATACTGTGAAATTATGATAATGCCCTTTTGGTGTAAGAGCTGTTTGAAAAGACCGCCTGAAATTTCTGCCCGTTTTGGTCAGATGTAGTTTTGGTATTCCATGGTGACATCACCAATGCGGTAAATTAGTTAATAGACCAATAAGAAAAACCTCTCTGCCAGTTCCCCTCCCCACTCAAGACAGTCCTAGCTAAATTCTAGCTCGAGAGCCCTTTGCAATAGTTAGATTTTTGTTTATATGTTTGACTATTTTAATTAAACAATCATAGTAAGGTACTTAATTGTTATACAGTAATGATTTGATATTGAAATGAAAACAGCTGCATTGGACCTTTAAAAAAGTTTACCGTGATCTAACTTTTTAAGGGTGCCATTAATTTTGACACGTATCTTTTTGAGAATTGTGTTATTAGTTGTTGAGCAATTGTACAAGTATAACAATTTGAGCATGCAATATAGCTTAGTATTTATTTATTTTATACCCTTTTTTTTGCTCATCTTTATCGAGGGTGCCAAGGAATGGTCACATCAAACAATGCCCGTTTTCAACACTTTATTTTAAATATTGCACCACAGAAACATTTGTTGAATAATGAGCACCAGGCAATGAACAGACAACACAACAACTTGTTAATTTATATAAAAGAAAATAACAGTTAAATAAACAGAATTACTGAATGTTTGTTCAAAGGCAAAGTAAAAGAGGCTGCCAATATGTTCGGAGTTACATTCAAAATAAAGTTCAGACAATTCAGTGCCTGACTCCACACACAATATTTCCAGTGGGGTGGGTGTGTGTGTGTGTGTGTGTGTGAGTGAGAGAGAGAACGCAATGGCAAAGCCAGAAAAGATAGAACATCTCAACTGTCAAGTCTCATGAATGAGGTCACCTATGAAAAGGACTGTCACAGCATGCACATGCACTGGACTATTAGACTAACACTGTGCAATACCAACCAACCACCTCTACTTCAGAAATGTAATGCCGTGAAAAACTTCCTAAGGAAACAAAGCAGTGCTCATCCTGTATAAGTTAAGACTAAAGTTAAGTATGTTTTCTTGTATTATGGTACATACTTATAGTGAACACATTGAGATATATATGCAAATATATCTCTATTAAAGCGCAAAACAAATTGCAATTTTTTATGACCGTAACTAGAAAAAGATTGTTTTCCAGAAAAGCATTTGGGTAGCTTAAGATGTAATGTTAGCATTCAATAAAACAGCAACATCATCACTGCTAGAGCTTGGAATAGAGCACTTGAAGCGACTAGCTGTTAAACATACAGTAGTAGTGTTGATGCACGCTCATCACTTAACAGCTTAGCATAGCGAGCTACACGGGAGACAGCTGTAGTCAGTCTGTGCGGTGTAGTGATCTGGAGGCCGATTCCAGCCTAGCTGTAGAAGAACTTCTCTTCTGGCCGGAAGCCGGAAGCCATGGCGGGGCGCTGTCCAGAGGTCACCGTCGACTGTCTAAACGTATCGATATTCATACTGAAGGGTTAGAAACACACACGTCAGCCCCACAGGAGTCGACGTCACGTGAGATGGTTCTAAATACCACCACTAGGTGGCATTCTGAGACAGTGAAACGTACATGGACACAAACAAAACATAGTAAAAGGCGTCGTAGTATAATGGAACGTTAAGTAAAAGCTAATTAAATCTGCTCTAATACAGGGTTCTGACATAACAATGAAGCTCTGTGACAGGGCACCTGTAGCTGCAGGGGTAAACAGTGGAGGCAGCCAGTGAGCAAACTACATAAAAACAGCTAAATGTCAAAACGCGAGCTTTGTTAGAGACCAACAGCCAGACCTGTCTGACCTGCATGCCCTCACTCCACCCCTCCACCCGCCCAGCAACCCCAGCCTGTTTGGGGGATGATAAAGGGGCTGTAGCTACAACCATTCAAATCTGTTACCATGGGGATGTGGATACAGAGGAAGAAAGGCTGGACGATTTCACGGTTGGTCGTCTCTCTGCTGTGACCAGCTGGTCTGACCGTTCAGCTGTGCAGTGGGGTCAACACGACCGTCTTGTTACCTCGGACTGGGCGTGGATGAGTTAACCAAACAGTGATGGATAAACTGCCCCTCGACAAACGACAGCATGTCCCCTTCTCTTTCACTCCACCCTCAATCCTTCCCTCTCTTGGTCTATACACTGTCAGTTGCTGGCTGGCTGGCCAGGCCGACATCCTATGGCTCATTAAAATACGAGCGGTTTGCTTTGCCCCTGCGAGCACCCATAATGATGTGTTGTTTTTAGCCCAAATCACTTCCAGTGATCAGTTACACACTGTAGCCCCTCTTCCTCGTGCCCCCTCCCAACCCCTACCTCGCTGGGCAGAAATAGGTATTTTTCATCTCCGCTCGGCTGTCAGGGGGGATTTGAGAGGCAGGCTAAAGGAGGCTAAGAGAAACACTGGAGAAACACCAGAGCTCTGAGTCAGACAACCTGCTTGGATAGCTTGCCTGCCTAACAGCCTACCTGGAGAGCCAGCCTGGATCAGCTTGTCTGCCTCACTGTCTGACTGCCTGCCTTACAGACTGCCTGGAAATCCTGCCTGCCTCACTGACCATCTGTCTGACTACAGCCTGGGCCTGGGAGAAAGAGAGACTGAGACACAGCTGGACCTCAGTTCAGGGCCTGCAGTCTGGTTCTGGTGGTGGGGCTGATGAGGAAAGGATTAAAACAGTGGTATTCAAACGACGGGGTCATGACAGAACTGCAGCGGGGTTTATTGAGTAAATGTATTTATTAGTTTATTTTCATTTTGATGAGATGAAAATGCAATGAATTTAAGGTTCTGTTGATGTAAAGATCCAAATTTAGATTTTAAGGTTGTGTCATTAGATTTGGGGTGTAGTAGGGTTTTTCTTCAGGGAAAAAATGGGTTCCCAAAAGTTTGAATACCACTGGTTTAAAATGACCACATTATGATAAAGAGGGTCAGTTGATCAACAACTCACTCACACACTTCCTCATACAGTAATATGAGACATGTAAATCAACTAATCTCTCACCTCATTCCAGGCGTGCGTGTGTGTTGTGACATTTTAAGAGAGGGTTATGTTAGCAGACAAAGGGCCCTAGTTTTTCCACCCTGGTACTGCAGGCCCCAGTGAATCCGGGGTGAGGGTGTAGGGGTGAGGTATGGGGACACATTCTACAGACAGCGTAGTCGTAGTGCACAGGAAGAGAAGCAGGCCTTTTTCCTTTTTTTGCTCCCCTGACCCTCTGCTCCCTCATACATCTGTCCCCTCCCACCTCGCCCGGCCCTCTCACCCGAGATGCTTTGATCTCTCCCCTGGCTGTCACTCCTCAGGTTGCAGCTACCCACTACACTAGTGCTAAATAATCAGCTCCCCCCTTCCCTCCTCTTTCTCCGTCTCACCTGATTGCAACGCCGTTCTGTTTTCCTTTAGTTTTACATTCCTTAACACTCTTGACTGTCAATCACTGACAGTCCTTTCAAAGCGCTCATTGATTTGCCTGTCTGCGTGTGGTGGGGGAGGGGTCAGAAACACTCCAATCTCACGCTGTCGTGCACCTCTAGTGAAACCCAGACACTTCTCTTTCCACATGGGGACGCGAACGGCGCCCTCGCTCAGCCTCTGTCGCCTGGCCCACTGAGGCTGCTGGGACTTATTTTAACTTTCTTTAAAATAAAGGCACCGCTCCTTCCCAACAACCCGGGACTAGAGACATTTTATATAGTTCATATAAAATAGCTCATTATGATATTTATATACAAATAACAGTGATTGTATTAAACCAATTTAAAAGACCCCATTCACACCATGTTTCACACATAGTTTTAAATAAGCGCTGGAGCTGGCTTTGATTATTTTGTTAACCTGGACCACTCCAGAGTACACTGGCCAAATTAAAGCACTCTTACAGATGCCAATTCCCCCAGCTTGCTCAGTATATTTAAAAGGTATCAGTTACAAAGAAATGTGGAAAAAAAGCCTCCTACTCGCTTGCTCTCTCTCCATTCCCTTCCCTCGCTCTCTTTGCTATCTGTTTCTCCTTCCCTCCCTCCCCTTCCCTCGCTCTCTTTGCTATCTGTTTCTCCTTCCCTCCCTCCCCTTCTCTCTCCCCTTCCCTCCCTCCATCCAAAAGCTGAAATAACTGTTACATGGCATTGTCCTGCTATCTGCTCTACACAGCAAGCCTCTCAACAGCAGTCAACACAAACATACTCAGACAGGAAATAACCTTTATCGCACGCAAGATGTTTGATAATAAATAAGACAAATTACTTTAAATAAATTCCCCATTTCCTCGCCTATTCATCATTTTAACAGCATATCAAATTACTTCAACTTTACATATTAGGCCTGTTTAAGAGAGCAAAAATCTAAGGATAATATTTGTTTTATGATAAATATAAATAATTATTTCATTGCAGGCTGTATCTGAGCCTCAACAGAGTAGAGCCGAGAGTGTGTTTATTCTCAAAGCTCCAGTATTGCTGTTGATGGCCTTCTGGGATAGTGGAGGACTGTTGACACAGCCCCTGCCCCTGGTTCAATAACAAAGATCAGCGAATACTGGAGAAGAATAACACCGTTCACCGAGCAGCAGAGACAGAGACTGAGGCTGATACTGGGATGTTTTGCTACGGGGTCATTGTTCTGCTTCAGGATAGCCTGTCAGTCTCATGTGGCTCAGTTGGTAGAGCATGGGATGTGGGTTCGATTCCCACGGGGGACCAGTATGAAAAAGTATGCACTCACAACTGTAGGTTGCTCTGGATAAGAGTGTCTGCTAAATGACTAAAATGTAAATGTTAATGCAGGAGAAAGACAACCAGCCCTGCTGGGGTTCTCCAGGGGAGGGTGGGGTGGAGGGGGGAGAGGTGCAGCCCACTGCCAACAGGAGCCTCTAGGGGATGGGGATAGAGGTGCAGTCCAACCCCTGACCTACTCTGAGCTCACCTGCCTGGGAAGCCTCCAGCCTGGCCCATGTCTCCATTCTGGTAGTGTATGAAGAACTCTGGGCTGATGGTACGGTCTGCTGGGATGATACCATCTGGGGAGAGAGACATACAACTCTAAGTTAGAGACAAATTTTCTATTGAATGTCTCAACTCCTCATCTTGCTCTCTCTCACTTCCTTCATACCTCCCTCGCTCTCCGTACCTGCGCTGTGGAAGAGGTTGAGTCTCTCCAGTATCTCTCTCTTTTTACCCCTCTCCCTCCCTCCTCTTTCTCTCTGTACCTGCGCTGTAGAAGAGGTCAGGTCTTTGCCCCCCTTCCTCCTTCTCTACCTCCCTCCCTCCCTCTGTAGGGAAGCGTGGGGTAAGTTGAGCCAAAGGGGTAAGTTGAGCCACCCTTGTTTCCAGGAAACCACACAAAAAATAAATAATTTGACCAAATATTTAGGAAGAGGTCATCATTTCATGGAGTCTGTGAAGGAAAAAGTGGTAAGCAAGTTAGGTCCAAAAAAATTTCACCAAGTCAAATTAATTGATTATGTTAGCAGTTTCATGATGCTTGTATCTAAAGCCAAGTTGATCATTTAAAAATTGTTGTATACATCAGTTGGGGTCTCTATAAGCTTCAATATAAGGTCATAAACCTGTGTGGGTTAATATAGTCAAAATGTTTGCCTCGCGTAAATTAAGCCAATGGCCATGGGGTAAGTTGATCCAATGGCAAGTTGAGCAATTGAAGTGTTTTCTTCCCAAGCGTAATGCAAGGCATTATCGCTAGGAAATGAGGTAACAACAGGACCTGGCCTATGTATGTTAAGTGTTAAAAAAGTGTTTGTTAAAAGATGATTAAATGACAAAAAGCGATTGTGAATGTGTTGAATTTTGTTTGGGAACTAAAGATAGACATGTTTAAAACAAGATAGTGGTAATATTTCATTCGGAAATTTGTAGGTGGCTTAACTTCCACTTTTTTTGGACAAGCTATGGTTTTCAAAACTAATGTTTACATGACTTCTATTATTTCCAGGGACACGCAACATCCTGAAATATACAGTTGAAGTCAGAAGTTTACATACACAGCCAAATACATTTACTCTCAGTTTTTCACAATTCCTGACATTTAATCCTAGTAAAAATTCGCTGTCTTAGGTCAGTTAGGATCACCACTTTATTTTAAGAATGTGAAATGTCAGAATAATAGTAGAGAGAATGATTTATTTCATATTTTATTTCTTTCATCACATTCCCAGTGGGTCAGAAGTTTACAAACACTCAATTAGTATTTGGTAGCATTGCCTTTAAATTGTTTAACTTGGGTCAAACATTTCGGGTAGCCTTTCACAAGCTTCCCACAATAAGTTGGGTGAATTTTGGCCCATTCCTCCTGACAGAGCTGGTGTAACTGAGTCAGGTTTGTAGGCATCCTTGCAAGCACATGCTTTTTCAGTTCTGCCCACAAATTTTCTATAGGATTGAGGTCAGGGCTTTGTGATGGCCACTCCAATACCTTGACTTTGTTGTCCTTAAGCCATTTTGCCACAACTTTGGAAGTATGCTTGGGGTCATTGTCCATTTGGAAGACCCATTTGCAACCAAGCTTTAACTTCCTGACTGATGTCTTGAGTTGCTTCAATATATCCACACAATTTTCCATCCTCATGATGCATCCTCATCATCTTTTGTGAAGTGCACCAGTCCCTCCCGCAGCAAAGCACCCCCACAACATGATGCTGCCACCCCCGTGCTTTACGGTTGGGATGGTGTTCTTCAGCTTGCAAGCCTCACCCTTTTTCCTCCAAACATAACGATGGCCAAACAGTTCTATTTTTGCTTCATCGGACCAGAGGACATTTCTCCAAAAAGTACGATCTTTGTCCCCATGTGCAGTTGCAAACCATAGTCTGGATTTTTTTATGGCGGTTTTGGAGCAGTGGCTTCTTCCTTGCTGAGCAGACTTTCAGGTTATGTCGATATAGATATTTCTGTACCTGTTTCCTCCAGCATCTTCACAAGGTCCTTTACTGTTGTTCTAGCGCCCCACTCCCGACACTACTCGGTGAAATGTGAGGCGCCAAATTCAAAATCCAAAAGTTGAATTATTAAACATACTCATCAAAAGCTCTGTTTCTTGGCAATATCACAGCGTTGTCAGATTTCAAAAAGGCTTTACGGCGAAAGCACAACATTTGATTGTTTGAGGGTAGCACCTAACATATTTTTTCCATTACCATAATTTCATAAGCCTCCACGGTTCACAGAAAACACATTTCACAGCGAAAACAAATCAATTACCTGTTGAAGAACTTCTGCTGAGGTCTTCCTAAGTGTCCAACGAAGACAATCCATGGTTCTTTTGTTAGAAAAAGTCATGTATTTTATCCATAAATCTCCATTTGGTTCGCGCGTTATAATCAGAAACTACAGCGTCCACTACTNTCTCTGCTCTAAAGCATCTATACAGAATCAAAACACTTTCTCGAGACTGTTGACATCCAGAGGAAGCGATAGGTACTGCATTCATATGCCCTTTTATGGGCATTTTCATGAGGGAGGGGTTCCAAATGAGGCACTCTGTGAAAACCACTTTTTCCAGGACAGAAATTCCTCTGGGTTTTGCCTGCCATATCCGTTCTGTTTTACTCACAGACAAATGGTTAACAGTTTTGGAAAATTCAGAGTGTTTCCTATCCAATGGTACCAAATATGTGCATATCCTATTTTCTGGGCCTGAATGGGAGGCATTTTACTTTGGGCACGCCAGGCTCTCAAACGGTCACCTCGTGTGCTCATCCCTAAGAAGTTAACAAGACGTTTGTGGAGTGGTTGAAAAACAAGTTTTAATGACTCCAACCTAAGTGTATGTAAACGTCCGACTTCAACTGTATGTAGATATCTTTGTTAGATAGAAGACTATATTTCCCTTGACGAAGTGATGCTGAATGTAAAAAAATGGCTCAACCCCACTCTCCCCTACCTACCTGCCTCCCTCCGTACCTGCACTGTAGAAGAGGTTGAGTCTCTGCTGAATGTTTCTGCTTCCCTCTCTCCTTCTCTACCTCCCTCCGTACCTGCACTGTAAAAGAGGTCGGGTCTCTCCAGAATGTCCCCGTTGTGCATGAAAGGTTCCCCGTCGTCTCCGTACATGAATGGTTCTCCGTCCTCTCCCATGGCTCTGTTGTCCACCATCTCTAACCACTGGGAGTTGTGCCAGCGGAACTTCTCACTCTGGATCTTCCTCCCCCACTCTTCATCATACTCCTACAGCAGGAAGAGAGCGAGAGAGAGAGAGAGAGAGAGAGTGAGAGCGACAGAGCGCGAGAGAGAGAGGAGTAATGGGTTACTGGAGGTTCACACACACAGATAAACAAACAGACCAAGTCATACACATAAATACAAGCACACAGGCAGGCGCGCACACACACTGAAAGCACTATATGGAAATCCACCATCTTCAATTGATTGAATCTCAGCCTTAGTAGCAAACAGACACACTCTGTGTAAACGGAGAGAGTCCACCGAACTGAACTAGAAGTGTAATTAGCTGTAGAAGAGTGGCTGGCAGGGAGTCAGCTAGGGCTGGGGGACCAGCCGGACCACTGACCGCCATATTGGTCCAGCTCAGCAGGGAGGGCCAGATCCTCCACAGACTACTAGAGCATCCCACAATGCACTGCTCTGTGTGCCTGCACCCTACTGATGCTGTTACTAATAAAAATCTGGCGTGGTGAGATGGATGGGACTGCGATGGGGCTGTGTGTGTGTGTAGAGCTTGGCCGAGGAGGAACACAGATTCTGTTTTCCTTTCTCTGCGTGGGCCATTTGGGAGAAAGACCCTCTTTGAGCCGCTGTGCTCCACTCGGCCAGGCCCTGCAAATTAATCATCCAGACGCAAAGCAGAGCCCCCTGGGCACTGACAGCCACCCAAGGCCCAGGCCTCAAACGGGCCCATTGTCACATCGCAGGGCCGCTCTCCGTCCCCAAAGTGGCAGTGACACTTTTTGTCAAGCTGCAGATTTATCAAGTCTAAAGCGGCTTAATGACTACACGGCTGACTTCCCCTGGACCATTAGTCTGTAGTAAGGGATTTATATGAAGCTTAATCCATCATAACGAGAGAGTTGGAGCTAATGACGTCTCAGAGGGAAGGAGCCAGCATATATAAAACAGTACTCATGGCATTTCCAATGTTCCTCCTCAGAGAATATAAGAATTATCCTTCTGTCTGACCTAGTAGAACCATCTATACGTAGGTTCTCTCTCTCTCTCTGTGGGGTGTGTGTGTGTGTGTGGACACAATGATCAAAGAGGAAACATTCAAGAACGTACAATAAGGTAAGGTAGCCGCCTGCAGCTCTGAAGACTAATGATTGTGTGTGTGTGTGTGTGTGTGTGCGTAGGGTCTGCTTTTTCGCTCACCTACCCCGTCCTGCTACGACACTCTCCAGAGCCTGTCCTGGTCTTTCATGTGGTTCACATCTTAATAGTTCTCACTGATAATTTCAATGAAACACTTCCTCTCCCCCACTACCAGCTCCACAGCCCGGCTGTAATCTATAGCTAATTACACTGATCTCAGGCCTGTGACAGATCACACGATGACTGGGACATAACCTCACAGGAATTGAATGTACCAGTCCATTCAATCTAAATGTTACAATTAGAGAGATAAGTAATGCTTCTTTGCAAGTACATTGTTGATTATGCCATTATCTGGAGTTTTTCCTGGCTAGATCAGTTTTTCCTGGCCTGCATTAAACAGGGATGGGTACAGGACAACATAGGAAATCAGGAAAACCAGAATTCTGTCCAGTTTCAGTTAGAAATGAATGGGAAGAAAATGTCAGAATAACCATACTTATGTTCTAAATAGTAGGCTTCTTGAGTATGCGAAAATATGTTTTATGTGAAATTTCAAAAATGTAGCATGCTTTAAATGCCAGGATTACATACTCATTTCGGCTTTTCATCTAGTAAAATTCACTGCACACTATTGAGAAAGATAATTATCTTTTGACACGTGTGTTTGACAACAGCTGATAATCAGAATAGGGGAGATGCTCTACAAAAATTAACAAATGGCGGGGAACAAGCGCAATTTCTTACTGCATAGGTTTTTACTAAACAGATATAGATACTTACAGCGATGATGTCCAGTGTGTTGTCACAGACTTTGCGTATCTCAGCGTTCTTGTCGTGCATCAGGTCAATGAGATAGGCCGGAGCCTCTGGAGAGAGGGAGTCAAGGAGAGGACAACAGAAAGGGAGGGATGCATTCTACACTTTTTGGGGGATCATTTTCCTGTTCCTTCTACTTAAACACATCATTCAATAGCGTCTCTTTAAATCAAGACCCCAGTTACGGTATGGTATTTGAGGGAGAAAGAAACGAGAGAGAGAGAGGAAATACTGCTTTTGCTCTTTCATTTATAGAAAGCAGACATGAGACAGTTGCCCTGTGGCCAAATGAAAAACTATTACATTTCCTGTGATGAGAGATATTGTAAAGCAGAATAACTCGCCCAAGGCAGACCAGTTGGTAGAGATCCCTCTGTAATATTCTCCATAAAATGAAAACATCTATCAAATACAGTATTACCGCAAGCTATTTGTAATTTTATGCCTGTCACCTCAGATCACGACCGTGCAGTGTGGAGCACTGAGGTCATAGATGGGGTAACTGAGGTTGCCGTGGAAACACACATTGAAATAAGCGGACTGGATAAAGGGTGATACTATTGGTTACTATGGTAACACAATTTAATGACGGTAAATAAATAAGGACTACATTGAAAGCCATTTAGGAAGATATTTGAGGGTTATTTGGGCTGTAATTCTGAGGTCTATATCGAGGTAAATGTAGGTATATTGTGGCATACTGAGGTAAACCGAGGTATACTGCAGTAAACTAGGCCATATTGAGGTAAACTGAGATAATTGAGTTAAACAGGGATATTTTGAGGTAAATTGAGATATACAGTATATTGAGAAACTGGGATAAATTGATGTAAAATTACAGTAGATATATTGATGTGTCCTGAGGTATATACAGTTAAAGTCGGAAGTTTACATACACCTTAGCCAAATACATTTACACTCAGTTTTTCACAATTCCTGACATTTAATCCTAGTAAAAATTCCCTGTCTTAGGTCAGTTAGGATAACCACTTTATTTTAAGAATGTAAAATGTCAGAATAATAGTAGAGAGCTTTTTTTTTTGCAGCTTTTATTTGTTTCAACACATTCCCAGTGGGACAGAAGTTTACATACACTCAATTAGTATTTGGTAGCATTGCCTTTAAATTGTTTAACTTGGGTCAAACATTTCGGGTAGCCTTCCACAAGCTTCCCACAATAAGTTGGGTGAATTTTGGCCCATTCCTCCTGACAGAGCTGGTGTATCTGAGTCAGGTTTGTATGTCTCCTTGCTCGCACACACTTTTTCAGTTCTGCCCACACATTTTCTATAGGATTGAGGTCACTGCTTTGTGATGGCCACTCCAATACCTTGACTTTGTTGTCCATTTTGCCACAACTTTGGAAGTATGCTTGGGGTCCATTTGTCCATTTGGAAGACCCATTTGCGACCAAGCTATAACTTCCTGACTGATGTCTTGAGATGTTGCTTCAATATATACACATCATTTTCCTTCCTCATGATGCCATCTATTTTGTGAAGTGCACCAGTCCTTCCTGCAGCAAAGCACCCTCACAACATGATGCTGCCACCCCCGTGCTTCACGGTTGGGATGATGTTCTTTGGCTTGCAAACCTCCCCCTTTTTCCTCCAAACATAACGATGGTCATTATGGCCAGCACGATCTTTGTCCCCATGTGCAGTTGCAAACCATAGTCTGGCTTTTTTTAATGGCGGTTTTGGGGCAGTGGCTTCTTCCTTGCTGAGAAACCTTTCAGGTTATGTAAATATAGGACTCGTTTTACTGTGGATATTGATACTTTTGTACCTGTTTCCTCCAGCATCTTCACAAGGTCCTTTGCTGTTATTCTGGGATTGATTTGAACTTTTCGCACCAAAGTGCGTTCATCTCTAGGAGACAGAACGCGTCTCCTTCCTGAGCGTTTTGACGGCTGCGTGGTCCCATGGTGTTTATACTTGCGTACTATTGTTTGTACAGATGAACGTGGTACCTTTTGGAAGGTGCTTTTGGAAAGTGCTCCCAAGGATGAACCAGACTTGTGGAGGTCTACTTCTTTTGATTTTCCCATGATGTCAAGCAGAGGCACTGAGTTAAGGTAAGCCTTGAAATACATCCACAGCTACACCTCCAATTGACTCAAATTATGTCAATTAGCCTATCAGAAGCTTCTAAAGCCATGACATCATTTTCAGAACATTTTCGAAGCTGTTTAAAGGCACAGTCAACTTAGTGTATGTAAACTTCTGACCCATTGAAATTGTGATACAGTGAATTATAAGTGAAATAATCGTTGTTGGAAAAATGACTTGTGTCATGCACAAAGTAGATGTCCTAACAGACTTGCCAAAACTATATTTTGTTAACAAGAAATGTGGAGTGGTTGAAAAATGAGTTTTAATGACTCCAACCTAAGTGTATGTAAACTTCCGACTTCAACTGTATTGAGGTTTATTGTTGTAAGAGAGAGGATACGTGTGTCCTTGATGATGACATCCCTGGTGGCTTGGTGGAACACCATCTGATAGAACACATAGATGATCTGACACACAAACTCATCATCCTCCTGTTGGGCTACAGGCAGAGAGAGGTGAAACAGACGATCTGACACACAAACTCATTGTCCTCCTGTTGGGCTCACATACACAGAAATACTGTATGTACATACAATCCCTCAACCAGCAAGCTAATACAAGTCAATGTACTGTATGTTGTATCATACATTTCACCCCATTTCATCATTACTCCTCATATTGTAGCTCACATAGCATGTCAGTTTTATCGTAACTTGCATGCATTTTAGTAGGATAACCCTCCTTCCAGCATGTGCAGGCCTGGGCCCTACCTACTACCTACCGTTGAGCAGCTCGATGAGGGCAGGGATGATGCCAGACTTGGCCATCATGGCAGCACAGGAGTCGTCCATGGACACCGTCCCTATCATGATTACCACTTCTAGGATCAGGTCATCCTCTGCCGAGCCTAGTGGGGGTGGGAGCAGAGGTCAGGGGTCATAGAGATCAAAGCTGAGAATGGCAAAGTCACTGTGTGTGTTATCACTGTGTGTGTGATCGCTGACATCATTCAATGATGTAGGATCAGTCAGTGATACTGATAGTGATGAAGGTTAGGGGTTGGAGAAAGCCATGGGATAGAATTTAGATAGGTGCTGCACCTGTAAGTTGCAGCACCAGTCCTCGTTCCCCACTTTTCTCGCTCTCCCTCCCTCACTATCTGGTTTGAGGCAGTCTTTGAGGCCTACCTGGTTTCAAATCAAAGTTTTATTTGTCACATGCGCCGAATTGTTGTCCACATCTGGAATTTCACTTTACGAATGAATGTCCGAGATTGGTTATCACGTTTTTTCCATAATCCACTTGTTATCCATTCATTTCTTTTTTTTTTTTGTCATATATGTCATCGCTCCGACATTTTCATCGCTCCGATATATGTACTAACTCCATCATATACATGTACATCAATACCAATTTCACTGATACGTATATAGATCAACAGAGAGTATCAGTAGCGTAAAAAAAGGGGTTGGCGGGTGGTGGGACACAATGCAGATAGATAGCCAATGTGCGGGAGCACTGGTTGGTCGGTCCAATTGAGGTAGTATGTACATGAAAGTATAGTTAAAGTGACTATGTATATATGATAAACAGAAAGTAGCAGCAGCGGGGCAGGGGGGTAAAAACTGTTGAAGCCTTTTTGTCCTAGACTTGGCACTCCGGTACCGCTTGCCATGTGGTAGTAGAGTTTGAGGTCTTTTTGAGACCTACGTGTTTTTTTTTTTTTTAACCACTAGGCTACCTGCTGCCCCACAAACGCTCCCTTTGAGACGGTTTCTGAGCCTACCTGGTTTGAGGTGGTCTTTGAGGAAGGGCACCAGGTTGTACTCCTTCAGCACCAGTTCCCAGTCCAGGTCAGGGATGGTGAGGTTAGCCAGGGTCCCCAGACACTCAATCACATACTCTTCCCTCTCCTCCACTCCCGTCTGAGCAGCCAAGTCACCTACGTAGTCCTGAGGGGGGATCAGAGGGAGGTCAGTTACCATAGAGACAGAGATCAGGGTCCAACACTACAATGTTCGGTTCCAATACCGCAGGGGTTACCAAAACTGTTTGGCCCACGACCCCATTTTAATATAAAATTCTCACGATGTGAGACCATGTGAAAAATAATTATGGAATTAACAGCCAATGTGAACTTTTTTAATTGGGGCTATGACAGTAAATTGCAAATTAGTCTGACATGTATCTTATTTCACCACCACTAATGAGATGGGTGTACTTGTTGCATGTTGCGTCAGAGCTTCTCAAAGTCAGGGGCCGTGGTCGACAGTGCGCACCTCATCTCTCCGGTCACATCTAACCTGGATCGATATTTGTTTTTAATGCAGACGAGAGCCCTGAATCAGCATACCATGAGGTTTAATGCTCGGAGGGAGATGGAACAGTATTCCCTTTTGAGTTATGAACCAAAATTACTTCATTGTGACCCATGAATGCGTTGTCTGCAGCATTCGGTCACTTGACAGCTCGATCAGCTGTTCGATTTCCCTTACCGGCATGTCAACTGAGCCAAGATCACAGTCAAATAGATTTTGCTGTTTCGGTCACTCATCTGAATATTTGTTGTGTATTTCCCATGCATGCTTGCGTTCAGTTCGTTCAGTTTCCAAAATATGTCTGTTAAATAGGCAAGGAGACACATTTTCTTTTCATTGTTTTTTACATCCATTGCAAATGACAACAGTTCCTCTCTCAATTTGAAAAATCTTTCCAACACTCCCCCTCGATAACCACCAAGCCTGGATGTGAAATATAACATTGTCATGCGCTGACCCCATATCTCCACATAGTTTTGCGAACAGGCATGCGCAATGTAGTTTGAAATCGAAGTTACCTGCCGCATATCTCAGAGTTCTGTGCTCAGCTTTTTTACCACCAGTTGCTCTCTGTGTATCTATTATAGCTCAGTGGGTGTATCATACAATGCGTCCATACGGCAGTGGGAGCAGCCTCAGTCACCAGTGAAACACATTCAAAAAATCGTCCCATCTGTGCAAAAGCCCACCATACGATCCCATGGAATCTGTATCAATATAGCCACGGAGCAAACTGAACATCCCGTGCCGTTTCATGCTCGGGAATTTTGAGACAGAACAATGTGTCCTCGTGAATAGCATCCCCCAACATGTGGTGAACAAAAATCAATGCATCTTGGCCCTCACAGCTAACAAGTTTTTGAGTCGTTCAGTCAGTTTCCTCTTGATTGCTAGTTATAGCATCAATTCTTAGTTTCACAGTGTTATCTGACAAAGGTATTGATGTGAGTTTCTGTGCATTAGCCTCCACACACACATTTTCCCCCCCATATCAATTCTGTCCGGTAATATCAAAGTCTCTGCAATAGCTTAGCCATTCACTGTGGGAATGATTCAAGTGCAACGGTCAAGTGAGGCTTTTTACCGCGATTTAAGGGCGCTCTCTGGTTGAAATGTAACTTTTAGATTTGAATAATTTTCATTTAGATTTTTAAGGTCAACTACATTACAATGATTGAGAGACAAAGACGATTTTTATGGTATTATTTTTACCAGGATTTTTGAAATTCTTCCGCGACCCCATTTTCATATCCGGCGACCCTGTATGGGGTAGATAGAACCTAGCTATGGATTCAGCTACTAGTATAAGAACAAGCATAGATATGGATTGAAACTCAGAACTAAAATCTTGCGTAATTGCATCCGATGCTCAATTAAGTTCTGGGAGGAGACTAACGCGACTTGCAAAGTCTTCACCCCGAGGGAAACTCTGAAAGTTTCAAACAGGGCCAAATGTCCCCTCCCCTTCCGAAATTTGAAAGACGCGAGCACCTGCGAAATCGTGATTTATCCAAATGATCAGTGACAAAAAAGCAGTGTACCGGAACAAAGTTTATTGTTAATCTTGCATCCTACAGTCTGTTGACAGTCGCTATTACCATATTACGTGCATCTGTCCACGAGAGATTATGGATTCAGTAATACTATTATAAGAACACAGATCATGTTAGCCTGTCTAGACTTATCTGCCTATATCAGGGATGGGAGCTACAAAAAAAACGGAACTCCTCACGAGCGGCAGCAGTGGCTCATGGGTCTGCATATCCACATCCATACCCACACACATGCAGTCAGAGCCGGCCCTAGCTGTTTGCCCCTCCTGCCCCTCTCCACCCCACCTTGCGAGCAAAACATTTTAGTGGCCCTCCTCTTGACAGCGGAGAGAACAAATGTACGTTTTAGAGTTAATTTCCTGCAATTCTACACATTTTGCCATGGGGCGTAGAGAAAATGTTGCAATGTTATAACTCATTTCATGCAATTCTACTCATTTTGCAATGGGGTGGAGAGAAATGTTTGCAGATTTTAGTGATAATTAAGTCTGTCAGTGACTGACATAAGAGAAAAACTGCTGAAACAATAACACATTTCGAAATTGCACATTGTGTATTATACTATTCTAACCCGCAACAGTAAGAACCACGACTGAGTTCCAAATATATATATACAGTGGGGCAAAAAAGTATTTAGTCAGCCACCAATTGTGCAAGTTCTCTCACTTAAAAAGACGAGAGAGGCCTGTAATTTTCATCATAGGTACACTTCAACTATGACAGACAAAATGAGGAAAAAAAATCCTGAAAATCACATTGTAGGATTTTTAATGAATTTATTTGCAAATTATGGTGGAAAATAAGTATTTGGTCA